>OX419683.1:12329966-12910928 GCA_948474745.1 Oligia latruncula
GACGAATTTTTCAAACATATGAAGCAATTGATTGGGAATTTCCTCTGTATGAGGAACAGTGTGTAAAGTTCACTCATCCTCTATAGAAACGGGAGGATCTTCCGACCAGACGAGTATTGTGTCTGGCAGGCTATTGCCCGATGATTCATGTCGGCCGTTGTATCTACGCTAGTTGCGCGGTAAACTCTGCTTGCGAGATGCAAGATTTCGCGTGACGTCAGTATGACGTTGGCGTTGGTAATACCGCTACACCTTCAATATCTGCTGACACCCTGGATTAACATATAGGCTACTTTTTATCCCGATATTCCCGCGGGGGGCGCAGCTAGTCTGATAAAATACATCTAAAGTAAGGTTTGTGTTTGTCTACTGATCAGCCTCGTGAGGAATAAGGTAACAAGTACAACATTACGATAAGTGTTTAGGACTATGTTTAATATTCTTTACGCTTTTCCTAGCTTCTCGTGAGCAAGACTACAGTACCTACCCGGCCGTTAATATTTCACGTCGATCTTTACAAAAAGACTATCACATAGTTATTATTTTATTATGCTAGTTAGAAAAACTACGATGGAAAGAGCATGTCAAAAAAGCCGAATTAGATATTAGATACAAAAAAAAATGTATTGGCTACTTGGTAGATAGTCGCCCATTGGCAATATCTAACAAATTTGTTGTTATATAAACAAGTTTTAAAGGCTGTATGGATCTATGGTATTCAGCTGTAGGGCTGCACCAGCTAAAGCAATCGTCAAATCATATAACGATTCCAAAACAAAGTGCTCAGGGATGTAGTCAACGCGCCCTTTGTACATTAAAAAAACAGCGACCTGCACTGGGACTCAAGATGTATGTCGAAAACATAGTAATAAAAAAACATGCAGAAGCTCATCAATGGACTTCATCATCTAACTCTCCATCCATAATCAGCCTATAATGTTCCCACTGCTGGGACACAGGCCTCTATAAGAACAAAAAAAAAACATACTAATTGAGTGACGGAGCCGACTCTAAAAAACCAAACTTTTTCTAAATCTTGATGCGCCATATTTACGACCGGATACTGTACCTACTTCCATATACGATACAAAATTAGCAGGCGATTGGATTGGCAATAGAAGGAAGAAAAATTGGGAAAATTTTACCAGAAATGTAAGAGAAAAATTCTCTCTTTTGCATTGTTTCAGAACACTTTTCTTTCAGCCTTTACCTAATTTTCCTTTTATTACCTTTTATTGATTCATTCATCATCATAATCATTTCAGCCAAAAGACGTCCTCTGCGGGACATATGCCTCCCCCAAGCACTGCCACTTCGACCGGTTCCGTGCTTCCCGCATTGGATTATTGGTCCATTACAAACCAATAATCTTGTGCCGAAATGCATTTATTATTTAAATGTAGTACTTTTTTTTAAATTAAAGTGATGTGATAATGAATGTGCGTCTGTTAGATGGTAAATTCAGGAAGTACGGAAAAAAAAAGTTACGAGGCGAATACGGAAACTATGTAACAATGTCAAGGCAGACTATGTGGCAATATGTATTCTAACGCTTTAAAACGACAAGCAATCTTACATTGTTTGAATATCTAACAACGGATATAAAAAAAACTATTTTTTATTCAAAATAACGCACGTGTAATTTTGAATAACAAAATGAGATAAAAGATCTCGTTTCATATAAAAGGGTGATGTCAGTCCGGTACGGATTAAATTAATAAACTCCACGTGGTCTTGTAATTTGAAAGGGCGAATGAAAGGCTACTCGCAAGTACAACAAAAGGGGTACCGCTAATGTGAGGGGAGATGTCGAGAGGGACCGTCGTACAAAGATTTACACTGACCTTGGAGGGCCCCAAGGTCAGGGGCAAAGGGTGCGTACTGCGTAGTACTCGCGACCGGTTCGCAAATAAGAATAGATGAATGAAAGTGTATAAACTAAAAGGGGTCGCGTAATGAGTGTGTTCGTTTGATGTAGAGATTCGATCTGCAATTAGAATATTGCTACGTTATCATATCATGTTACAGTGTAATGAAACTGAGGATTATTTATTAATCCTCAAAGAGTTCCATTCCAGAGTTTCATAATACCTGAATAACTAGCATTTATTTTTCATTTCAATGGAAATGTTGGGCACATGATTGAATGAAAATTCGTCTTCGACCTCTCTGTTATTATATTAATTAAATGTAGCGTCATCATCACATCACATGTGTCCGTACCTACTGGAAATAGTTGTAGATTTGCGATTTTCTTTTAAAAAGTGTTGTTTGCATGACGTCGGCTAAACCAAATTTTATTATAATGATAATTAATCACACTAATATTATAAAGGCGAATGTTTGTGAGTGTGTGTGTGTGTGTGTGTGTGGGGGGAGTGTGGGTGTGGGGAGGGGGGGGTGTGTGTGTGGGGGGTTGTGTGTGTGTGTTTATATGTTTGTTACTTCTTCACGCTCAAACGGCTGGACCAATTTTGATTAAATTTTGTATGGAGTTAGCTGACTTTTTATTCCGATATTCCCACGGGATCGACATTTACGCGGGTAAAACCGCGGGGCGCTGCTAGTTAATAATAATTGGCAAACAGGTTCAGAATGTTTGCGGTCAGCCGATAATGTGCTTCGGTTATGAGGAAGGAAATAGATGAGACAAGAGCTACACGAAGTTGATTTTACAGGTGCTCCAGAGATAGAGGGCACCGAGCCTGCGCCGCGGACATGGCGTGGCGCTGGGGCTGCGCCCTCGCGCGGGCTCGGTGGGGCGGAGCACCAGAGCCCGAGTGTGACTAGCCGCGCGATGTCGCTGCTGGCCATCATAGCGCTAGTGTACTGCCTCACCGCCGCGTGGAAGCGCTGCGGCCGCAAGCTGCGCCGCCGGAGACTCATGTCCCTAGCCACCTAGCATATGTTCAAGTGTAATGTAAAGGAGAGACGATATCTAATGATAAAACCTTAACTGTGGGGCCAAATAGAGTGATCGAACGTTTACAATGCTAGTAGGGTATACTTTCATAATACAGTCAAGAAACTTGATTACGGAGCAGATTGACACACTACGAGCTACAGTCTTTCTATACAACTGACCAAGAATAACAGTTGTGACTGGAATTTACGGACAAGTCAGTTTGGTTATTAATCAAGTTCCAAGGGAACTGCTTTTTATGAGGTTTTTATAAGTGGGTCAAAGAGATGGCTAACTCGTTATCACAATATCTTTATATCTAGTAGGTTTTTTAATCACCTTAACGTAACGCAATATAGAATAAGTAGTTGATTGTCACTCAATTACATTCATGTACAATTTTAGTTGACAACGAATTATGACGTAACAAGTAATGTAATATAATCGTGGTCACCATCGTAATCGTCGTGAAGTAATCATTTTAATTTATATCAATTGCAAAATAATAGACAACGACATATGAAACACATAAGAATATACACTAGCTTATCACGCTTTAGAATTTAAATCAACTTAAGGGGGAAGCGCTAAGGTGGCCCCCGAAATTGAAATTTTCTTACATTTTTTACAATTTTTCTGGTCAGTATTAAGTTGTACGTTGATTAAAATATGATTCGCGACCGTAACAAATATGTATTTACAGAATTGTAATCATTAGGATCAGTAATACAACTTGTTAAGTTAGTATAATTGTAAAATGTCAAGATTTCATGAAATAGTCATTCAGTGAGATTACTTGGTCTTAGAGAGTTGTGTTGATGACTTTAGTGATTATGATTCTGTAAATACATATTTGTTACGGTCGCGAATCATATTTTAATCAACGTACAACTTATTACTGACCAGCAAATTGCTAAAAACGTAAAAAAAAATGAATTTCGCGGGCTACCCTAGCGCTTTCGCCTTAACATTTTTGGATCAAGAGTTATTTCGCGCAAGTAATTTAATATTTTTAATTTTCCGATATTTCAAAGATCTCGTTAACGTATCGCATCGCGTGCAAGGACACCTTTAATATTATCGTGCGCGATTGGAATTATAATTATTATAGTTTTGCCTAATATTATTCTTAAAAGATGAACTCATCGTTTATTTATTTAAAATGTATTAACTAAGTGCCCAATATTTTAAGTTACCAAATAGTACCTCACTGCACTGGGACTAATTTATCTATTTATTAAATACGTTTGACCTGTTATGGATATTAATACAATTTATAGAGGTCGTGAAACTTATAAGAGAATATTTATAATATTATTTTTAAAATGTCTTTGATACACCTCGGGACCCTCGGGCCCCGGACCTTTGGAAGGCGTACGAGGGGTCAAAGTCAACTCGCAGAGGCCCCTTATACAATTTTAAATGATGAAGAGGCACCAACCGACGATTATCTCTGTTTGCACTATGCAAGTGCACCCAGGGACAACCCGCGGTTGGCGCAGGACTATTGCAGAACATGGAAACAAAACATATTGGGCTATGGGTTTGGGTGATTATATTGGTTACCTTGAACTATAGAAGAACTCTGCCTGACCAATGTTATATATAATATACACGGATAAATAGGCAGGGGGTGACTTTCACACTCAATAATGGGCCGAAAACGGCCGCTAGCACGTAGTGTTTTAGCGACAATTGGCAACATGTCCTGAGGTGCTTATGAGGAATGGAGACGTATTCCACGGCTATCAGGACAATCCCGGAAGTACGGTCAAGATCCCTACCAGCATCTTACTGAAATACTTCCTTCTTCCGAGCACGTTTACTCTTGCGAATCTCCACTCAAGCCGGCCAATAAAGGCAAGAAAGAGGTGGGAGCTCTGTTCCTCGTCATTGTTCACTCCAGCCGGCCAATAAAGGCAAGCCGGAGGTCAGGAACAAGTTTCTCCCGGGATATAGGGTCCGTGGGGTCGCTACTGACCCTATTATATTATACGATAAGTGAATAGTTTTATATACATGATGATATTTTCGACAGCGTAAAGCTCGGTTATATTGTACGTCCCTTTATAGTCTGTATTTAAGTAATGTTGCTTAATGTTATTATTGTCTATTTATTCTATGACGGTAGAGGAGAAGCTTAATAACAAAAATATTTATTATGATCGTAAGTACGTAAATACAGGCTGTTTTTTTTTTACCGGTTCCAAATTTTTACAGGGTGTTCTTTCTACCCATGAATATGAAAAACTTTCACTATGGGAAATCACAAAAAAAAGTCTGCTGTTTTATACAAAAGTTCAATGCCTAATTGACCAAAATGTATGAAACACCCTGTAAAAACGGTAAAAAAAAATCAGACCGATCGTTATTGTCTTAACGGTTTAAGTTATGTAAGCTGTTAGTTTAAAAAAAAAGTGGGATCACTCTGTATCCTGCTTTTGGAAAATCTATAACACTTGTTTAGCACACGATTGCTTAATGTGACTGTGGGCAGCTTTATAAGTTGCACCGGTCGCGCTTCGGATATCTGTAGTTCACATAGTGATTATATTAGGGACCCAGATGAACTTTATAATAGTAATACTAACGATTTCTAAAATACAATAGTATTTTGCAGCTTGTACGCACAGTTAGCAGAGGTCAGACTTCGGTTAGGGGTGTTACACACATGTTCGGGTCGGTACATTCATTCAACAGTATTAGTTGAACAACAAAGCCGATTGAAGCAATTACTAGACATAACCGACTCATTCCACTCGTGCGGATCGGCAAACTTGGTTCGGCATGTACCCTAGCTTAATCACGTTCGGGTCGGCTCGGCATAATTAGAACTAAGCCGAGCAGCTTTTACCCGAACATGATATGTCTACATAATATTTTATTTTGGTGCCCGGCTATCAATCATGAATCAGAATCATGCCGACCCGAACATGGGTGAAGCAACCCGTACGTGCAACACTTGAGAACGCAATATACAAGTTTGCTATCAACAAAGCGTCAAGTCGTGCTAATGGCAAACTTGGTTAGTTTAGAGATTGATTTACACAATTATGAACAATGATATTATAAATAAAAAAAGATAGATAGGTAACCTACCCAACAATCGATCTTCAAAAACGGCACGATATCGTACTATTAGCCGACACGTGGAAGTAGGTAATGTCGTAATTATTGGGAAAAAGAGACACGACGAGACATAACTAGGCTAATTAGCCAAGTTTTGAGTTTCCACTTGCGGAGCGCGTTTAACCCATCTACCTCTTTTTATTTATAACATCATAGATTATGAAGTTATGCATTTCATGGTAGCTTACACAAGAAAGACTGGTCATCACGTACGCTCTAGATTCGCGGTTTAGACTCTAAGTAAACAATACGTTTTTGTTAATAAAGAATCTTCATCTGTTATGTCGTATGTTTTATTTAAAAGATGAAGAGTTTGAACACCCCAACTGCCATCTTTCATTAGATAAGTATCACGTTAGATAGGGAGTAGCTCTATGTACCTAAAACACTGTTATTCAGCTGCATCCGGTTAGACAGGCAGCCGACCCCAACATAGTTGGGAAAAGGCTAGTCAGGTTGATTCTCAACTACTTAAATTATTTTTTGATATTGCATTACCCTTACCTAATCTTGCAGCCTCGAAATTTGGTCTAAGATTGATATTAATTTCAATACATAAAACATTAAAAAAAAAACTAAATCACATAATGTCATAGTTCCAAGTCAAAAACCGACCGCGACCCTACGTACTAAACAGAGACGGTTTATAACTTGAAACTATACAATGTGGCGATTAGGTTATCTCATTAGGGTCAGTTCACACCGAGACGCGACGCGACGCGCAGTTTTCAAGATAGAAATACAATTACAGATCTTATCTACTACACTAAAAGGTACACAATTCAGTGTCTACTAGCTACGTCGAGCTAGCTCACTGAATCGTGTACCTATTTGTGTAGTATTTCTATCTTGAAAACTGCGCGTCGCGTCTCGGTGTGAACTGACCCTTACTCTTAAGAGATCATTGTACTCATCATTATGAACAACTTTTACTATGGGACCAAACCCGAAATCGCGAAAAAAAATCAGCTATTCCCTACATTTTGACGAGTTATACGAACATAATGTCATACCTGTATGTATTCAAGGTATGATTTTTTTGCATGTGAAGAGCCAGCTCTTCTTTTAAATATAGGTAATAACTTTATACCAAAAATCTCAGTTTTAGTGTGCCCAAATATCGAAAGAATATCGCTTGGACTGCTTTGGCGTCGATTTTGTAAGTTTGAGCTAGGCGCGCACCGGCCGCGCACGCGCGCTGCATGCGTGCGTCATCTCAGCGCGATTACGGGCCGAGGGTCGCCTGCCAAGCGCCCAGCAGCAGCACTCGCCGGATCGACCGCGCGTCAGTCGCCACTCCGCCACTCGGCTTCACACCGCGAGCCCGCGCGCACGTCCGCTCTCGCGACACTTTGATCTCAGCGCGACCGCACAACGACGCTATTCGCGATGTCGTCGCGCGTATATGAGCCGAACGACCATGTCGTCGAAAAATCACGCCTGCCTTCCTTTGAGCAATATCAAAGCATGCACAAGGAATCGCTCGAAGATCCCGAATCATTTTGGTCGGAATTAGCGAATGAATTCTATTGGCAAACACCATACCAGCGCGGAAATATTGTGTCTTACAATTTTAATGTAAACTTGGGGAGGATATTCGTGAAATGGCTGGAGGGCTCCAGGACAAACATCTGCTTCAACGTGCTGGACAGGAACGTGAGGAACGGCTATGGAGACAAAATTGCATTCTACTGGTAAGTTATTTTCTGTTAGCATTGCTTCCAAAATCAATAGACAGCTGAGCGGCAATGCACTGAGACGGCGCGCGAACTTATTGATTTTCTCCACAGGCTAGACAGCTACAGAATACACCAAAGGGACACGCTTATTAATACTGAAAATTAACCTTTATGTTATGTAATAACTTCAAGCTGAGTGCACAGCGAAATGTAACATTGTGCGTTGACGAAATTACAATCAGCATAAAGTATAACTACTGTAATCATGCCCAGACTTTGGATACTTATGATTACCTATACTTTACATATCCATATTTTTATTTATTAAATAATTACATAAGTATTTATAAGAAAAAACACTGTCAATGACTTTCATGTTGCAAATTAGGTGTGCCTAGTGGTTTAGTTAGATGATCCACTATAACAGTTCACTACCTAATTACTCGTACAATCAAATGGACGTAATTAATACATATTAGCATGTATTAAGTACGTAGCCACATAGCTGTGGTTACATAAATATGTATATGTTTATCATATGCCCTTTTCCTTGGAATTCCCACAGAATTTGAAACGGTATAGAGAACTGTAAAGAAAATAAGCCGTGACCACTTCCCGATTTGTTTATTGGTCGGCCACGGTCGTTTCTCATTACCAGTAATTCCTGATTTACTCCTCTAAATAATACAGTAAGCTTATGCTTGGTTCAGCGTCAATAGTCCATCGAGTTGGGTTCGAACCTACGACCTCTCTCGGCTCTGCACCATAACCATTGGGCCTTTGCCACTTTTTAACAATCATCAAAATATTCACTTTGAAACGAATGGCCTAAGCGATCGCGATGTCTGGGGTTCTAATCCCATCTGTTGTAATAATTTTTAATTCTTGCTCGGCTCTCTTACCAAATTAGTACTGGTAATGTTCAGTCTCTAGTCAACCGTCCATCTCTTTAAAGTTCTAAACTAATAGTCCAATGAAAGGGGGGCCTAGTGCTAACAGCTCCTACATAATATAATATCTATAATGTTCCCCGTTGAACTTTGACCTCTCCCGGCGGAGCGAAATTGAGCTCCTGCATTTCCGCTGATTGATTTCCCGGTCATAAGGCGCGCGCAATGCAATAATGTACTGCACGCTCAACGCACTGGATGCGTTCAAAACCCCCTGCACCCTCCCGCACCCCCTGCACCCTGCCGTGTTACCTGTCCCCATCCCTCTAGACATCCAACGCTAAATCAATAAAGCACATACAGCCTCCCCGGACCAGACAGCCGATGTGTATCGATGTAACCATGCCATATCGCATAATTGGTATACAATGTTGCACAAGGGGGAGTTTATCATCTACTAGCAACCCTTCGTTCGGTTTTTACAACCTGGCAAAGCATGGAGATTTCTTTATAATGTGTATTTTTAATATTAATGTATTATGTATACCTACACAAAAACCTTTCGGAATTAGTTCTATAAATGATGCTGAAAACCGCATGCGGTCACACAGACACACTGCAAATCAGCATAAAAACATGTTGTTTGAAGAGCCGTAGATACGCACCTCTTCACCTTTTCCCATCAAGATAAGTTTAAATACACACAAAGTATCTTCTACAATGCTTATGCATACTGGCGCATAGGTACTTACTTGACAACGCTGACGGCTGACGCATATATGCTTGTGCATACAAATGCATTTCAAAGCAGACGATCGCAAAACACAGTCAAGACTGCATCGTACGTTATCAGCTCTTTGAATTTACCGTCTTCTCATTATGCGTACACCATCTTGTTTTAGTCAACTACCCTCTTCTATTCCTGTCTATTTTGGGCTGTCTGCATCCGGTCCGTGTGTTTTCTGCTACCTTCCGTATGACATCTTTCCTGGGCTTGTTGGTTGACTTTAATATATCTGTGTTCTCTATTTTAGAAGGTTCTTGGACCGTGATCCTTCAGGTCACATGTCTTGGCCGACTTTTGTCTAATTTTGGGCCACATGTCGTTGATATCGAGGCCCTTTTGTTATTATTACATTTCCGCTATTCGCTGCGTCAGTCTTTGTTGCATTTTTGTCAGTTATCTTTCCATAGCATTTGGGCAGCACTTGGCCTACAACTTCGTTGTCTAAACATAAGCCGCATGGTTGACTCTGACCACAAGTTCCCGTCCAAAATATCGATAATAGGTAAGGTAGTCCGGGGACAATAGTACCATTTTCGAAACATCGGTTGATTACACAAATTTAACATTAATAACTAAAAATAATTTAACTATATTTCCCTCAAATTACCTTATTGATGTGATAATTCGTCGCTCGCATGACTAAAAGTCCTATCTTATTTTTTAGATGATTTGTGTTGGGACAGCTACATTTTTCTATTCGTGATTCTTTACACTTTTCCACTAACCGTCGTCGAAGCTCTATGATACTTGGATCTCAAAATATAACCATTTTGAAAGGCAACAAAATGTAAAATCACGAATGGAAGAGTGTAGTTGTCCTGACTCAAATCGGCTAAAAATTGAGATAGGACTTTTAGTCATGCGAGCTAAGAATATCAACAAGTTTGTTAAGTTCTACTTTGTGTATTTCCTATTGTAAACCAGTCATCATATGTATTTGCAATAGACTTCTTGGTTATAATGCAAACTATTAACGTTCCTTGTCGTTTTGATAAGGTTTACCTAATAGAAAACGTAAAATACCTATTTCTATTTAGATTTATTTAGTAGGTATAGTTTATGTACACGTAAAACTGTTTGTTTAGTGTTAGATAGAAACAATAACAAAATATTACCTATCTCAATTGTATGCAAGCAAATATAATTTGAAAGTAAAATGCCTGCACACACTTTGGAAAGCACCCTGTTTTCCAAACAACTCCTCGAATTTTCCCTTCACAACACTGGGGGTGACCCAAATAGGGTGGAGGGAAAGATTTTATAACAAGAGATCGAATTTATATTAATGAAGCTACCAAAAGCTATGACCAAAATCGGTTGAAAAAGAGGTAGGTACCTAAATAAAGCAATTAAGCACGGAATACAATTAATCAGTGTCTGCGTGATGAGGTTAATGTTATCGCAAATATTTACAAAAGGCCCACAAGATCGCATCCTCATCTTGTCACTTGTAGGCATACGACAGCACAACGTACTAAGATATCGTCTCTATTCAATACAAATCATCTAGATAACTACCATTCAGTACTTATTGAGTTAGGCACAGAACAGACCTATAGGTAGGTACAATTAATCTAGGTTATCGAAGTTACAGTGTAACTTTATTCTGAGACACATTTTATTCGTTGTTTTGGCCTATCCGTTCATCCCCGAAGAACTTGCAAGTCTAAAGTTCCTAATTCTCTTTAATAAATGTCTTAACTAGGTACCTACGCTAAGAACGTTTCTTAAATTTTTTTTTTCTTCCCATTAAACATATTTTTCCGTCTGGTTTTCTGCGGTTTTATTTAAGTACATTTTAATAACCTTTACCTTGATATTTAATTCGAATCCGATTCGATTACTGAGCATGTGTCACCTTTGGGGGATCCCCATCGATACCTAGCTACTCCCCCTCCTACCTCTTCAGACAAAGACCTTTCACAAACGCAAGTAACTCAAGAGTTTACGTTTTTCCGTAATTTACTTTAATCTATGACTACTTACAAGCAGTGCCGTAAATAGGGCGGTGCCAGCGGTGCCCAGGCACAGGGCGCAGACCCTGGAGGGGCGCAGAAATGACCAGACCTGGGTCACTAACAATACCTATTATTTATTTATTTATACGTGTGGATTCGCGTCGTCCGCGTATACCTATTCTTCTTACAAATAAATAATATTATCAATATTAAAGACGATGAAATCGTAATAATAATTGTAAAAGTTTGTGAAGAATGTGATATCGAAGACGATTTTCCTGAAAAGCGTAAAAAGCGAGTAAAGAGACACGACTTGATAGAAAGTTCAGACGCCAGCTTACGATCTTACCCCACAACAAAACTTTAAAATTCATATAAATGACGCAATATTGATAAAATAATTTCTGAATTCGAATTTTCGAATAAATTTTTCTCCTAATTTATAAATGCAAATGTTACCCCAGGACCCGACGGCTTGCCAGGTAAAGCCTGGGTCCTGGCCTCGAGGGTTCTCGGGCCTTGACTGGAGGCGCTCTTAAGCGCATGTTTGGAGAGAGGCCAGTTTCCACTCCGTTGAAAGACGGGGAAGCTGGTCCTCATTCGGAAGCAAGGGCGCCCTGCGGACTCTCCGTCCGCATACCGGCCCATCGTGCTGCTCGAAGGGGTCGGCAAGCTCTTTGAGAGAGTGATTGCGGGCCGCCTCGTCGGGCACCTGGTGAGAATCTTGCGGACAGTCAGTTTGGCTTCTGCAAAGGGCGCTCGACGGTGGACGCTATCATACGCGTGAGAGCCCTCACGACGGGGGACGCGGTGTCCCGGGGTGGGGTCGTCGTGGCGGTGTCACTCGACATCACCAACGCGTTTAACACCCTGCCCTGGAGCTGCATTTTGGAGGCACTCCGGTATCACCGGGATGCCGACCTACCTCCGTCGAATACCTAGTCGAGGCGTATTTGACGGACAGAGCCATCATCTACCCCGGTCGCGACGGGGAGTGGAACCGGCGAGAGATGTCGTCCGGTGTCACGCAGGGATCGGTTCTGGGGCCGTTCCTGTGGGACATCGGCTACGACTGGGTGCTGCGGATCGACCTACCTGATGGCGTCAGCGTGGTTTGCTACACTGACGACACGCTGGTCCTGGCGCAGGGGAGGTCGCATCAGGTGGCGGCCGACGCGATGACACGCGGGGTTGCGATAGTCGTGGAGAGGATCCGGCAGTTGGGTCTCGAGGTGGCATTGCACAAGCCCGAGGCCATGTCGTTTCATGGGCCCCGGAACGCGCCACCATCGGGATCCCAACTAACGGTAGGAAGGGTTCACATCGGCGTCGAGACGACGATGAAATACGTGGGTCTCGTCCTCGACAGCCGGTGGAACTTCGTCGAGCACTTCCGAGGTTTAGCCCCCAAACTGGAACGGGCCGGAGCCGCCTTCAAGTGGCTCTTGCCCAACCTGAGGGGGCCAAACGCCTCCTGCCGGAGGCTTAACGCGGGGTTCGTGTGGTCCATGGCCCTATACGGGGCCCCGGTGTGGGCGCGTTCACTGCGGCGGCGAGCCGCCCACTACCCAAACGCGCCCCAGAAGGTGGTAGCCGTAAGGCCTACCGCACGATCTCGGGCGAGGCGGCAAGCCTCCTTGCCGGTTTGCCGCCATGGGATCTGGAGGCGATAGTCCTCGCGCGCTATATGAGTGGCGCGCGGAGGCACTACGCCGGGGGGAAAATCCGCTTCCGCGGCAAATCGCGGCGGAGCGGACGGAACTCCAGCGTGATCTCATGGCGACATGGAAAGAGTGACTGTCGCAACCCAGCGCAGGGCACGCCACGATAGCGGCGATAAGACCCCTCTTTGAGGAGTGGCTAGAGAGGCGCCACGGCGCCCTCACCTACCGCCTGACGCAGGTTCTCACCGGACACGGAAGTTTCTGGAGGTTCCTGCACATCATCAGGCGGAAGGAAACGCCAGGGTGTCACCATAGCCAGGATCGCCCAGAGGACACGGTGGAGGTCTGCCCCGCTTGGGCGGAGCACCGCCGTGTCCCCGTAGAGGCGATCGGCAGCGGCGGCGACCTCTCGCGTCCGACCCTGGTGCAAGCCATGGTCCGGGGCGAGAGGGAGTGGGAGGCAGTCACCTCCTTCTGCGAAGTAGTCATGCTAGCAAAGGAGGTGGCGGGACGGCTCAGGGAGAGAGCCTCCCGTCCCAGCCGCCGCGGGAGACGCTCTGGGCGTCGGGAGCCGCGTGACGACTCCCGGCCTCCGTAGGCGCGGGCCTGCGGGCAAGAGTAATGGGTAGCTCACCGTCCGATCAGGACCAGGCCCGTGCCGGACGGCGCGTAAGTGTTCCACGCGCGCCTCAAAGAGATGTCGGCATCGAGGAAGGGGCCCCTTAGGACCGAAGCCTGCCGGGTCAGCGGGAGCAGAGTCTGACACTCCCTTCCGCTCCACCCAGAGCGGGAGAGTCATTAATTTGATGATTACCCATCCGAAAAAAAAAAAAAAACAGGGCGCGGATATAGCAGCTCGCACCGGGCGCATAAAAGGCTAATTACGGCACTGCTTACAAGGCGCCTCGGAGTGGCCGGTTTGGTTGCACTTATATAATGTCAAACAAATAAGTAACCATAATGGTGCTAGCTTGTAAGGTCGGTATCAAGGCTCCCTGCTAAATGAGCGGAACTTATTACTACTCGTAATACCTACTGTCTTAAAAAATTATTTCATACCAATATCCGCCTCTCTGGAGAAACGAAAATCAAAAATGCATGCGTAGCGTAGTAATTTTAGGTACCTATTTATTACGATTGATTCGTGACAATATATTGTTAAATATTGTATTTGCACAATAATTAGAAATAAGTACTTGTTAAATAAAATAGGAAAAGAGCTAGCAAGGATTCTGCTTATTTCTAAAGCAATCTCTACTTAGACCGCATAACAAATGAAAAACATCAATCATGTTTTAGGTGTTTCTGTTACAAGATCTCAAAATAGTAGGTAAACTTCAACTTCTTCAACCTTATTACTCGGTCAGACACACAATAGGTACTAGTCAATGTACCTACCATAAATCTCATGACCATTCGCTGCTGAAATTCTGTACCTATCTATTAGCTTCATACTTAGTTATACTTAGTTCCTACTCAATTAGTTAAAGCTACTGTTCCTAGACATACAGACAATAAAACAAATAGGTATTATAATTAAAACAATCTATATAGGTATAACATTAGGCTACGTTGGCAGAACACGCGCAACCGTTCATGATTTTTTTTTTACATTTCGGTTTTCTGATTAGATAATAAGAAAAAGGTAGTTAATCAAATGGCAGCAATCCATTTGCAATAATCACTTACCAGCAATATATCTTGAATAACTAGCCCGCAAGGCTTCGTTGGTTAATTGTTGTTTTAAAATTCAAATGATTTTCAATAGCAAGATGTTTGATTGTTCAACAGCACAATTGTCTAAGCTAAGGCTCTTCCCTACTTGGATTGACACCCTATAATAATAGCTGTAATTCTTACAAGAAATATTTATAGTTTAGTACATTCTTCTGCAATTAGGTACCTATGTTTTTAAGTTTGGCAACTCGTAATCAATAAAACTGAAAACGTTAGGAGCTCCGGTCATATCAAGCGGAATATAGCTTGAAAAGTTGGGAGTTACCTAGCTACTGATGACGCGATTGTCAATGTTTTAAAAAGTTGTAACAGCGCCATATAAGTGTAGGTTTATAAAGCAAACGAAAAACACGTTAACAACGTAACGTAAATTCATATTAAGATCTCTCTGAGCTACTGCGCGCACTATTATTAAAAATTATAGATAGATAGCTCTCGAAAACTGTGCTAACAATTTGTGTTAAGAATCTAAAATCTGATTCTAACTGGACCAAGTTGATAATGAATGCTTTCCATTCATGTAGGTATACCACAAGGTGATATTATACTAGTCTTGGACTTGACAGAGCTAGGCAAACCAGTATTGTTAACCTCGACAGTACTTAGTTTCCTTCTTATTCCAAATCCTTTCAACGAATTACATAACATGAGCGTGATAAAGAATCAAATAAATCGTACCTACAATCGTCCTCGCATCTCTTGAAACACCCACGTAAGTAGGTATGTATTCTTGCGTCATCAGTTCGACACTTTCCTAAAGATATAAGGGATACAAGCTATCGAGATAATGTCGCGCCTCGTGCAGATCTTGGTTATCGCATGTCATTTGCAGATAAATAGACACACGCTGCGATTATAGATAAATATTTAACGACAAAGAAAACCATGAATTATGACAGCATACAACACGAAGTTTAACATAAACAAGAGATTCGGTATCCTCATGTATCGATTTTTTAAGTCCCTTTCATGCATTTGCACCACTCAAAACCACCCTCATCTGAGCATTAGGCATAGACAGTAGTTCAAAGAGAAATCCCGCCCAAAGGCCAGCCCGGGGGTGCCTGAGACGGATTATCAAAATTCGACGTGTAGGGGAAGGGCAGATCAAATAAAACGAATTTGCAAAATTAAAATTGTGATTGAAGGGTGCGCTACTGCGCTCCCCTAATATGAATAAGACGAAATGGTGCACTTTGAAATTCAAATCCTTAGTGTGGGATTACCATAGGTATGGGTGAAAATATTACTGTTTATTTAATCGTGCCTACGGGCATTATTATATTACGTAATATTTGCATACTTATGTCCTCTTACGAAACATGCATCTATTACTTCATTTGAAACAGAGCGTGTCCAATTAGTTCTAAACTTCAAGCCTCTCAAAGTCACAAACGTTCACTTTCCAGACTTTCTTAAGCAATAGTGTGATCAATTATTTCAAGGTTACTAAGAGCTGACTGCCTATGCGTGAACATACTGTCTAGCCTGGAGGGTTTTCTGGTGACCATCAGAATGACTGCCCAAAATGACCGATCAGCTTTAAAATATTACCAAAATCTAATACCTATTTGCTACTATTTGATACCTTTGTTTAAATAATTGGTACTTAATTAATAACTGAGAAAATGCATTTAAAAAATGGCCAGTCATTCTGACATCAGGATGACTGCCCACATTTAGAATCTTCACGTACTTAAGGGCTCCAAAATTTCAATTCGCCTTCACAAAAATTTAGTACCTATTTGATACCTAAACATAATATTAGGTATCAAATAGGTACAACATTTTTATTAATTATGTCATTCTCATGGTCACGGTTTTCTGCCGCCGTCGCGTCGTTGTTGGCTTCTTTTTTTTGATTAGCCATTAATGTCCCACTGCTGGGCAAAGGCCTCCCTACTCTCTTTCCGCCTCCCTCTGTCCAGAGCAGCCAAGGACCCATCTTTTTTGAAGTCCAGCTCATCCCGCCATCTCCATCTAGGCCTTTATAAAGTCGACCTTCAACTTACATAATTTCCTTTGCAGGGAGGGCAACCATCCAGAGGATTACAGTCGCATTACATACATGAAATTGATGGACTTGGTGTGTCAATTCGCTAACGGCCTACGCGAGCGCGGCATCGGCAAGGGCGACAGGGTCTCCATCTACATGCCCATGATCTTGGAGACGATTGTGTGCATGCTGGCCTGTGCTAGAATCGGGGCTGTTCACTCCGTGGTGGTGAGTTTTACATACTATGACACAATGTGATCTGGAAGACAGCCCATCACTCTTGATTTCGTCATCATAATCGATTAGTTCAATTTAATTTTGACAAAAAATATGTTTAGATACATTGCAAAGATACATTTATTATTTGAATATCAGTTCATAAGGCTTTTCGACTTCAACTACGAAATATTTTCAGTTCGCGGGTTTTTCTGCTGACTCTCTGGCAGAACGCATGGCTGATTGTAAAGCTAAGGCTCTAGTGACGGCTGACGGCGGCTGGCGTGGAGAGAAGCTGCTCATCCTTAAAACGACATGCGATGATGCTTTGGAAAAAGCCAGGACCAAATTCAACCATACTGTTGACATGTGCATCGTGGTTCCCCACCTTGATAGAGTCACGCCTTGCGGACGGCTTCCCGATGACGTAAGAGCTCTTGTAAGTATAAGTAGCGTATTATGTAGTGTGTACGTGTTTGTGTACTAGTAGTGTAGGTATTTGCAATGTCTTTGGAGACGAATATCCAGATTAATATTTTATCTGATCTTTTATTTCCAGTACAAGTGGAATGAGGATATAGATATTTGGTGGCACGATGTTCTGGAGGGTCAGTCGACCATCTGCCCTCCAGAGTGGATGTCCCCTGATGATCCTTTATTTATGCTGTACACCAGGTAAATATTGAGTTGTTTTTAATTAAGACCTTTGTTCAAATTCATCACCCCGACATTACCCACTGCTGGGCACAGGCCTCTCTTTTCTCGTCAATTGTTTCTAATCATGATTATTTGCGCCAGTGGGTCCACTGGTAAGCCAAAGGGGGTGGTGCACACAACCGCTGGTTACATGTTGTACGCTGCGTCTACGTTCCGCTACGTATTCGACCACCGCGACAAGGACACCTACTGGTGCACCGCAGATGTCGGCTGGATCACCGGACACACTTACGTGGTGTACGCACCAATGGCCAATGGAGCTACTTCTGTCATGGTAAGTTTTATTATTTGTCAGACTCATTTAAGATTTATATCAGCTGGTCCTCAAGAGAAATTAACTTTTTAGGTAATATGGTATATGTGGATGCGAAAATAACCGCTCGCTGATTAGATCGCAGGGACGAACCTATCATGATTTCGTTACAATTACAAAATTTTCCAAAACCTGAGTCGGGACAGGATCGTCGCAGCAGGCGGGGCTAATAAACTTGGATTGTGTTTTCAGATCGTCGATATCTAGTTAGGACAATTATTATCACTTACCTATTAATGAACTGATTTCTGAATAACAAAACATCGTGTAGTTAGTGCATCGATTAGTTCTTGTAATTGATTATTTCATTTATTGAAATGTGACACAAACCTCAAGCCTATATGTTGATGTTTTTCGACATTGAGGTCACCTTCACTTGACACTCCATAATCTATCGGGTTTGACGTTCCTCTTACGTTTCATGGATGACCTACACATTCACCGTGTTTGTAATACCGTTACGACACGTGTCATCGATACGTCATCACTGTTTTGTAAATATAATAATAAGGACACTAGTAATATATAAGTCAATGATTATGGATTTATCTGTATTACATACCATGGGCCTGTAATCGTAATAAGTACTATATTTTGTTCTTATTTATTATTATTTTGGACGTAGACGTATCACTATAATGTAGCGTTTTCGTGTTTTGAGAAATTATTTTATTTTTTAAACCTGTATACTTTGAAAACGCCATAGAGTAACTTGAACGATAATAAAAAATAGTTTAATTTCATAAGCTCGAAGGTCATTTCGTTTTACTAACTTAGGTATTATCAGCTAGGAACTTGACATTGGCTATGGAAAGACAGTTAGTTACCTTGCAACTTAGTTGAGGGAATATTACCAACTCGTAATTAGTAGAGAAACAATGTAACTAGGAACTTGATTTAAAAATAAAACGATTAGGTAGGTATGTATTGATTCATTAAAGTCGTCTAATATTTTATTTCAAGAGGGGCCAGTGGCTAAATAAAAACAGCCGCACAGGTCGATCGATCAGGAAGCGTAACTTACGCTTGCCGTGGTTGGTCTGTGGATGGGTGACCACTGACCATCTCTACATACCGAGACCGTCCGTGCCTCGGAAAGCACGTTTCATACAAACTTTCAAGCCCTTGTTTTTCGAAATGAATGAACCGATATTAACTAAACTTCATACGCATAGAATAGAATAGAATAGAAATACTCTTTATTATGTACACCAAATAAATTACAGACATAAAAATAGAAACTGTACATAGGGTGACACAATGGGCGGTCTTATCGCTAAAAGCGATCTTTTAAAGACAACCTTTGGATGGATTAAAAAGGGAAGGACAGACAAATACTGTATAAGCAAGATAAAAAGGTCGAAAAAGTCCCGGCTGTCATTTGTGGATCTTTGACAGTCGTTACGGGTAGTCAGAAGCCCGAAAATCTGACAACCAGTCTTACCAACGGGCAAAGACTACAATATAATGTGCCAACGGGTTTCAGTCTATCAAAAAGTAATCTGTGCCAACCGGGTATCGTACCTATTACCCAGTAACTGGGTTGTGGAGGTCAAATAGGCAGTCGCTCCATGTAAAATCCTGGTATTCAGCTGCATCCGGTTACACTGGAAGCCGACCCCAACATAGTTGGGAAAAGGCTAGGCCGATGATGATGAGGTCTGGTTGGAAGGACCTTAAGTGTTGTAAGACATTATTTTATAGGTAGGTATAATGTTCTAAAGACGAAAAAGCAATAAGGGGCTTACATGACCTGTTGTATTATGTTCTCAACACACTACCTAGCATTATATATCCTGAAGAACATATATTTTTCTGATTTTGTTTACTGTAGTCGATCATGTACTTTTATTGTTTCTAAAACTTGCGTTTCTTGTGTTTAGGTCCTGTAAACCCCTAAAGTAATAGTTTTATATAGCGGAATACTTGTAAGTGGCATTCCCGTCGTATTTCAGTAAGTCATGAGAGAAGGGAAAACATGCACCAAAATGTGTCACCTCAAAATCAATAGGACTTATCAAATTCACCATTTGCTTGTAAGCAAATGGATGGATGTTTTACCAAAGAGACATTAACATGATGCATCCCTATTTCAGTTCGAAGGGACCCCGTTCTTCCCCGAAAATGACCGCTTCTGGTACGTCTGTGCCAAGTACAAGGTGACTCAGTTCTACACCGCTCCAACCGCCATCAGGGCCCTTACCAAGTTCGGAGACGATTTGGTCAAGAGGTAAGTCAAAGTCAGCTAGTCTGGTTGTTAGGAGCAACCCGGACTTTGGAAGCCGTTGATGCGACACCCCCGTGCCTCGGAACGCACGTAACTTAGCCGTCGGTCTTGCGCCTGATTTCTCCCCAGTCGTGTCGGATTGCTGTCCCATCGGAGTATGAGAGTGAGATAAGAGGAATGCATCTCTGTTTGCGCAGACACTTCTATTCTACAATGTCTCCTACGTACTTGGCTAAACTCCGTTGAGATTACCCACCGACAGTCGGTCGGGAGGATGTTGTTATAAGTCAAAGTCGTCAAGTAGCTAAGCACGTTTTATTGAATGTGGCCCAGTTTGAAAGGTATGGATGCTAGCGTAAATAAAGACACATGAGAGGACATCATTGTCATCTTGGCATTAGGCGTATCTAGTGAAGTATAGAGGGATCTGATATGCCACTGTTACCATTTACCATCACATGGGCTGCTTGCTTGATTACCTTCAGTCACGTCATCCATAATGCGGGCCATTCACGATCAAGTTCACCGTCAAGTTTGCAGCGGACTTGAAGCCGCGTCCAATAAACTTGACGGTGTATGGCTATGGGTATGCATGATAAGTCGACTTATCATGCATACCCATACACGGTCAAGTTTACTGGACGCGGCTTCAAGTCCGCTGCAAACTTGACGGTGAACTTGATCGTGAGTGGCCCGCATAAGGAACTAAACTTGTTTCTTTGTCAGAGGTTAATCTCGGGAAGTACATATCCAATTCAAAAATTCTTTCACAGACCGAAAGCTAAGTACTGCTATGGTATGGTTAACTTTCACGCAGACGGAAGTCGTGGGCAGAAACGTTAGATAAAAATACCTAACATTGCGATTTCGCACCAGACCTTAATTTGGGATTTTTTCCTTAATTAGAAAGACACACATGTGAATATACCTACATATTTTCGGATCATTTGTACACCGGTACCTGCACGTGGTTGGTATAGTATAGTAATGTAGTCAGCTTCCTTTTTACCGACTTCAAAAAAAAGGAGGTTATCAATTCGATACGTATGTATGTAATATTATTGGAATTGCATTATATTCACATATGATAATCTATTAGGGCTTCCAAACAAATATACAAAATTTCATAGACGTATGTATGTATGTATGTATGTATGTATATATGTATGTATGTATGTATGTATGTTTGTCCACGCATATCTCCGGAACTATTAATCGGATCGTGACCTTTTTTTTTTTATTGGCTTACATTTTCTTCAACTTAGGGAACAGTGCAAGTTTCATCAAGATCGATTCAGTAATTTTCAAGATATGGACTAATACGTGTAAGTGTGACGGCCTGGCTTATTGATAAGAGCTACGGGTGTAGTGTCAAAGGAAAAACATCTCAAAACCTTGGTCAAATACTAGTGCAAAAACTAAAAATTACGAAATAAAAAGTAATTTAAAAAAATTAAACCGACTTCAAAAAGAAATTAACTCAAAATTATGAAATAACTTTAATTTCGGAAGTCGGTGGCATAAAACTAAAATACAGATCCCAAGACACCGACTTCCGAAATTAAAGTTATTTCATAATTTTGAGTTAATTTCTTTTTGAAGTCGGTTTAATTTTTTTAAATTACTTTTTATTTCAGTACCTACTTATTGTGTCATGTAGACAAACTTGTGGGTACCTAATTCAACGTGATTTATTTCTTTTTAATGGTTTTGTAATAAAACCAAAATGTAAATTTTTACTGCTGCCGAAGTTTCTCAAGCACTTAAGTGTGTTGGAGTGTACCATGCAAGTTCGAGCGACATGCACTTAATGGTATTGGCACATCCTGATTCACATAGGGTTACAAGTATTGTTAGCGGAGGTCGGCGCATGATCAGAGCTGCTGATTCGAAACATTTGTAAAGCTCGACCTGGTTGCATATCGAGTATCACTTTGTATACCTACAGATTGCACAGAAGATAGGATCTCTTTAAAATGTTGCAAGAAAATCTACTTATCAGACTGGTATTTATTTAAACTTCTCGCACACAATAAGGTACATACAAAGGCGTACTTAATGCCTTAGGCATTCCTCTACCAGACAACTAAGGGTGGCGTAGAGATAAGAATATGGAAGGTGAGACCCTAACTATATGGAACTACTAACTATATGGAAGGTGCTCTGTTTAACAGGAGTTAATAATAATAAAAATGTATTAAAAAGATAGCATAATGAATTATAAATAAACAGATAGGTACACAAGTAGGTACATAAATAGGAAAATAAAAAAAAGATAAAGAAGAAGAGAAGAGAAAGATAACTTATAGTATTTTTTGTTATAGCTGTAAAACTTATACTTTACTACTACAAAACAGTGTTTATCAGTTGTCTAAGCTAAACACATTTTAAACACGACATATTTATATGGACTTTGACGTAACACTGACATTAGACACACGTTGAAGAAGTGTTTAAGTTTTTGTGGTAAGACCCATAAATTTTACTAGACAATACGGTGAGCCCTGAAAAGCGTTCCGTTTCATTTCACTTCAGCCTGTAATTTTACTAGGTGTTTCAATTCCAATGGCAAATGCTCATAAATTGTCGTTAGTTACGGGGAAATTGATCGCTATCGTAATCAATTCATTATTCATGAATGCATGCAGGCTCGAATGTAATTTAGCCTCTTAGTGCGAGACGTTTACTTAACCTAATTGAAGCTAACTGCAGCGAGCATTATAGAGAATGTCTATTTGCGTACACCCACCACTTATTCGATCGATACAAGAACGAAGTTAAAATGATCTGTCAGGCTAACTATAATGATATCGATCATGGAACATGGCGCAGTTAACGATAGACTGCTTCATTCATTCTATAACTATACCTACATATCAACTCCTTAACGTTATACTTACTTTTGTTTGCCTTATCCATCCATACCTTCACTATATCCATACCTACTACGCATTAAAATGGGCAACTAGCTTCATCTGTCTGACTGACGGACCCATTGTTTATCTAAAATAAAAGTTTTGAGTTCGAGTATAATGTGAGGTTACGCAGACTCTTAGGCCCGGCGACCGGCGACTCTTATGACACGGTATGTCGGATACCCTATCTTTATTTTTGCACCTACGATGATTATTATCATTGAAATTTAAATTTTATTGTCATACAATTAAGTTAGGTACATTTTTATTCGTCGCATAAAAATCCTGAGCCGTGCCGATGCCGATAGTGGGCGCCGGGCCTTATAACTTGTCAATTTTCGACTTGGATTTTCGATGATAAAATTAAACACGTAGATACCGCCCAAGTAGCAAAATTCTCCTATAGCAATTGACTTATAAGATTACACGTCTTATAGAAATCTAGTAGACGCATTAACTCAGGCCACTGATCCTGCTAAAGCATCTTCGAAGATAATTTGCACTACAAGTACTTTCGAGCCTATCATTTAGTTTTATAAATGTTAATAGGATTATTTTACACGACTCTTACTAGAGCGGTCAGTCAGGTTCAGTCTTATAAGTGCAAGTTATAGAAGTAATTAGCAAAGTGTGACTTTTGATCCGATAATCGCATTTAGTAAGATCGTTTTATCTTGTTAACGTCTTGTTTCATACTTCTATAAGACATGCACTTCCTATAAATGCCACAGATATAGCTGCTAGAGGTAAAGATATTATAGAACAAATTTATCTTAGTCGTGACCCTTAACGGATTTTTAGCACCAAGCTAGCATAGCCTGTGATTTTTATAAGTAAGATTCTACTTAAATGTGTTCTACATTTGCTATTATTAGAGTAATTGGCCATCTTGTGATTCGTTAGAGAAAGCTGGAACAATATAAATATGGATTTAAATAAATGGAGACGATTTAAGCGTAGTGGCGGTTATCGAATTTGCAACAACTTACAAGATTTGCTCATTACCGTATGGTTTAACTCACATTACCCACAGAACCCTAAAACTTAAACATGGTGGCGTAGGTATGTCATGTAAGCGTCTTAACTTTGATTAAAAAGTCATTTAAAGGTTCTGATAAATGCAACGTAATGGACGTGCCATTTTCGCCAGTTTCGACCATAAGTCGGATAGGTATTTATTAATTAACAAATAATGAAAATGTTAAATTTTGAAGGCGCATGAAGATATGTTTATTATCATCTAACACTTCATCAATAAAATTATTTTCGCAAGTTGAGTAGGCACTCCTTACAAAACAGTTACACGGCAAATTATGTTACTTTTTATAATGACAGGCATTATTAGAATGTGACTTTACTTACCTTTTGAAAATAAAAAAGTATTCAATGTCACGCACCAGCACAGTACAAAAAATTAACGAAAAAAGAAGGAATGATCGACTGAATGAATCTACTAATGGTATTACACTGATCACTGTAGGATCAATTACTCTAGTAGCGGCACGCGCCAGATCATAAGAGGACCGAATCGCTTTTTAGATGCATTTACCGGATTTTTATAGGACAACTATATTTTGTTAAAGCACTTAATAAGGTAATTATAAAATCAAATAGCACTTTACCGGATTATAACAAAGCGACTATAGGGCGTAATAGTCCTATAAACTGCGCCCAAATACGGCTCTATAAACGTTTACAGGATATCTATAGGATTAAAAAATACGTGCTCCTAGGATAATTATAGGGCCACATTTTGCTACTTGGGCGGTTCCTACGTTTTTTAGTTAAATGTGTGTTTTATTTAATTTACGAAACCTTACGTCACTAACCGACGCACGTATTTTATAGACATAACCTGGATTCTCTCCGCGTGCTGGGCACCGTGGGCGAGCCCATCAACCCCGAGGCTTGGCTCTGGTACTACAACGTCATCGGCAAAAGCCGTTGCTCTATCGTGGACACTTTCTGGCAGACGGAGACCGGTGGACACGTGCTGACCAGCCTCCCTGCTGCGACACCGATGAAGCCAGGCGCTGCCGTAAGTCCTTCATACCAATAAAACACACCTTTCACCTTCTCCATACAAGTGAACTTAAATCTTATGTCTGATGTCACAGGGTTTCCCATACTTCGGCGTTGAGCCAATCATTATCGACGAGGAAGGCCAAGTGGTTGAAGGTGCCGGTGAAGGGTACTTGGTGTTCTCCCGCCCATGGCCTGGCATCATGACCAGCCTGTTCCAAGACCACAACCGCTATGAAGACGTGTATTTCAGGAAGTTCCCTGGATACTACTGCACCGGTGATGGTATGAATTGATAGATAATTTTATTAGTAGGTAATACGGATCTGGCTCTTACAGTCTTACTACAATAAGATAGCATGGCGATTCAATGCGAATATAATGTAAAATATTATCTTTTCCGTTTGCAAAACATTTTGCTTTTACAGCAAGTATCTAAAAGAGGAGTCCAGCAGTGGACGTCTTTCGGCTGAAATGATGATCTAAAAGCATTGTTCATAATTTGAAGCATAAGCTATTAAATTACTTACCTAGTTTTAGAGACTAAATTATTTGCTTGATTAATTGGCTTGACTCACAATAACACCAGCCCTTTATCTATGTTATGTCTTTCAAAACTATAAAATTATTTTCTACCTATGAGTTAGAACATGACGATCTCTATTATTTCCAGGTGCCAAGAGGGACGAGGATGGGTTCTTGTGGGTGACGGGCCGTATTGACGACATGCTGAACGTGTCCGGACACTTGATGTCCACCGCCGAGGTCGAGGGCGTCCTCACTGAAGACATGAACGTGGCTGAAGCCGCCGTGGTGTCCAAGCCGCACCCCGTCAAGGGAGAATCCCTTTACTGTTTCATAATTCTGAACGAAGGTGCCAAATTTGATGCCGCTTTAATCGACTCTTTGAAAAAACGAGTGCGGTCCAGGATTGGAGCTTTTGCTTGTCCTGATGTGATCCAACACGCGGCTGGGCTGCCCAAGACCCGCTCGGGCAAGATCATGCGCCGCGTGCTGCGCAAGATCGCGATGGGCGACAAGAACGTGGGCGACACGTCCACACTGGCAGACCCCTCCATCGTGGACATGCTCTTCCAGACCCGCCGCTAAACTGTCGGCAGAGAGTTGCGCTGAGCTGATTTTTTCATTCCTATTCAAATGCCTTTGCCTTATTTGAGTGTGAATCCAATTAGTTTCAGCTTTCCTCCAGTCCAGCTTGAATATCCGTCCGCGCTGTTTCGACAAGGCCTTGTATTTCACGTACATTCAAAATTATTGCTATAATGTCACCGGTATATTCGTTGCTTATTATACATAGTTATAACTATATTGTGGGAGGTTTAAACATGGGTTAAAGTAGTGTCACATGCCTTGAACATATACTATGTGCAGGTATTTGTGTAATATATTCATCATTGACTTCACGAATCACTCGATAGATCTAAATTAGCTAGAAATTTAGCAATTTACACAGGGTGTGGCTACCAATATGGTTCAAAAACTCGAATTTGTCTACTTATATTGTCTTCGATCGTATATAACGGTATACTTTATAGAGGTACCGCATAGTGATCGGATATCTATTAAGTGATACAAAGTCAATGATATTGATTTAACTACAACATAATATTTAGTTATTAAACACTATAGGAGTTTTCATACTTTAAGATGTAGTAAGTACCTACATTATTTATCGTTTGTTAACGTTTGGCATTTATATTTTGTCAAAAATCGATAGGATCGGTTGTCTTTATATCAGTTAACTGATTGTGATATAATAATTATAATAGGCGGGTTTGGCTTCAAAAATCAAATTCTTATTTATAGTTGCCTGATAGTTTAAAAGAAAGAAATTATATTTCTGATTTGTGTTAAGTACCTATTCTTGTATCATCCAATGATACTTTATAATCATCGCAATAATCCTAATATGAAATTGATTAATTTATTAAACTTCCTTATTTATTCAGATATAATTACAACTGTGATGTAAGTCAGTAGGACTGCAGATGATGCTTGAATATTGGTTAATGATATTCAGTCATTCCATGATACGTAAACTTTTACTATAATGTATCTTTTGCATAATATTCTTGTGTCTATAAATAACCCAGTGTCGAGTATACAAGATGCAATCTCACGTATACTTGCTTAGAAATAGAAATCATATTTAATCGCATAATCATATTTTAGTAGTCGACTGCTCACATTTCTATACTTTGTGAATTATAAGTAGTTGCCGGAGTAATCCAAATTACTTTCACCTATGAGATAGGTGCTTTTTAATTTAAACTATTTATATTTTATTTTATTATTATAGACTGAACAAATTTCGGACATTAATCATAAGTTACTTTAAATTGCTGCAGCCCTTTAGTTTTAGTATTTATTGCTCTTATGTGATTTAGTTATTATTAGGGATTATGAGATTCCAAATTTTAAGGACTGGAAGATCAATAGTTTCCTGGTAGTAGTGCACAAACATGCATGCAGTTACAGCTTAGTTGCTAGTGTCATATCCTGGCCTGTCGGCTATCTTAGACATGGGTATAACTACCTATATTTTTATTTCAATGGGTTGTGATATTATTTCGATATTTTGTCTATGATAGGCTGTCTTCATTTTGTTCTGCACAAAGACTTTGAATTCGATTAAACAAAAAAAAATTGTTAAGGTAAACTTATAATCTGATGGCACTTATTTGTGATGCACAATGTTGAAATAATATAAGAAGTAGTTTAACATGTAAACCTAACCCATAGGTTAGGTCCTAGGTTTAACGAGCGTAGAATTATCTATGGCCTTTTTGTGGATTAATTATTATTAGTTAGGTACCAACAGGTTTGTTTTAATTTATTTTGATATTGCTTTTAGAGTGAGCATAAGTAATTTCATTTTGGGTAGGTACAGTACTGTATTACCGTAGACACCTGTTTGAAAATAAATAAATAAGCACCACTTAGGTACTTGTATTGTGACCAGTCTGTTTACTGCAGGAAATGTATTAAACAACAAATAAATAGATACAATAAAATTACACAATGTATAATTTGAAATTCCTGCTAACAATTTGAAAAACAACGATTTTGCCATCGAAACATTACATTAATTATTTTGTGCAAAATTACACTTCTGCCTTACCCTTCGAGGATTTCAGGCGTGATGTTGGTATGTTCTGTAAGAAGTAACACGTAATACAGTCAACCAAAGAACTTATACAATCAATAATCCTACTTAAATATTGATTTTAAAACTTTTATTATAATTTATAAGTAAGTACTATGATTTGTACGAGGCGTACGCCATTTAGTTGATATTTTTATACGTTTTGACTTGGTATAATTTATTGAATTCTTAGGGTAAGTATAGTTTGAGTTAGACTCTCAAAGTCACTCGATATAAAATAGCAAGTAAGGGAATTTATGTGATTGCATGTCATATCATTAAACTGATTAAATGATATTCAAAAATTGGTTTTCAATCATTATTATTATACTAACAATAGAACCTTAATGAAATTGATCACACAAAGAGAAACACGTAGGTACCTAGGTACTAGTAGGTACTACCTACTCCTTCATGGACTAGATGCGTCGACACAATGAAATTAATTATCTCAAAAAGCTGCGTGCCTACATCCATTGCACACTCCCATAGAAGTTTTTGAGATATTTGCGAAAAACTCAAAAGAGGATTCCAAGTTTTTAATTTCAGGACGCAACTCACGATTACCTACACTTAAATTGTCAAATATTAATGAAGATCGTCTATTTATTTGTATATAGGTACCTACAGGGTTACTGGTAAAACATTAACAACCTTACTCATCATTATGAACAACTTTTACTCTGGGACCAAACCTGAAATCGCGAAAAAAAAATCAGCTATTCCCTACATTTATGTACGTATAGCTCGTCAAAATGTAGGGAACAGTTGTTTTTTTATGATTCGCGGTCGTAACAAATATGTATTTACAGAATTATAGGTAATCCTTCAAGTCATCAACCTAACTTGTTAAGTTAGTATAATCCCCAAATGTCAAGATTTCATGAAATAGTCATTCTTGGGGATTGCTTGGTCTTAAAGAGTTGTGTTGATGAATTTAATGATTAGGTATAATTCTGTAAATACGTATTTGTTACGGCCGCGAATCATATTTTAATCAACGTACAACTTAATACTGACCAGCAAATTGCAAAAAACGTAAAAAAAATTGAATTTCGCGGGCTACCCTGGCGCTTTCGCCTTAAGTTGATTAATTTTGCGCCACCTTGTAGGTACTATAGTCCGCGCGAAACTGACCAACCAGTTTCGCGCGGACTATAGCCACTCCTGATGAAATATTATATAATCCTTTTCTATGGAATACTAATGTATCACCTCCAATAATTTTTTAAATCGAAATCGACAATGTTGGATTCGATCCAAGTATTGTACGTCGAACATTTGGATGGGAACATTCAGACTTGACTGTCTGTACCTAGGTACTTATTTCGCTTGTAGGTATCTATTCCAATGAACGACATCGTCCAAGTAAAGTACCTAAGTAAGCGGTTAGCTATATCCACCCATGACCCGACACGAACAATGTATTGTAGGTATCATTGGATCTACTCTAAAGAAATGCGATGATTTCGGACGGTCCCACCATCATCTAACGTTACGTAGGTACGTTAGATGATGGTCGGACCGTTTTACAAAATGTATCTATGAATGCTGCTAGCAATAAGGTACCTGCCTACTCAAAAACTTGAGGACAGTCTTAAGAACGTTTTCCTGCAGCTACAACGGTTACGGTAGGTAGGTACAACCCCAATCTCAAAAATCCTATATTTAATAACACAACATTTTTAGGCAAGAAATCCTTGAAGGCTCTTTGTCGAGAAGTAAAAAAGCACATATCTAACAATAGGGCTACAAGGTTATTTCGGCGCGTGGCGGAAATCGGAACTAACGCCGCCATCTTGTTTTTTGAATGTATACATTTAAAGCACTGACCTCTATTTTATATGATTTCAAGTGATATTTTCGGCCCCCCAGTCAACGTCCTAAGAGCGCCAAAAGATCCTTGTAGCAGTGTAGGTACATACACTTTGAAAAATAATTTACTCATAAACAACATGTCATCAAGACTTAATAATAATATTATAATTTTAATTTCTGTAAGTATTAACAAAACATGGAACACACAAAACATTTTCATTCGTTTATCGCTTCAACCACATAAAATTGTTAAATTCGTTTACCGCTTAACGTAGGTATTTAAAACATCGCTCTGTTTCTGCCAATCCTTTGAAGATAGTGGAGATAGAATGAGTTTTAAACATGTTTAGTGCTGAACGCATTAAGTGATTTGTGATGCAAGCGGGCGTTTATACATCGGTTTATTTCTTCTTTAGTTTTTTAGGTGGAACTTCTGTGCCTCCACCAGTCTTAAAGTAGAGACTGTAGAACACTCCGGTGGCCACCACCAATATCGTTGATAGCACAGTGATGTACTCAGCACGGTTTCTGCAAAAAAGTTTCATGTATGGTTACCTTATACCCATGTGGCAAAAAGAGGGACTTTATTTTTAGGCATGAGTGAGTGCATCTTCATCACCACATGCAAACTACGCATCACACTGACGTCACGCAAAATCCTGCATCGGCCAAGTAGAATTTACCGCGCAACTAGCACATAGGTAACAACGTCCCAACATCAATCGTCCGTCGTCGGGCAGTTGCCCAACAGACACAGTACCGGCCTGGTCGGAGGAACCTCCCTTTTCTGTAGAGGATGAGTTAACTCTGTTCCTCATACCTCTATAGGAATAAAACACACGAAGAGGAAGGGTTGTTTAGGAAACTTGGAACCTTATAGCTATGCTCCCATGCATGGTAAATACTCCTCTTTACTTAAAATGGGGATCTATAATATCGCTGGGCGGTATGCTCGTTTTTAGCCCAGGTAGGTAGACACCATAATTATACCCACTTACTGTCAATAGACCTAATTCTTGGGAGGCGTATTGCTTAGGTACCTATGCCTTCAATAGATTGGTAAGTATTGGCACCCGTGGACCACGAACCACAATATCAGAGAGCTGGAGGCTCGTCCATTCTATAGCCATGTTTGGTGATTATGGCACAGCGTTAAAAACGGCAAAATTTTATATAGGTAAAGGGAGACCATCTATTATATACTATATACGGCAATACTTACTCGAAAGGCGTTCCGCAGACGACATACCAGGTGGCACCATTTCGTGGTAGCTCCTTGACACAGTGGAAGTCGAAATACTCCTCGTTGTAGTCAGTTGGGCAGAAGTATTTGCGCTTCTCCAACACCTGGAATATATTTGTTTGAATTGTATGTAATAGGTACTGTGTTAGTAGACTGAAGCATAAGATGACGAAACATTACGCCTATATTCCGCGATGGGTCAGGCAGAGTTGTAGGTATAGCGCCACACCCACACATTGACAAAACTTAGGTATGTTACAATTTTATTTCACGTAAGAAGGTAAGGTAGGTACCTAATAGAGGTAAGCCGTTATCTGGACAAGTTCAGGCTCCAGACTGCTACTAAGAAACCCCTAGACTCGAGTTATCAGAAATTGATGATTGATCAATTTAGTCTTGATAAGAAGGCTGAGATTATCAACCGTCATCATCATCATGGTAAAGATTTATCAACCGTCATCATCATCATGGCAAAGATTATCAACCGTCATCATCAGCCTGGTAAAGATTATCAACCGTCCTCATCAGCCTGGTAAAGATTATCAACCGTCCTCATCAGCCTGGTAAAGATTATCAACCGTCATCATCAGCATGGTAAAGATTATCAACCGTCATCATCAGCATGGTAAAGATTATCAACCGTCCTCATCAGCCTGGTAAAGATTATCAACCGTCCTCATCAGCCTGGTAAAGATTATCAACCGTCCTCATCAGCCTGGTAAAGATTATCAACCGTCATCGTCAGCATGGTAAAGATTATCAAACGTCATCATCAGCATGGTCAAAGAAGTGACATCAAATCTCTTCTAGGTCTGCGTAACCCAAACAATTAATTTTATCTGCATAGTAAGATTCAGAACAGCAGGTCATAGTAGGTAATCATTAAGTATTACGTGCTAACGAATCTTAGTGATATCTCTTTATCGCGTAAGACGATAACAAATAAATAAAAAAAAATATACTTGTCGACCTACTGGTTTGAAAAAAAAGATTATAATAGTGTACACGAGCAGCAGCTAATCTGGCTAACCTAGATGATAGGATGTTTTAATTGAAAAAAAAACCGGGCAAGAGCGAGTCGGAATCGCGCACCGGGGGTTCCGTACCATCATAAGTTTTTAAATTTTCATCGGCGAGGCCTATATTCGTCAGAGAATTTTAACATTGTGCACTGCGGTGTAGAATATGCAGTTTTAGGTCAGCGTCATCTTTTGACCGTAGTGATAGTGGAACTAATGTAACTTTTGTTGATGATTTCTGAAAAAGTGTGCTATTTAGAGACTCCGTTTTATTTTTCCTGTAATCTTTACACAAATTTCTATCACAGAATAATTTCAGATTTTTCTCTTTGCAAACTTCGGATATAAGGGGGGGAACGGTATTTTATCTAACATTTTTCATCAAAAGTCGAAAACTATGCGGCCTAAAAAAAACAGAATTTTTTTTTGAGAATGTGCAAGCTGCGCTCTTTCATACCCCACATGCCCTAGTAGCCCGACTTCGAATTTTTCAGACCCCCTTTCAGTCCCTGTTGCAAAAAATATACATATACTTTTATTTCTTTCTTATTTCCAAAATAGTTGGGCAAATGTCATCTAAAACTATTTCAAGTTGATAGCATTAGCAGTTCTTGAGATACCTATCCAGCTGTGACAGACAGACAGACAGACTTAGTCTCACCACAAGGGTTCCGTTTTTACCATTTTCGTACGGAACCCTAAAAAGAAATAACCAGCCGTTTAGACTGCGATCGAAATGCCAAATACAAGACGCGATGATTATAAAAAAAAATAAAAGGAAAGAAAGATTTTGCTATAGTTTCGGTAATAACTTATCAGATGAATTAAATTCTTTATCTACTAAGCCCTAATCTGTTATTTGATAAGTAGGTACATACATACCTACACGTAGAAGTAACCTAGCTGATGCATCCAAGATCTACTAACATTGTAAACCTTCGATACATTAGACACACTTGATTCAAGCTCAATGCAATTCAATGTAAGTTAGGACATTCACGATCGACGTAAAATCATTGCAATGTAACTCTTATCTCGGTAAAGTAAGGTATAAATAAGAAAAGTGCTTATATTCATATTATTATGAAATTTTTTCACCTGTCCGAATGGTGTGGTGAGAGTCGCTACTTCGTTGCAGGGTCCAACAGGCTCATGCAGTCCCAGGGACCACTCTCGCTCAGGGTTGAAGAAGATCGTGAAACTAAGGTACAGCAGGTAATGTACCGCCAGCTGCAAGATCAACACGTAGTCGATTGCTGTCAACCTTCGGAAAATAAAAATAATTGGTCAGAATCTGAGGTCCTTAGGACAGATGACACAGAGATAAATTTAAATATCATTTGTCGGGATCATCTGAATTGATTTGTTGCTATAGGGTAAAATAGAAGCACGCTAATCCGTTAAACCGTTAAATGAAAATGGCGTGGAATAAGTGAGGAGTTGAGAACTCTTTTTTGACAACATAAGAATCAGTCAACAAATCTAGATTAGTGGCTATTCTGGAAGAGTCGTATAGAATTGGAGTAGGTAAGTATCATACCCTTTTTCAAACTACTTAGGTTGGTAATACTATCTGAGGTCTATCGATGCTTATATAATAGTTCTAATGTTGAACAACATTTATTTTCCAAAATATCATGAACAAAAATGTTGAAATATTTAAGTATGATGTAAGTAGAACTAGCAGCGCCCCGCGGTTTCACCCGCATAAGTGTCGATCCCGTGGGAATATCGCTGTAAAAAAAAATATACGGTCGAATTGAGAAACCTCCTTTTTTGAAGTCGGTTAAAAACTATCCTATGTCCTTTCCCGGAACTCAAACTATCCCTAAGTATACAAAATTTCATCTAAATCGGTTCAGCGGTTAACGTGAATAGGTAACAGACAGACACACTTAGTATGGATAAACGTACTTTTTGCTACTCTTCTCCCTATTACTCAGGAGTCCAGCCAGTACGATGACGGAGAAGATAGCGAAGAGGAGGAAGAAGGTCACTTCTGAGTGGATCTTGTGGACGTCGTGCAGCGGGTGGTAGATGGGGATGAACAGGAGCACGCCTCCGGGCATGCCCAGCAGAGACGCGATCAACAGCGACTTCCATTCAGACTTCTTACTGTAAAGAAGATATAAATATAATATTTGATCACAATACCTATTTATAGAGCAGTGGTGGCCTAGCGGTAACGGCCGCTACTTACGAGTAGTATAGGTCGAGGGTTCGAACCCTGACAGGTGCTTTGCTTTGTGTAAATTATATTTCACCATTGCTCTCAAAACGGTGAAGGAAACAATACGGTTACGGACAAGGTCGAGGACATGTGGCATCTTCCAACTCGCACAGAGCCCGCGTGGTGGATTACGGGCACATCATGCAGTGGGAAAATTTTAGGCTAATTATGCTTTTGCAATACTTATTTAGTGAATGTTTATTGAATTAAAGAAGTAACTTACTCTGCAGCATCCCACTGCGCAACTTTCGGTGCAAACCAAGACCTGCTTGTATTGAAGAAGTAGAAGAAACTAGCAGCGAATGCAGCATGGAAGTAGTAAGAGTTCCAGGGCACCCAGTAGTGGCGGTCGTAGATATTGGGGTCAGTGTCATGCCACGTCCAGTGGACAAACTTGACGGCTGTGATGTCATAGGGAATGTCCACGAGCACTGTTACTAGACCCACTGCGAAAGGTTCGGCGTACTTGGGGAGATTCAATCTGGACACCGCGTACACGGCGTGGTAGATAAATGCGGGATCTGGAATATAAGTTTTACTTCAAAAGATCGTTCCCGAGTGTCGCTTAGAATGGCTTAGAGGGTTGTCATAATATCGGATGTGCCCAAAAGGCTAAGACAAAGAAGACATGAAATATTATTGAAAAACTATACTCACACAAAAGGATTATATGGAGAGGCAATCTAGCTCCCAAGAAGATGATGGGCGTCTGAGAGTGCCAGAAGTTGTCGTACTCTGGCAAAGCGAAGTGCCAGAAATTGTCAGTGAAGAGTCCGTGAAGGACCGTGCCCAACCATAGGTACGGCCATCTACCTCCCTTCCTGAAAGCTGAAATAAATCGTGTATTTAAACATCCTAAGCTATAAGTACCTACGGTCTACTTTGGTTCCATCATCAATCAGGCGAAAAATGTCCACAGCTGGACATAAGCCTCCCCAAAGCCTCGCAACAACGGCCGGTCCTGTGCTTCCCGCTTCCAGCGGTTTACTGTTCCCTTGACCTTCACTTGGTCTACCTACCTTTGCATAAGCATATAATGTTCCTACTGCTGGGACACAGGCCTCGAGTCTACGAGAGGGAGTAGGCTATAATCTACCACGCCGGCCCACCAGTGTTGGATGGTAGATGTCATGTCTTCGAATTTTTGGTTCTATGACATGCCGGTTTCCTCACGATGTCTTCCTTCACACAGCGGTGACGGAGAGCAGTGGTGATGAAATTATTTACACAAAGTAAAGTGCCTGTCTGGGTTCGAAACCACGACCTTACAACTCGTAAGGCGGAGGGGCCGTCACCACTGGTCCGCCACTACTCTAAGCGAGCTAAGGAATTTTGAATCAATGCGCGTAGTTCTTTGCAACAAGCGCACCAAATCAGGTACCTATGTGGTTACTCATACATAATCAAGTATGCCATTAACGCCGTTTATTATCATGTGTGCCATTAATGCCATAAATTAAGGCTTGTATTCATGCCAACGACCTTGTGCATTTGGGCGGAGCTAACTATCCCTCCCCGCGCCACTCCGCCACCCGCATGCAACGCGACACACGTGGACGTGCGTCGCGTTGCCTAGCAACACGAGGCGCCCCGCACTGAATTCGTGGACGAGTGCGGGGATGATATAGACACGGACTTTAAACGATCGCATTTTTAATTTATTATATTAAGAAATATACATGTTTTTAAAAAGTAACAAAACCAAATCATTTTCGTTTGTATTGCAAAGCAGTAGATATTTTTTTTATATTCTTTTTATAAAAAATGAAGGAGTAAAATGGTTTCATCTCAACGATTTGGAGGCGATTTGGTGTTTTTTTTCTTAATAGGTGATATCGATAGAAAAATTATGACTAAACCAAATTACGATTCATATCATGTAGATTACCAACTATTTTTTCAGATCTAATTTCTCTGTAAGTTCCGGAGAAAAGCTGCTTCATCTGCACGCTGTTTTTAAGCTTTTTTCGAAAGAGTAGCCTTAATGTGACAAATTTTGGGAAATTTTCAGAAATATACGTTTAATAAACGTTGGATTTTTTCGAATCCCTTGGATTCTCCTAGTCTAGGCAATAATAGGGGTGCTTAAAAATGTTGCAAAGGGGACACTAAGGCGGGTTTTAGAGTCGCGCTGACCGCACGCTGATGGTCAGCGCTGATGGGTCGATATGCTATGTAGTAAGGTAGCGTTTCTGAGTAATGCTGACCGCTCAGCGCTGACGGCTCGCTCATACGTTTCGCTGTCCGCGCCGACGATCAGCGTGCGGTCAGCGCGACTCTAAAACCAGCCTAAGCCAAAGTTCGCACAGACGGAAAAATATAGGGGCGGGATTTTATCGCGCACTGTATTTTCAACTCTCGGTGTTGAGTCGAGCATTGAAATTTGATTTGGGCTATCACGTCCAGCCGGTCGATACTGTAAAAATCTCACCGTGAAAACTTAGGTGATGTGAGTTTGTTTTTGCTAGGAATTGACTTGTGACAGCTTACTCCACGCTCACTTCACCTAAGTTTTCACGGTGAGATGGTTAAATCGCACTGCTGCACCCTAATTGCGTAACACACTATGAATCACAATTTGAATCATTTTTTTCATTGCCAACATTCATGTTCGACAAAAAAATCTGCTCCAAAACGTAATTATTGCAGTGGATGTTGTTGAACTGTCAAGATGAAAGCCAGTGCTACTGTATAGTGTGTTACGCAATTACCCCGTCGCTGCCTGGAAGGAATATGTCAAATTACCCTGTAGGAATAGCCAATAGGTATACTACACTACCTAGACCTTGCTAATATTATGATTTATGAAATCGGTAAAATAAAAGAGTTTTACATAGAACCGGTGAAATTGGTCACGCAGAAGTCGCAGAAGGTAATTAATTGAAATCGCGTGTGCATACCAATCAGTTTTGTGAAATTGTTGCAGTCGCTATCGCAAATAAAAAATAAAAAAGTGCTTTAAAAAAATGCGTGTTAAAAATTATGAATTGGTAAAGGTAAAAGACACCCGTAGGATGCGGGAGGCGCGGGATCTGGCGTGGTTGTCCTACTTCCAGCAGTGGACATCTTTCAGCTGAATGACATATAAGATAAAGAGGATTATACATACCATGTAGCAGCGTGATAAGTCCAGCTAGTGTGTAGACTGCCTGCGAGAGGATGAATGTGGGCTGAGCCGCCCACAGCTGTTTGATATCATTGGTCTGAACCAACCATTGCAGCCACTGATGACATAAACACGTTTACAGTTATTGCCTAGTACGGAGTTAGACGGACCATATTGAACTTCAGATATGGTTAGTTGTAAAAACGCAAATTATGTGCTAATTTCAACTTGTGGCTAAGTAATAACAGCCACACGGGTCGATCGATCAAGTTAAGCTACGCTTGCCGCGGTAGGTCCGTTGATGAGTGACCATCTTAACATACAAGACCCCTCCGTGCCTCGGAAAGCACGTAAGCCGTTGGTCCCGGCAGTCATTCGTGGATCTTTTCATCTTCGACAGTCGTTACGGGTTACGCTTACGGGTCGTCAGTTAGCCCGGAAGTCTGACAAGTTGTCAGTGACAGTGACAACCAGTCTTACCAAGGGGTAGTTTTCCCAATAACTGGGTTGTGGAGGTCAGATAGGCAGTCGCTTAGTGTAAAATACTGGTATCTATTCAGCTGCATCCGGTTAGACTGGAAACCGACCCCAACATAGTTGGGAACGGCTAGACAGATGATGATGTATGATGATATCTATTTAAAAGTACTACTAGCTGGTATTTAAAACCAATACGTAGGTATACGTGAGTACTAGTTAGTTAGAAAAAAATCGCAAAGCGAAAATTTTAAATCGTATAAAATATTCATAAAGAACGATTGATAATTATTGAAATGTTAAATGCTTGAAGTAAATTAATTATAGAATTAATATGGTTTTACCGTGTCACCTCCACCGGCTTTAGTCGCCATGTTGTTATGCGCGTGCGCCACTTCCGAACCTTGTCGCCACAATGATTAAACCTAAAATTCTGTGACCAGCGATTTGAATAAAGTGTTGTATCGATACGATATCGTTCGGGTTTACTATCGAGTTTTTTTTTTATAAACTCATTTTTATTAAACAGCCATAATAATTATATAAAAAATGAGAACGGAAGTTTCCTTTAGTCAATTTATATTTTGAACATTTAAAAATATATAAATAGTAGCCCCGCGGTCAGGGCTTCGATAATGTAAGCCGAGGCGATAGCGTTCACCGTAGGTATTAAGATTACGTGTGGGGTTCCGCAGGGTTCGGTGTCAGGTCGTCTGTTACATTACGGCGCGGTCCTGCGTGTCAACCCAAAGTCGAAGTTAATGTCGTTTGCGGAGCAAACGACATTAAACGGTCAAATTCAAAGAGACCATCCGGTTTTCCAGACAGTTTCCGTGACATCCGCAAAAGAGACAGGGCCCTGGAATCGAAACCAGAACCCCAGCACGTCTCTAGCTGTCGCGCTTGCGACCACAGAAGACCAACACGGCAACCTCACGACCGTTGACCTTGACTGCCTTGTTTTCAAACTATTTGAGTGCGATTTTGCCTTGAACTTGATTTAAAATATTGAACAACTTATTAAACCCAGAAGTCACTGTAAAAGTGGGGTGAATTGGCGTCTCGAAGTCTCAAATCGTTCGTCATTGACTTCTTCTATCGACACTTGACATCCCTCGCATATGTTATCTATGTCACAGATAATATTATAATACTAGCCTTTATATGTCGTGTAGTAGGCTACGTGTCTACGAAATGTGCCAACGCGGGTGCCACATAGATTTGTATTCTTTTTCGTTTAACTGATTCGTAACACCTGTGTAAACTAAACATATTTATCTTCTGCCATAAATCGACCTACGATGTTAATACCTACTGCTTTTGAATTGCAGCATTGTTTTGCATTACATAATGTTATCTCCGATAATTTACATTTTGTAATAATGATAAGACTTTGCACATGCCTACTTAGATACTTACTTGTAATGTTCTCGAAACAAAAATCTTCCCTGATAAATCGGTCATCGCCGAGGTCTACTAAGTCAAACTTTGTGGGACCTATTATAGCAGAGGTAGGTATAGGCATATCTTCCTACAACGTTTTCCAGAAATAATAATGCTGTTCCTGCTCCACCGGCACTTGGGATAACTAGTTAAAATTTCAATACTTGGAAGAAGTGCTTCCCCTTTTCTTTTTTAGTGTTTCTGACATTAAGAAATGTTTATTTTATTAACCCCCGACGCAAAAACGACGGGGTGTCATGTTATAAGTTTGACGTGTCTGTGTGTGTGGGGGTGTGTGGGGCTGTGTGGGGGTGTGTGTGGGTGTGTGTGTCTGTCTGTCTCATCGTAGCTCCCGAGCGGATGAACCGATTTTGATTTTGTTTGAAAGGAAAATTAGTCGGGAGTGTTCTTAGCTATGTTTTATGAAAATCGGTCCAAGATGGCCGCCGCCACAAAATGGCGAATTACATATTTTTTCACAACTCCCTCAATATGGGTAGGTATCAAATGAAAGGGCTTGAATAGTAGAATACTAGGTATACACTATGATACATTTCAAATCCAAGATGGCCGCCACCACAAAGTGGCGAATTACATATTTTTTTTTCACAACTCCCTCAATATGGATAACATGGTATCAAATGAAAGGGCTTGACTAGTAGAATACTATACACAATTATAAATTTTAAATCCAAGGTGGCCGCCACCACAAAATGGTGAATTACATTTTTTTTTCACAACTCCTTCAATAAAGGTAGGTATCAAATGCAAGGGCTTGACAAGTAGAATAATGTACATACACTATATTGAAAGGGAATGAGGAATATTAGCCCCTACACTGCCAGCAATATTAAACATAACAATCTATTCACTCATGCTAGGTAGGTACAGACGCCAGCACATCAAGCTACCCGAAACTGTCAAATTTTCCCAATCAATTTTGAATCTTATGCTTTAGCGATGAAGTTGAAAATCTATTAAATAAATCTGACAGATTGTAGTAGCTTGATGTGCTGGCATCTGTACTTATGTAGGATATCTAATCTCAGCAGGCTAAAATCCTTTTTGGCAGCCAGAACTCTAAGTTTCTTGTAGATACTGTGAAAAGATCTCAAGAAGATCAAAATCTAAGCATCAATACAAGTAGGTACTGACCGCGATCGCAAGTTCTATTGAAAATGAGATCTAAGTAATACCATACCAAATTGTGAGTTGAAATTGAAACGTGCGTGAGTGCAACTTCTTTGGGAATTCAACAATTCTCATTGATGCAGGTTATATTACGAAACTGAAAAGTAGGACGCACTGACTTGCATCGACTATTACAGTAGGGAGTAGGGCGATGGCCGTGAATGCCCGTGAATATGTGATAACAATAGAACCATTTTTTTTAAAGATAATGTTCAGTTTTTATTATGAAATACTTAACTTTTTACTATTTCTACCTAGCTTTACTGGCATTTTAATATAAAACTTCTTCATAATTAAAAAATAAAATATGGTATTTATTTTAGTTCTAGTAAGATAACGAAACGTTTTTAACATAATCTGTGGTAATAACTTTTCGTTCCACGTAGTTTCGCAGATAACGTCACAGAACAAATTATTACTCCTACTGTCAGTATTATGTCATTGTCAAGTCAACTATTTGTCAAGTCAATAGTCAATCTGTCTGTCAATATTCTAAAATCAATAATTTTAATTCAAAGTTCACAGCGAGAAGAGATATAAATAAAACTAAAAAATGTCGACAATCTTCCGGAATTTATATATGGGGACGCGTAATTTGGTGAACAATTACTATGAGTTTTGCCCTAACGTAACATTCAGGATAAGAACTACGATTCGGTATAATACGACAGTGGCCAATGCTTTTTTTAGGTCCCAGAGAGTTAAACCTAAAAAAGAGCCTGGAGAGATTTTCAAGTGGATATTACTGGTATGTACATTCTAATTTTACCATCACCCATAAAACTATGCACTTTAATGGAAAATAATAACCTTCAATAATGTATTTCTTCAATTTATGTCTATGCTTTGATTTTGGATGTATAAATAAATGAATAATGATCAAGCTATCACTTCGTGGCTTTAGATCTAGTTAGGACTGAAAAAATTGAAGCCATGATTGGGTGGTATAGTCATGAAGGGTGGGCAATGCCTACCCTAGAAACTTCTTTGCCCACCCCAGAAAAATCGACAGTATTGAAGAATTACTTACTGGATGATCGCTTTTTATTAGGGTTTTTTTAGAGCTGTACATTTCGACTAAGATGCCAGGTTTCTAGAGTTAGGGGCTTGGCTCTACATTAGATCTGATAACTTTTTAACTGTGAAACCATTATTTAAGTCAGCAACCTACCTTACATGAAATGTTTTGGTGGGATTATTTATTACAAGAAGCCATTTATGATCTCTCATTAGATGACTGTGGTTAGTTCAGCTAGACGTCTGTCCCCCCTAGACAAAATCCCTCGCTGTGCCAATGGGTATAGTCAATTTTGTTATAAATACTCGGTAAGTACTCACGGTATAGTGTTTATTTTAGATGATTCCTGTCAGTTCTTTCGGTTTGGGTTGCTGGCAGATGTACCGTCTGCAATGGAAGTTGGGACTCATTGACATGATGCAGTCTAAAACAAATGCAACACCTGTTGCAATGCCTAGCGAGTTAGTATTTGATGAACTATTTTTATGTGTTATTGTGTAAATAACAGAAGCACTTTACTGGAATAGTTAACAATAATTCATCTCTATTGAAGCACCTGTCTCACAGCCGACAATAAAATTAGCAAGTGAAGTTAGAACCTAACAATGAATTGGTAAACTACAATATTGTATCAGATTTATCTCTAAGCAAAGTTTTTCCATCTCACAGGTCTTATTGCTGTAACAAACTAGCGGACAGAGTAATAGTATATATACAGTCAGAGATCAAACATTAATACATCTCTACCTATTATACTTACATGGGATTAATGTCAATAGTTGTTTCTTAAACAAGAAAATAGTCCATTAAGTTTCATCCAGTTTGCATAGTATGACCACACCAAAGAAATGGGTTTTGCGGATGGAAGAATAGACAAAATGACAGATAGAATAGACAAAATCGCACACCTAGATCTAAAGAGAGCTAACTCTAAAATCTCAATTTTTGAGGTATGCATACCATTGAATTCCCTAACTCACTACCTAGCGACCAACAAAACAGATTAAAAAATAGTTCCATTATTCAACTTAAAAAGATTGATCAAAACAGCAAACTCCTGCAGTACACAGGGACATAGTAATCAGTTTTTCAACTTTTCTGAAAAAAGTGTTTTTTTGAGTTAATCGCTGTTTAGATCTAGGTGTGTGATATGACAGATTTCTTTAGAAATTTTACTTTTCAATACATAAGGAATATAGTATGCTTTCGCCTTGAGCTTACACAGTAAGACCTATTTGCAGCATCACGGGTGAGGCATTGAGTGATATATCGGAGATATCATTCCACTGTGACAATATAAATTTATTTGTATGTTTATTTTGTCCTGTCCTGAATCTCAGTGTGATCAATTGGTGCACAGTTAACATGTGACTAACTTAAGCTAACAGCAGCCATGAGATTTAGTACTGAATTACTGAAAATTAAATCAACTACATTCTGTTCCTTGTCTTGTGTTCTGCTTAGTTAGAAGTATCTCTTCACTTTTTTAAAATATATTCTCCCAATTTTCTATTTTAGTGGTTTAGGTTGAGCGTTGTCTGAGATTAGGGCTGTTTCATATTTACAAAGGACAATGGTTAATATTGTATGGAGTGCATCCAGTAAAATGATTATTTTGTACCATCACAAACAGCTATGGATGTTGTTAGTGCTTATTAAATGTATCTTTAAATGTTAAAATCTTATTTGTCTTAGAATTCAAACAAGAGGCTTGCAATACATTGATACACTTGATAAGCACTACAACAACCATCATTGTCCATAATGCTTCCTTGAGAAAACATCGATTTGGGGATGCTATACTAGCCATCCTCCTTTCAATTGATTGGACATTATGAACTCTCCGTTTACTATAAAGTACAGCTCTTTTACACTTTCAGTTTTACAGAGCTAGAAAGGATGGAATACTTGCCAGTAAAAGTCAAAGGACAGTTTCTTCATGACAAAGAAATTCTGATTGGACCCAGAGCATTGATTGAGGTAGACTCGCCAATTCCCAGGACAGGCTCTCTGGTGTCTGACCCTAAGAGGAATCAAGGGTGGCTGGTTATAACTCCATTCATGCTGGCTGAAACAGGGTAAAATTTTTTTTTTGTTTATTTGGTCATCTGAGTAAGAACACTGATATGAACCTAAAGCTGCTAACAACCAAAGCTTTCCATTGTCTATGCACCAGAAAAAAGTGACTAGACCTGCCCGCTGTCTATTCATTCACTTTTGCACAGATTAAAATATCATGCACCACTTTGAAATAATAGTTTTATCTGGGTTTCTTTTGAACTAGAAACATTTGTGCATTCGAAACCGTTAACAGTGTGAAAGGGTGGAAGCCCCCCAGAGGGGCTCCCTTTTTTTTTTTTTTTTTTACTAAATGGGCCCGCTCTTGACCCCGATCACGCCTGATGGTAAGCGATAGATGAGGTCTATGATGGAACGAGGGTGCCCAGAAGATGCCTGTTCACTCTTGCTTTGAAGGCAAGATTCCCTTCACCCTTTTGCATTATTACCATACTACAAATTCGTATTGTATGTTTTTACTAGCAGATAGGCAGTCGCTCCATGTAAAATACTGGTATTCAGCTGCATCCGGTTAGATTGGAAGCCGACCCCAACATAGTTGGGAAAAAAAATCAATTAAAAATATCTAAACTTTATTAAAAATATCTTCTTATTACAGAGAAATTATTCTGATTAACCGTGGCTGGATCCACCAAAATATGCGTCCAAAAGAGAAACGGGAGCCATCCATGATAAAGGGAGAGGTTGAGTTAGTTGGCGTTGTGAGGTTAACAGAAAAACGAGCACCATTCATGCCCAAGAACAATCCAGAAAAGGGGTCATGGATGTCACGGTAAGATATAAATTGAATACATAAGTTAATAACAACTATTTGAAATGGGACATTAGGATCAATGTCCCGAAAACAGGGTTCTTGCCTAGCAAGTACGGCACGAGCTTGTCTCGTTCACAATGCGAGCCGTATCCTGTTTAGAAGGGATCATTCATTATCCTCTAATCAACCCCCATAATGAGTGCTTCCTAATAATGTTGTTGAGGATAAAAGACATGATTGCTGTGTGGGCCGATACCACCTGGCAACCCGTTATTTCTTTCTTAGCATTTTGCCAAGACCGCCATCAGAAACCTATCTGTTTAGTATCACAGTGAAAATACCGAAAGTCGGTCATTACTCGCATGGTACCAGATTGTCGGTCGATAAGTTATTATTTTATGTTCATCCAAGACAACAGTATACAGTTTTTATGTTTTTTTCTTTCAGCGATCTAGAACAGATGAGTGCGTATTTTGGCTGTGCCCCTGTCTGGCTCGATGCTAGAGGCATACCAGACCCGCCACAGGGATGGCCTATCCCTAACCAGACAAGAGTTAATTTGAGAAACGAACATCTTTCCTATATTGTCACTTGGTATTCGCTTTCAATACTAACAGCAATCATGTGGCGTCGTTATTTTGTTAAGAAGTTACCATTACTGTAAATAAGCTGTATTATAACTGTGTTACAGTTGATTGCATTTTTTTAAGTTAAATGGAAACTGTGCACATTTAAACCTATGTAGGTAGATAAATCAAAAATTTGTCCTAAGACTTATTTAGTGTAGTGACTTAATCATGATCAATTTGAGTGTTTAAATCGGAACTAAAGTAATTGTTAATTTGTTGCATATCATTGTCTACCTATTAGTGAATACATATAACTGACCTATCAAGCGCGTAAAAGCGAAGCGAAAACCGGAGAAAAAGTGAAAAAACACTAAACGCTATAAAATTATTGATTAGACGGTCCAGTGAGGCGATACAACTTTGCTACGCCGCTGCACCGTGTTTGCTCGAAGAGAATATAGAACTATTCTTTTGAATGCTTATTCTCGTTGAAAGTGTTTAGGGGAATTGGATATCAGTCAAGGCGCAAGGTCCACTTCAGTGTGCAGTGTCAAAACACGCGTATTTCTGTGGCCTGTGAATATAGCAACTCTTTTGATGCAGCGAGAAAGCAACAAGCATTGTAAAAGAAGTGCAACTCATTTGCATAAGACACCTTTCTTACCGCCGACGAGGAAGCGACTAGCTATCGACAATTTTCTCGCTCAAGAAACGTACAATAATAGATGTAGTTCCCGAGTCAGTAAAAGAGGTATATATAAATGAATAGATGATCGTTGACTGTTCACACAACAGGCGAGAACTCTTTTCAAACACCCACTCGTTTTTAGTTGATAGCTCTACTCGCTTTTCGCTAATGGTCGGCGATGGGACAACTACCAAAGCCTAGGGAGAGGTGCAGCAACTGAACACTTGGGCCAAAGGCAGTTTTCAATGCATCTGTGCTGCAATTTGGCTCGCTGCTTTGTTTCCCCGTTTTTGTGTCACTGACTGGCAGAGCCACCATCAGGGATTTTAATTTTGATAACATAAAAAAATTAGTCGCTGATTAGTCGAAATTTGTCGCCAAATATCAGAATTTGTCGGTCACTGGTTCAAAAGATATAAGGGTTTATAGGTGGCCGATCTGCTGGAGAGTCTCCCCAGCAGGGCCACATTTATATCTCAAAAACTAGGGCACCTAGCGAAGATCTGTTTTCTCCCATATTTAGTCGCCAATTAGTCGGAATCAGTCGCCAAATATCAGAATTTGTCGGTCACTGATTCAAAAGATATTAGGTTTTACATGTGTAGGTATAGTCCAAGAGCTAGATCGAATAGTTCACGAAAAACTTCAACTAGCTCTTAGACTATACCTTACTAATTGAACTCATTATATCTCCTAAACTAAGACCCGATTAAATCTGTGACTTGGCGACTGATCCCGACTAAATATGGGAGAAAACAGATCTTCGCTAGGTGCCCTAGTTTTTGAGATATAAATGTGGCCCTGCTGGGAAAACTCTCTCCAGATCGGCCACCTATAAACCCTTATAACTTTTGAACCAGTGACCGACAAATTCTGATATTTGGCGACAAATTTTGACTAATTTTTTGTGGTATCAAAATTAAAATCCCTGGTGATGGCTCTGCCAGAGTCAGTGACACCAACATTCATTGCAATTATTTTACGTTGTTGAGCAGACTAAGTTTTCTAACATGAAGCAATGTATTAGCTTAGCAATATGCTACAAATTGTGATTTGGAAGTGTGTTACGCAATTAGGGTGCAGAACTTGAGAAGTCATGTATTACGATGTTATGCAATAACTATAAAGTTGTTTTATACCGGTCTAAGGGCTGATTTTTTCAATAGTCCGATAACTTTTATTTGAAGAGAACTTAGGCAGTTTGATGTACTTAATATTTTTTATCAAAAGCTGTCAAAAGGCAATATTCATTCCTCAGCTATAGTTACCTGACCATTGAAAAATCAGCCCTAAGTCTAATGTGTTTGAAATGTAGAGATTTGTAGTGTCACCGACTCTGGCAGAGCCACCATCAGGGATTTTAATTTTGATAACACAAAAAATTTGTCGCTCATTAGGTGTCACTGACTCTGGCAGGGCCACCATCAAGGATTTTAATTTTGATAACACAAAAAATTAGTCGCCAAATATCAGAATTTGTTGGTTACTGGTTCAAAAGATATAAGGGTTTATAGGTGGCCGATCTGGAGTCTCCCAGCAAGGCCACATTTATATCTAAAGAACTAGGGCACCTCCCATATTTTGTCGCCAATTAGTCGGAATCAGTCGCAAAGTCACAGATTTAATCGGGTCTTAGAGATATAATGAGTTCAACTAGTAAGGTACCTATAGTCCAAGAGCTAGATAGAACAGTTCACGAAAAACTCTCGAAAAGCTCTTGGGACTATACCTATAAACCGTTATATCTTTTGAACCAGTGACCGACAAATTCTGATATTTGGCGACAAATTTTTTGTATTATCAAAATTAAAATCCCTGATTGTGGCTCTGCCAGAGTCAGTGACACAGATTTGTATAGATACATTTAAATAAATATATGAATGTGTAGTATATTTCTGGTTGTTGTTATTATTTTTTGGGTTATTAATTAAACTCAGCTTTTTGATTGAGATCTAATTCGACTCATGAGAGTTTTAATGAATAAAAATTGATGGATAAATATACATAATTTTCAAATAATTACAATAAAATCATCAGTCAATTTTGAGTTCTTAAAAATCAATAATTTCGCGTCTTCATAAAAAAACAATTTGAAACGTGATTTCGAATCGAGACACTGTCTTGCGGCACGGCGTCTTTCTACTCGCGTTCCTCATCAGGCCGCGTCCTATTTAAAAGCGATTGCCGCGTGCATATGTCACTTTTTGTTTGGAAAACCGGAAAGCGCCCCGTCGACTCGACCACGCGTTCAGGTTCACCGGAAAAAGGGACATATGAACGCGAATCGCTTTTAAATAGGATTAGACATGAATTGCGTGACCAACAGTTAACATGATTGAGTATTTCATTGAGGCCGTCTGTCTGACAACTTAATCAACCGAATTTATATTATACATATTACATAGTAGCTATGGTGAAATACATTAACACTACAATGTTGTTCCATACTACTAACATTTAAGATGAAGATGACAGAACATGACTTGATTTCTACATCTACCCTACATGATTCTTATTGAACTATTAATCATTACAACTTATATACAACTAAACAAAAGAAATTAAAATTAAAAACGTATTTTAATCATTTTAAAATATTCTAATAAAATTTGCATATTACGAATCTTAACATAAGATATCAAATAAACTATTCATAATTTCATTAATTTCGTCAAATTAATGTAAAAATGCTGTTTGTTGGTAAACGCATCACTTGAGAGCGGCTGGACCGATTTGGCTATTTTTTGTTGATGTTCATAATAGTCCTATTTAAATTTAAATTAATTTTCAAAATCGGGATTAAGAAAGTCCTTTTTTCTATAGGAATTTTATATGAGTTCAAGACCTTAACTCCCGATCCGAACATGGTCACTCAGAAATGCGTTTTTTTTTCTCATTTTCCAACAGCGTTTCACAAATTTGCAAAACAATCACAAACAAATTAATTGAAATTTGGACAGGAAAACGTCTGTCGGGGTCAGCTAGTTTCTAAGTAAAAATTAACCATTACGAATTCGAAATTATGTGAATACCAAGGTTAAACGAATTATAAATTACAACTATATAATACATAAATCAACAAATTTAACCTTTATGTATGGACGTCATTATTTTATAATACTACCCTCAATGTGTAGCCAGCCGCACAGGCTTCTGTTATTGGGCAGGAGTCAGATGGCATTTTCTGGGCAATTTTAACTATAGATATATTTCTAGTTAGTTAGTTTTTTACTTAACGATTAAATTAAATAATTAATGAATTACTTTATTCACATTAAATTTCGAGGTTTTACATCATTCAAATTTGATCATGGATGTTGTGCTTTAGAACAGCCCAACATGGAGACCGAGCCTGTGAGGCTACACGTCCATACTTAAAGGTTAATTACAAGCACACACAAATAAATATAAAGGTGTCCATACACACGGCACACGTCTACATAAGTAGCCTAGGTAGAGTTTCGGAGTGTTTACTTGTAGTAAAAACTCGGAAATTGTTTACAGGCTATATTTTTTGGTTATGTCATCTTCTAACTGCTGTGTATGTAAGGACACCTCTGATATCCATAGGCAAGGACAATTCAAAAATATAATATTTAATTTCACAAATATTTTGTCCTTGTGATAGCTTTAAAAAATTAATTTTAGGTTTTCGGCCTTCTCCCGATAACAGGTTATTTATTTTCACAAGGTTGTTATGGTTCTAAGAGCAGAGTAATAATAACAAGTTATCGGAATTGGTGCGCGGGAGAATAGAAGGCTCAACAAATGTTGATAATTTAGATATTTAATATCCAATTTTGTAGCTCCGCTTGATTCTTATTACCAATCGATGTTATAATTTCATTAGATTAATAAAAACTTAACTACATACTAATATTTATGCCAACACGATAAACGTGAAGACCTGACATGAACACAGGCAATATGAACTTAAATTCAAGCGGGCAAGTCAAAATTCGACACATGTATTTGAGGCACATGCACCGGATCAATTTTGGGCGTTGTTTTGTAGTCACAAATGCCACACTCCTTTAGTTTCCATTCCCATCCCATGATTTGGACAGCATGCAGAGTTTGGGCTTCCGTGTGTTGACGCCGAAGCATACCTTCCTGTAATTTGAATACATTTTATTATTATTACGTAACGTTTTGATGCAAATGTTGCATTACAACGAGATTTTATGAATATACCTTGATCTTTTCCCATTTATCATCGACTTCTTGAAGCCAAGAGTTAATTTGTCTGCCGTTGCAGCGGGAGCGCTGCGCGTTGCGTTTCTCTTCCTGCTCTGGAGCCAATACATTGTAGACTTCTTTGTCTCGAAGTATCGTGCACACAGAGAAAGGAAGAGACTGCAAAGAAAAGAAAATTGGTTGAACCAAGAAATATTATTTTGTATGGATATAGTTAAAACGCGTGACGTTAAAAGGCAGTAAATAATAGGAAACAGGGTTTCTTTATCACTACGGCAAATACCTGTACTGTAAAGGCAAACTAATAATAGGCACCAAATTGATAATTATAATATACGACGTCACGCACAATGGTCCACTGAAGGACTAAGTGCGGAAACCAAACCCATAACATACATATAATATACGAATATCGGTATCACCGAGTCGCTTCGCTTGTGCGTGCGCATCGTGTCTTTCGATGACAACCATTCAGTTCAACACGACGAGGGGGTAATCCTGTCTTTTCATGGTTAGCCAGTCTCACTACATTACGGCAATATACCGGGTTATGGGCGGCCCCTGCCACCGTCAGTAAAGATTTACAGAAAAAATTAAATAAAACTTGTTTCATATACTAACTTCGTTTAACCATCATGTGTCGTGCGTGTATTGAACGATTTGTATGCAAAAAATGTTCTGGGTGAGCTAATTTAAAGCTGCCGCGGTCTGAGTCAGTTTCATGATAAATAAGGTTCAACTTTTACCTGATTTGCTACAGCTCGTTCGGCGCGCCCGTGAACGCGCAATATTTCTTGTTCGACCGCCAACACAAGCTTCTCTTTTTCTACTAGGTGTTGTATACGTAATCTTGTTCTGCAGATACAAAATTTATGTCAACATGATGCAGATTCAAGATACAAATTCAGCAAAAATAAAAGGAGTAAAATTTATGTTTGTAAAATACGAGCATACCTTTCCTTTTCTTGAGCAACAAATTCGCTTATCATCTGGGTTGGCAAATTAGGTGGTATCTCCACTTGCGGATCAGGGTTTACGTTACCCTGGAGTGTGTATGTGCACCGATTCATCAAATATTTGTTAAAATCTTTTGGAGGTTTTGGTTTCACGGGAAATAAGCTTCTCTGGCGACGATCAATCTATAGAAAAACAGAACAATAATTCACGATTTTCTCTATATAAAAATATATCCAATAACTTTAAAATATAATTGTAACTAACCTGCTTCCGTATATGAATATACATTTGATACGGATTGGAGTGAGTGATATTATGGCTGGCACTAGATTCATGAGACGGCTCATTCTTTGACTGATCACGAGAGTGTCCATCTTTTGATGCTTTAATTTTTCTCTTTCGTGGATGCAGCTCCACATGGCCGGAAGCTGTTAAACGAAATAGAAATTTTACAATGAAAGTGTTTGAGGAAAAAAACCTTTTTCCCAAATGCAAAAAAGTTTTATCAATACCAGCCTATGCTCACAAGACGTCAAATCTGAAGCACTGTAGGGTTATGTTATTGTGCGCTTTGACTAGATACGTGCAGCTAACGCACGTCATTGTGAGTTTTGCTGGTTAGAACATAACCTGAGTGTTGTTACTTACATTCCCCTCTTGAAGTTGATGAAGAGACAGTGTGGTCGTTATCTTGGCCCTAAAATAAAGAGCAATACAGTATTGATATTGTGTACTCATAAAATCTTTGCATACTATTTAAAGGGATTGAACATTTTCAAAAGGATCGTGTGAGCTATAGTAACTACTATTGTTAAAAAGTTGAACTACTCATGTACTTACAGAGCCCGAAGGTGTAGGACTTTTATTGGCATTCAAGCTAGCTTGAGCTTGCCCCGCCCCGGAGCGGCTGTCATTCCCTGTCTGAGGGGACGTCCTCTCCTTATCTTTATCCCCGTCATTCGTCCTATGAGAACGGAGGACTCTCTGTCCAGCCTTCGGACGAAAAGTAGGTTTATGAGTATATGTTAGTTCAGGTATTTAGAATAATCATTAAATTATAGATTTAATAAAAAAGGAGGCTTTGCATTCTGTAACACTAACACACGAATGTTTTGTAAAATTAGAAATCTCTCAAATGGTAGAGGGTTTATTACCTTTCCTCCTTCTCCTCTTTTGTCGTCCGAGGTGCCGTCTGAGCTATCTGAAGTTTGTCCCGTGTCAGTACTGGTACACGGAATGACGTAGGGCAGCGTCGATGCGTTACCACGACCCTTTCCGCTCCCCCTTTGACCTGTTTCACCTTGATAAAATTAGTTCAAGGGAAGAAAACTAGATAGTATGGTACAAAGGCGATCGTAGAAGATAATGGTTTCACAGTGAGTAATATTATGTTTTGGACGCGTAGGTATATGGGATTTTTTTCCAAGTATTATGACTGCACAGGCTATGTGCAATTGCCGAGTAACTTTTAAAATGGACGTTAATCTGGAAATAGGATTGAGTCTTACCCTCGCCTTCTTGCTCGTTCCGACTGCCGGAGCCACCCGCGCCGCCAGGTATCACGATCTTGAGCGGCGGGACCTTGGGCGCCGACTCGTGGCTTTTCGTATCGTCGTCGCCATCATTGTCCTTTGTGCTTTGGCTCGGCTTTGGACTGGCAACTGGGCTTTTCCTGTCCTGTTTGCCTACTTGCAAGGATCCACCTTTTCCTCCGCCAGACTTGCCCTAAGCAAACGAATATAAACCGAGTTAGAAACCGCCTTTAAATCGGCAGAAAGACGTGTAAAAATGCTTAAAGTGGCCTGAAAAATGTGTTGTATACTTACAAAACGCTCACTCCACGAAATTAGTATTGCCTTCAGTAAAGATACGCGTGCGCATTTATAGACATAATCGTTCATTTTATCATGTAATGATTAAGGGTGTACCTTTCTGTACAATAGTTGGTGGTCTAACATGGTTTTATTGTATAAAAAAAATACCAAGTTAATTACCTGATGTGAGCCTTGTGCGTTGGCCTTAGAGCTTCCACCGCCTCCTTTCCCCTGCGCTTGCATGTTCCCCTTGCCGGAGGAACTGGCTCCTCCCTTGCTTACATTCTGTCCGCCGCTGTTTTTGCCCAGTGGTATAGCGCCTGTCTTACTCGCAGGCCCCGGTGGTTTACTGCCGGTAAGGATACTGTAAATGCCCAAAATAAGGTATATCAATTTTGACATGAGCATCCTGGGGGAGGGAAGTTGCTCACGTCCGTAGGATTTACCATCTCTTCCTAGATCCACCCTACACGTCTCCCCCGGGTGGTGCTAAACGAGCAACAACGCCGAGTCTCGGGCGGCGGTTACTAACCCGACTCAGATTGCCTAACAAGCAGATCCTTGTTGGGGGTAGGAAATGACCTCCACAACCCGCAACTCCATTGTATTATGGAATCGGGGGCATTGGCTTCACCGCCCGCGTCACGAGGTAGAAAGCCTCTCTAAAAATTCACCCTAATCCTAAGGTGGGAAGCGCGTCGAGAGGATGTATGGCTTACGGGTAGTAAGTTGCTAGCGCCAACCTCAACGGACCCGGCAAACGTTGTTGTATGAGCCTTCTTGAAGGAATAGGCGTCACCCTTCAAGTGACTAATTATTTCGACCTTACTCGTGGGAACAATATGAATGAAACAAATAAAATTCCAAATAATCCTAATAATATGATCCAACAACAATTTCACAAAAGTATGTTCATCAGAAACCGTAGTAACAGTCTACCATCAGTTGCAGCAAGTAAAAACAGCGATAAACAAACACCAAATAATGAACTAGAGCTAAAAAATAAGGAGAAGAACCATTTCAACCCATGGCAAAATGATCAAGTGCCTCCTAAAAGGCAAAAAAGAAAGGAAACAAGCCCAATTTGCAGTGACAATACTAAGAAATTAAAGAATACACCTACTTTTGCAGTGCCAACGCACAATCAATTCGACATCCTCAACAGTGAAGAAACAGAAGAACAGGTCTCACTTACAGAGTATACACCTAAACCGGAACCTATTTTCGTGACAGGAGTCATGGATGTTACAGCTTTAAAAGCCACTCTAAATGAAATTGTTGACAACAAATTATACCAAATGACAACATTAAGATCAGGCCATATCATTAAGTTAATGCCCAACAATATACAAACTTATAAAACAATCCGAGAGCAGTTTGTAACTAAAAATATATCACATTACACCTACAAATTAAAATGTGAAAGAGCATACAGAGTTGTACTACGAGGACTACACTCCACAGAAGATACTGCACTAATAAAACAAGAGTTAAAGGAACAAGGGCATGAGGTGAGACAAATAGTAAATGTTACACATAGGTCTACCAAAGAGGCATTACCCATCTTCTTCGTGGACTTGGAGCCAAACAAGAACAACAAAGAAATATTTAACTTAAGATACCTAAGTCAAATGAGAGTAACATTTGAAGCTCCTTATAAGAAAAAAGAAATCATGCAATGTAAAAGATGTCAGAGGTTTGGACATACTAAAAATCAGTGCTTCAGACCATTCAGATGTGTGAAATGTGGTAGCGATCATTCTACTTCTTCGTGCACCAAAACACCAGAGACAGATGCTACATGTGCAAATTGTCAAGAAAGACATCCCGCAAGCTATAAGGGTTGCTTAAAATATAAACAATATAAGGAAAGAATACTAAAGACCAAACCAACAAATAAAGATAACCACCCAACCCTTAATACAAAGGAGATCAAAAGATTGGAACAAACAGTAGAACAAAACCTAAGACAAAATAGTCATACAGAAAAAAGAAGCTACTCGGATGTAGCAAAAGGCCGACCACTAACTGGAGGCATACCGGACCCAGAGAACGGTCCAGACAGATTAGAACTAATGTTCGCCAAATTTCAACAAGTCATGATCACCATGATGGACAAAATGATGGACAGAATGATCCAACTTATCTCAAGCCTCATAACAACAAAATGATTAACACACTCCGAGTAGTCACTTGGAACGCCAACGGCTTGACGGACCGTCGTCAGGAGTTTCAAACATTCCTTCAAATTGAGAAAATTGACATAGCTTTAGTTTCTGAAACAAGGTTCACTGCAAGATCTCACTGCGCTATACAAAATTACACAGTGTACACAACAGACCACCCATCAGGAAATAGTCATGGCGGAACCGCAGTAATTATTAAGAATAATATTAAACATTATGAACTGGAAAAATACCAAACGGATAAAATACAAGCAACGTCAATAAAAGTAGTATTTAATGATAAAGTTGAGACAACCTATTCTGCAGTGTATTGTCCACCCAGACACACGATAACACAACATGACTATAACACGTATTTCTCTTCACTTGGCTCCAGATTTATATGTGGTGGAGATTGGAATGCAAAACACACATACTGGGGCTCGCGCTTAATCACACATCGTGGAAGGCAACTCCATGACACAGTACACAATCTGAGACTCGAATGCATGAGTTCACGTGAACCAACATACTGGCCAACGGATAGAAGTAAAATTCCTGACTTGCTAGACTTCTATATAACTAAAAACATAGGTCGAAACTACATGACCAGTGAAGCGTGCACGGATCTATCTTCTGACCATACGCCAGTCATATTAAATGTGAGCTCATCAGTGGTATTAGTGCAACCCGCAGAAAGACTCTATAACAAAAATACTAACTGGGAGATGTATAAGGAAATAATCACGATGGGAATTAAGCTATTAAATCCATTAAAAACGGTGGAAGACATAGAAGAGGCTATTGAAAACCTCAATAAAATCATACATAAAGCAGCCACTATCTCAACAAAAGTGCGAAAAAACTTACCCATAATGCTTAACAAATATCCGAAAGCGATCAAAGACAAAGTATCAAAACGTCGTATTCTAAGAAAGATATGGCACGAATCCCGATATCCAGCAGACAAAGCAGCGTTCAACAGATCTTCGAATGAATTAAAAGACCTCATTAAAAGTTTTACCAATAATAACCTTCAAACGTTCCTTTCTAATTTGACCCCAAGTTTAGACACAAATTACTCACTATGGAAGGCAACACAGAAATTAAAACGTCCCAATTATCACATCCCTCCTATCAGACAAAGTAACGGGAGCTGGACCAGGTCAGATACGGAGAAGGCTACACTCTTTGCTGAACATCTTAGCAATGTGTTTCAACCATTTCCTGAATCGAGACCTGAGCATGACGCCGAAATAAAAAGTTACCTGGACAGTCCACACCAAATGGATTTCCCATTAAAATATACGAGCCCTACCGAAGTAGCTGGTGAAATAAAACACCTCAAGGATGGCAAAGCACCGGGATACGACCAAATCGACAGCGCTCTTTTAAAAAATCTGCCAAAAAAGGGTATAGTGGCAATTGTCAACATATTTAATGCCTGCCTAAGACTCAACCACTTCCCAGGTCAATGGAAGATAGCCCAGGTAAAAATGTTACCTAAACCCGGTAAACCACCGAATGAAGTAGCGTCGTACCGACCTATAAGTCTTCTGCCTATAATAGGGAAACTTCTTGAGAAAATGTTACTGAAAAGAATGAAAGCACACCTAAGTGACATCACTCCAAATCACCAATTTGGCTTTCGGGAGAATCACGGAACGATCGAACAAGTTCACCGCATCGTAGATGTTATAAGCAGATCCCTGGAAGAAAAGAAATATTGCTCGGCAGTCTTTTTGGACATTAGCCAGGCATTTGACAAAGTTTGGCACGAGGGCCTCCTATACAAAGTCAAAAAAATGCTACCACACTCATTTTACTATATAATAAAGTCTTATCTCAGCAAGCGATGCTTTGAAGTAAAGTTCAATGATGAACTTTCAGACTTGCATGAGATCAAATCAGGAGTACCACAGGGAAGTATACTGGGACCGGTTCTCTACACCATATATACTGCCGACATACCAACATCAGACGAGACTACGGTTGCAACATATGCAGACGATACAGCCTTACTATCTACACACACGAATCCAGAAACCGCATCTGAACACCTACAACACCACATTGATAAAATTGAAGAATGGCTCAAAATCTGGCGAATTCATGCAAATCAAAGTAAATCAACACATGTGACCTTTACTCTAAGAAGGGACACATGTCCACCGGTTAAACTTAACAATGAAGAAATCCCACAAGATGACAATGCAAAATACTTGGGCATTCACTTGGATCGAAGATTGACATGGAAAAAACACATATGGACAAAGCGGAAGCAGCTAGATTTAAAACTACGCAGTATGTACTGGTTAATAGGACGACACTCACAAATGAGCACACACAGCAAGTTGACAGTATATAAAGCCATTCTGAAGCCAATCTGGACCTATGGTATACAGCTTTGGGGTACTGCTAGCAACAGTAACATTGAGATATTGGAAAGATTCCAAACCAAAACACTGAGGGCCATATTTAACATTCCTCAATATATCAGTAATAAGAACATATATCTTGACTTAAATGTACCAACTGTCAAACAGGAGATAGCAAAATATAGCACCAACTATCAAAAAAGACTCTCAAACCATAAAAATGAGCTTGCCTTCAAACTCAGTGGAGATCAAGGCCTTCAATATACAAGATTGAAGAGACATAGTGTCCCAACTCTAAAAGATAGATTCGTCAGAATGGAATGAGACACCCACTCGAGAAGTGTCTCACCACGCTAAAAACCCTAAACAGATACACTCGTATCAGACAAAGCAGTGGCTTATTGTTGTGTCCAACAGATTGCCGCGGAGCAGGAAAGAGAAAGAAAAAAAAAAAAAAAATGAGCATCCTAAATATTTCATTTGACAGCCTAAATAACAGGTCTTTTGTCGACGTCATTTAGCTTGGGTTATCAGCGTGAAATATACTGTGGCCTCGATTAAAATTTTCAGTGGGAAGAATATTGTGGCAAGTACTTAGTGAGTTATTGCTGAGAATGGATGTGTGATCAAGCCTCACCGTCCAGGTCCGCCGCGAGCCACTGGAGCCGGTTTGCCCATCGGCTCCTTCTCCTCATTGTCTTTGCGTTTCTTCCGTTTGGAAACGTCGTCTTCGGCCGCTTCATTGTCAGCGTCTTCATGCGGCCGTTTGATGCAGTCGTCCTGAGTCGATGACACCACCCCGCTACTTAGCTGATTAGCATCTGAAAATAACATAAATAGTATACAGAAAATTTGCTCAAAAATAATGCGTGTTACGCCACGCGTTATCATTGGAAATCATCGTGTGGTTTTAACAAACATATTTTTTTTTAACGGTACCCGGGGTTAATCTAATGGAAAAAATAAGAAAGCAACAGACTAGCTGGAATCTTAGCAGAGTTCATACTATGACAGACAGACAGACTGGTGTTACTTTGTTTTCATAGGCAATACAATTTTTTGTTTCCTACCTATGTTTAACATATTAAAGTATGACCTCATATTTGATCAATACTTACGGTTTTTTTCTTTCACCTGTATTTTACTAAACCCAAAGAGTTAAGGTATCTAGGTCTGGCTATGAGCTACCTAACATATAGCCATGCTCTTTTAATAAGCGAACAAACATACATTCATACAGACACAAACAGATGGACAGACTATGGTTCTAATCTTATAGTTTCAGCAATTATATGCAGGAACAAAATAAAACATTTTATATAAAAAAAAGTCTGTTTAGTATTTAGTATGAGTTTTAACATCGCGACCATGTAAGTCAATAACACGACGTAGCCGTCTGGCGGCGATTTGTTGTGCCGGTTTTCGATGCTCTCAAAATACGAAAGTTGGTTTTTATGCCTCTAACCGTCTCGGGTCTCGGCTGCGCCCCCTTTTTCCTGTGTGGTGACGTCCTTGCCATCGAAATGTTCCCCCTGGGCTAGGGTCTCCATGTTGTTCCGCTTACTGCAATCGCTGTTACCACTGGCATTGCAACCTTTTTTGGCGCTGTCATCCCTTGCCCGACTGACGTGTGTTGCTCTCGCGTTATTATCTGTTTACATAAACCAACATGTTCCACATAAATAGGAACTTCTTCCTGTGACAAGTATTTACAGAAGTTTCTTTTAAAAGCTGAAATAAAATTATCACTAAATTGATAGGCACAAATTGTTGCATATATTTGTAGAGTTGAATGTGGCAAAACATAATTAATTAGTAATAATATGCGTAATTTTTTTTAGATCAGTAAATTAGGGAGTTCAAGGCAAAACCAGCATTTTATTTAACTAAATTATACTACATAAGCATTAATGATTTTTGCATGACTTGCATGAGTATCAATGGAAACTGGGTCAGCTGATTAGGATCTTGCAAAAACAGCATACATCTTTTTAGTTAAAATAAGGTTTGCGGACAAAAGATCAGGCTCTTGAATTTGATTGAAATCTGAGCACAACTTTATATAATCACAATAAAAATCCATTTCAGGAATTTTAACTGCAGTGTATTTTAATAGTGTCTATGAGTGTGAATATTTTACAGACTTCTAAAAAGGCAATTATAAACTTTTAAACTATTTTATTCTATAATTACTTAATAATAATAATCTAGACTATTCCAAATCAATTTCTGAATAATATAAATCATATTTACTTGCCTTGGTTATCACATAAATGACTGTCTTTCAACTGCCATTAGAAATACATAGCAGCAAGTTTTAATCACATATTTTGCCTCAATAACTTAAATAAATAAAAATAGATAACAAAATGAGTTGCTACTTTGTTGTAGAGCTATCAACTTTATAATAATTATTTAAATTATATTATGACAAACATGGCAGTTTTGAAGGTTAAGTGTAAATGGTTATTCATATTTATCAGTAAAACAATATTTATGATATTATGACAATGTACCTATCTTTAATGTAATTTAATATTGTAGTGTAACAATCACTAATTAACGATAGGTTTTTTAGTTTAAGTATTCATGTCAAAAATACTCCTGGAGGTAAGTAGGCTGCATTTGTATAACAGTTTGCCCTATGAAGAAACAAGAATAGCTGTACTTGTTGAGTTTGTGTTATCCTCATATCCTTCTCACAAAACACCTAATAATTATTATTATGGGGTAAATACTATGTATATGTATGAGGCAAAATACTAAATCAGCATAACATTGTTAATGCTGTCAAGTTTCAAATTATTTTTCCTCATTGTATTGAATTTATTGAACTGTAATTACTTGAATTTAAATGGTTTGTTTTAGGTTTACTGTCAGAATTTATAGAAAATAAAAAAAATAACTAGAAGCATATATAACCCAATACGACAATTTTTGTTGATAAGACAATGAAACACTGTTATGTCTGAATGTAAAAAAATCGTATATTACTTGAATAATTTTAATGATACATTTAATTACGAATATCCCTCAATTTGCACGGAAACTGACTTACTTACCTACAATAAAGGTACCTATTGCTAATTTTTAGTAATGACACTTCGAAACGTAATTACCTCAGCACCTCTGCAGTTTATTTACAAAGTCTTTTAGATAAAGCGTACTAAGAGTGGTTATCACTGCAAGTTTGACAATCCAATAATCGAGTGTTTTCTAAAATAATCCTAATGTCACGTCAGTCAGATACTCAATATGAGTTTACGCAGGGGTCACAGCACGATCGCGAATGATGTGCGGCGTGCATCATGAGTAAACTCTCTATGGCGAATAATGAGTAAACGTGAACTCCCCTTTGTTGTGCGAGAGCGTCCTCCTTTGCATTTCACGTAGTCCGACAGTTTGAAGAGTTTATACGCGTCCGTAAACTGAAATTTTTCCACAGTAAAAACTTATGCTAAATCGGTCCGCAAGACCGCCACGAAGTTGGCGTCAAGGATCGGCCATCATTCGACAGCCCAAGCAACACGCCCCAAATCGCTCCTTTCCACGATCGAATATTAACCAAATATAACTTTTTTTTGTAAATTATTAGTTGCGTAAATAATTAGCTGTAGAAAAAATAAAGAATCGTTGCGTTAATAATATTGTAATATGTTGACTGCCAACTGCTATTGTGGAAAAAAAATGTTATTAGTTAACATTATGAATTAAGTAAAATTGCTACGACGAGACATCGACTCGACAGTTCTTCGAACGGACCGTAATCGTACGAACTTCACACGGTTACGTTACTCGCTCAACGCGTCTGGGGCGTTCCTTTACGCGTAGCGCAGCGCGTATAACGCGTTTATGTCGTAACGTAATAGTTTAGTATCATTCTAGTTCTAGTAAAGCTTTTGATAGAATTATTTTAAGTGACCGGACGTGCGCATGCGCCGATTAGGTACATACAACAGTATAAAAATTAATAATTATATAAATTAATTAAAAGAATGTTGTAGGGCTACTACAATATAAATAATAGTTAAATCATAAACCGATACCGTAGTTATTGAAAAAACATAAAAAAGGAACCGTGACCGCGCCGCATCACGCACGGTACCACAGACGGACCCTATTTGAGAGTTAGTTTTACAGTTTTACTCAACCGATTGGGTAGGTACACAATCAATTTTTTTAATCTTGGACACTAATATTGATACCTCGTGCCTCGACTCATTAGTTATGAACTCCAATAGGGATAAAAAGTTAAAAACTACCACTCACTCACTTGAGATGTCGCTGCTATCACTAGGCCAGGAATTTGACAGTTAGCTGTCAGAATCCTTACATTTTTGTGACCAAGCGACTAATTAATCAATTGTATTCCCCGTTGCCCAGCTGTTGACTGCAAAGATACGGGGACCCATGTATTTGCCAAAGATGCTTAAAGATGAAAACTGAGGGAGAAAACTCTCCGAAAAAAAAAAATGGAAACCTGATACTTATTTCGTGCTGACTAGGTGCTATCCTTTTTTGAAAACTGAAGACTTTTATGGGAGTACTTCGTTTACAGGTGATGCTCCTAAGAGAATTAAGTCTGTTTTTATTACCTACAGGCTCATAGCTCTCTTCATTGCCTCAGGCTGTGATGTCATATTATGTAAGTTATAGTAAAACACAGCCATCTTTACTGTGTGGCTGTGTTTATCAGTGGTACAATTAACACCTCTGAAGTTTTTCAGTCGGGAAGATCATCCTCGAGTTGTTTTTCAACACCGATCAGGTAATTCCTGTCGTACGCCTCCAGTCTCCAACAAAAAATATCATAAAGTAAACAAACACAAAATAAATTATAATAAAACGTTCATAATTTTAATCGCTCCGTCCCGGTGCATGCCGCTAGCGGTCCATTACAATAGAAAATCCAAGCTATTATTGACTTTTACACTAAAGCTACCTTTTTACCAGTGGTAGAAGCATCCCTTTTTCTTAGCTCGTCTTTGAACTGTGCTACACTGCAAGTCGCATATATTTTAATCAGTTTTCGTTTGATTTGTGGACGGAAAACAGTGCTGCCACCTATGCCAATGTCTCAGTTTTTAACCTCATGATAATGGTTTTTTAATATAATTATATCTGTCTGTTACCATTACACGCCTAAACTACTGACCCGATCGTTATGAAAATTGGCAGGTAGATAGCCTGGGGCTACATTTTATCATGGATTTTTGTATTGAAAAATAATACACGCATACGAAGTCGTGGGCAACTGCTAGTTTTAAAATAAGTTTTATTTGTGTGAGGTGGAAAAGAGAGCCTTCAAATCGAAAATCTCTTAAGTTTTTTAAAAGGTCATATTAATATGTAGATCACAATGTCATTCGCGGAAGTAAATATTTGATTGGACCGATTGAATTTAAAATTTATGATAGGAAAGAATTATGACTATTTCAGTAAAACAACGCTTCACAAAATTCATCCAATTTCTAAAATCTTAAAAATAACTTGCTCTTCATGTACCTCCTTCAGTACTTAAATAAACAACGCGCAACGTTCTAACAATCAACTATCTTTTCATTCAATAAATGTAGTATGAAAAAAAAAAATAGAAATAGCAACTCGCCACGCCTTTATCCGTCCGTATTCACAAAATCAATACCTGCTGTAGACCGTGAAGACGTCAGTGGAAACAAAATAGCTAAACTATTTTTATTACACAAGTTTTAAGCTAAAGCAGAATTCTTCGTTTTGATTGGTTCAGACAAGTTATGTGGGGTAGGTCTAAAGATTTATGCCAACGGGTCCGGAGGGCAGGTGTTAAGTTTCTCATAAAAAAAAAGTAGTTACTTAAGGTGGAATAGGTAGTGGTAAGCCGCGAAATTCAAATTTTCTTAAGTTTTTTGCGATTTGCAGGTCAGTGTCAGGTTGTATCTTGATCTTGATCAAAATGATTCGCGACAATAACAGATACACATTTAGAGAATTATAATCATTAGAATAATTAATACATCTTTCTAAGTTAGATTTGTAGGTACCATAAGAACAAATCTCTTATGGAAAAGTGCTTCAGTGGAGTTTTAGAGCAGTGGTGGCTCAACCCTAACGGCGAACTTACGAGATGTAGGTCGTGGGTGCGAATGCGAGGTACAAATCTAACTTATTCACCTTAACATAAAAAATAAGGTAGGTATCGGTTTCTGCGCTTTAAATGACATTCCGTCTGAATGCCTCATAGGTTTAAAAAAAAGTATTGCCTGGATGCGATAATATTATACATTTATTTTGCTGACTAAATTTATTAATCAACATGGCATCATTAATACTACCTACATTTTAAAATAGGAATGGTCAGGCGGGGCGGCTGCTCCTTCTGTCTAGTCTCAGAATTCCCAAAGTTTAAAAAGCTCAAGTTCCAAAACGCCCCACACCCAAAACGGCCGAACGTACAACTCTAAGCTAAATTATGTGCTCCTTATTAGAAAGCGGCTCAGTGGTAAAGGCCTTGCCGCTCATGCACAAGGCTGTGGGTTCAAATCCGGGCAAAGACCAGACTTTTTAAATTTATATGTACTTTCTGCTTTTATCTTGGACATTGCCGCATGTCAGATGACAATTGGGCTAAAAGAACCAGCGATTGGGTCCCACTAAACGCACGACGCCATCGCGGCAAGCCAAGGCGAAGATGGCGGGACGAGTTTGGCTCCTACTGTAAGGACTGGCTGGCACTCGCAAAAGACAGAATTGTGTGGAAAAGGGAGAGGCAGGCCTTTACCCTGCAGTGGGACAATACAGGCTATTTAGATAGATATAGATACAATATAATTGCTACAAAGTGCTGAACGTGCCTGATGGCGAAAATAATTTTTAGATTTTTTGTCCGTTTGTCTGAATGTATGTTTCGGATTGGCGCAAAAACGGTTGAACGAATTTAGATGAACTTAGGCACAGTTTATTTACCTGAATTAATACAAAGGGTACTTTTAATCCCGGTGATTCATTCTCGTGGGATATTATCCGACATCCACGCTGGCGAAGCCGCGGGTAGAAGCTAGAATCACACTAATATTATAAAAATGAAAGTTTGTGTATTTGTTACTTGTTCACAAACGGCTGGTCCAATTTTGATAACAATTTGGTATTGGGGTAACTGACACCCTGGATTGGCTACTTTTTGCATCGACATTTCCACGGGATCAAAACTTATGCGGCTGAAACCGCGGGGCGCAGCTAGTTTAATATAAGTCAGAAATTAGCGTGGTGATTAATGCTCGTGCCTTCTCTGTATGAGAAGAGGCCTTGGCCCTTAGTGGGACACGTAATAGGCTGGTATTATCATTATTTGATTTATTAGAAAGTGGCTCGTGACTATATAAGTAGCTTTGCTTCAGTATTTCACGCCCGACGGAACACATTGGAGCGGGTCGGAGTGGATGAGCCGCAGCGCAGTGCAGTACACAGGACAGACTATAAACATCCATAGAGCCGATCCAATATCGAAAAAAGATGTGCGTATGGTGTGAGGGCCACTTTGTTAAAACTCTTTGAAAATGTGCTAGGATTTAGTGAACATTCCTAAAGAATTGTGAAAGTTGGAATCAGAATTTGTGCAAGGGTCTTTTAATTTATTTCTGGTATCGTATTTGTTGCACAATTTCTTTCACAAAAAGAGACAATTTTGTATTTGTCTTATCTTTCATACGATAAGCGTAATAAAACGAAAACAAAATAAATGGACTGAGGGCCCGAATTTCATCAAGGTCATACCCTTTAACCGCCATGTCATAATTCGCGTGGAGTGCATCTAGCGCCAGCAACCTTTAGGTACAATTTTGCATAGTGTTGTAAAATATAGTTATCGATAAACAAACTAATGAAATAAATAAAACTTACTTATTTTTAATCAACGGTTTATTTCTTTTCTTTTTTCAAACATACGTTATCTAGTCTATTATCCTGCGGACAAAAATGACAGCATGACATTTAAAAATGACATATATGTAAAAAATTTATCTGTTTATTACGATTAATGTATAAAGTGTTAAAATATTGGGACACATAATATTAACAACAAATAAAATAACTAAATCAACTTTATTTTTTCTTTAAAACAAATTAAATAGGTAAATACACATATTATTATTATCATCTAGCTGTCTTTTTTACTGTAGGATAAATAAACAGACTAGAAAAACAAAAGAGTGATTTACCGATTCATTATCACTATCCGTTGAACTGCCACTACTACTAATATCATTAATTGATTGCTGCAATATATTTAATAGTTCTTCGTCGTCGTATAACATTATCGACAACTTCTCGACACTAGTTTAGAAATAATAATAAAGAGAGCACGTGTTATCACGGCGATGCCGATGGCGCTAGCGCAACTGACGTTTATTCAAAATATGACTTTAGTTGACCTTGAGCCGCACGTAAAATTACGGCGACGGCGTTCGCGGATCGTCTGCACTAGTGACGTACTGGCATAAGTCGGTAATTTATATTTCTTTGTTGATTTCTAAACTTTTTTATTACGATTTTTTACTTAAGCTTATTTGGTTTTGAATAAATAATTAAATCGTTAATAAACTATGAAATTTGAATGATTGTTTAGTTGATAGTTTGATAAAAAACGGGACGTTTTTTATTAATTTAGCATCAGGAGTTTCGTATGTGGTACAACACTAGTCTACGTGAAATCACGGGTTCGGCGAAGTAGGTTGATATTTAGACGTATCACGAATTGAGAACTATTAATTATTTCATTTAATTAGCTAAAATATGTATCTAGTACTGTTTAAAATAAAGTGTTAACACGAAATATACTAAGATTTAGTAAGCAAATTCAATATCTATTGAACATTTTTTAAATGACAGGACTTTTACGTAATATTCCGACGTGAAGACTGAGGTATTATTCTTACAACACGTAATATTACGGCGATGGCGGTTAAAGGGTTAAAACAAGAAAAAGTGGTGACCTGTGCTTGCTTTCACAAATTTTCACAATTTATTTAGTAGCTTATAGGATTTCAAACAGTAGCTGTAAGTTAATGATTTCATTTTATTTGCGTAATACACTTTTACGTGTATGAGAATTGAGGGCCCATTTTGTACGAAGTTACACAAAGTAGGACAGTGTTTTGTAATAATATCTTGTTTTCACAAATTTCGTTTGGCATTAGCTTAGATTTTGGCATAAAGACTTTTTCTGTAGTGTCCATAGTTTATCAGGTTCGGATGGGCCCTCAATCTATGTGAGAACTGAGGGCCAACTTTACAGTCCATAACTCAGTTATTTGACTTTCACAAATTCTGATTCCAACTTTCACAATTCTTTGGGAATGTTCACTAAATCCTAAGCACATTTTCAAAGAGTTTTAACAAAGTGGCCCTCACACCACACGCACATGAAAACAGTGCTAGTTTGCGTTCACCTTCGTCAGCCTCTATAAAACGAAGGGCAATCGTTGACTTTTCAACCTTCGATCGGAAAATATGCCGGCGGTTGGTGTCGCCACTACCTGCACCCATAATGAATAATGATAGTACTAATCGCAATGAATATTGTTGAATTGTCAAAATGAAAGAAAAGATTTTCATTCGGTCAGTGCGGATGTTGCAGCAATGTAGTCACGAGCATAAATTTATGTACTTATTACTATGGACAGATCGGCAATAATATCTGATTTCATGATTTATTCATATATGTTCTCAAGAAGACAGCAAATATAATTAGGTATGTGATCATCTATGGAAGGCATATATGTATAAGTAGCGGCACAATTATGTGACAACGATGGAGCACCAAAACTATCTGACGAAACAAGAGACGCCAAAATCGGCGTTTGATTTTGATAATTCAAAAGTGACTGTACAAGGTTTAATTGAAATAAATGCTTTGAGTTTGAGTTCGGATACCGCATCTCTCAGAATGCATAAATATTGAACACGTCTTACGTTATAAATAGCTGCTCTGGGAGCTTACCATCACCTCTTAAAGCAGGGCAGAAGTTGAACTGCACTACTTTTTTGTACGACGTCTTAGTACAAAAAAGGAGCGCAGTTCAACTTCTGCCCTGCTTTAAGAGGTGATGGTAAGCCCCCAGTTCAGTTGGAAGTGGTACCTCTTTGTTATCAAAAATATCTGACATCACTTTGACAGCATAAAAACCTGACAGTATGTTTCGAGTTTTCTTCTATATCCCACTGGCAGCATATGTATCTGAAATCACTTGGTAGCATAACATCATATACACAGAAAGTATATGCCTGTATCGATTCAAACACACGACCTACAACTCACAAGTTACCGTTACCACTGGGTCATCAATGCTCTTTTACTATTATCAACACCTAAACGGTAGTTTATAGATAGGAGGTATCCTATCTATAAAAAGACAAACATAACATAGCAAACCACGAAATTTTATTTTAATTATTTTCTGTAGGTAACTGCATGGATTCTTTGAATAGGCTTTATGATTAAGAAATGTCATAAGTAGAGCGCTTAATTTCCTTTACTTTTAAACTTTGAAAGAATATAAGTAGGCCATATCCTGCAGTTAAATAATGTAACATTGGAAGTTGTTGGAAAGTCAAGTTAGGTCATTAAATAACACTAGGCAACATTAAATAAAATTATCACAATGGCATCTTGTATTGTTACTATACATTTAGTTCTTTTACCATGTCTTGCTTTTGTGGTAAGTAATTCTTCGGATTTATTTAGTTTTATTTAATAAAGAGGGCCAGGCTTTAAGTTCCACCTGGCCATCTAAATTTTTTAAACAAAACCTGGGTGCAGTGACCGATGAACATGGTGGGCGCTTCCAAGCTTCAATTGATAAGCGTTGTCAAGGGAAATGGACCCCTGGAATTCTTGTAATTATTTTTTATTAGGGAGACGCCAACATCTGCTTACAAAAGGCAGACCAAAATAACCAAAAAAGTTTATTTTGTACTCCAAAATAATGTAAGTTACTTTATAATATCTATGAAAATTGCAAATAAATTTCTCTTAAAAGCTATACGTGAACGAGATGTTTTATTGACTGTCCTTAGTTCTCTGTAGCATGGTGATTTCGAATCACATAAGAGGGAAAAAAAGTTTTTTTTGTTGGTTAGTGCTATTGTTCCATTTGAATCAGGGGCTTGAAGCAGCAAGCATTCCTGGATGCTGGGACGCACGCGTCTAGTGGTTCCTCTAATTAGAGCCCCGACCACTCGCTGGTTCAACCCCGTCCAGCTGCTGGTCTACCTACTATAATAGATTTTATTTTCAAACTAAAAACAAACCTAAATGAAAAGTTGTGTAAGTCAGTAATTATATATTTAATAATATATCCTAGAAAACAGACATAGTTTGCGTCATGGTTCGAAGTATTTATGTAATTAGAATTACCTATTATGTACGAATTAGACCGCTCTGTGAAACACCCTTCAAACTTGCTTTGAAAATGTGTCTTCTGAATCCACAAAATGGTACTGCAAGGCAAGTTGCGCTGTAATTTTCTAGAGTAGACACAAGGTTAAGACTGCAAGTATATAGGTACCGTAATCCGTAGGCAAGACGAGAATAACCGGAGAAAATGTCGGATCGATTCACGGTGGACGGTGGTCGCTAGCATGCCCGAGAAATGTCAACCGTGCATTATTCACCGATAAAATTACTCCTGATGCTTCAATAATTTACTGTACATACAAGAGAAGTATTTACTAAAACATAGCCAGTATATACGAGTAAATAGATTCTAAATAATCAGTAAGTACTGTAAGTAGTTATCGTGCTGGAAGGCTTCGAAAAAGCGCCCGTGAACTATCTTTTGCCATCCCTATAGTCCACAAGAGGTATGACCTGAGCACCTGACACAGAGTCATAATACCGATCTAGCATTACAGGTTTGTGTAGTCCACGCGAAGTGAACATCCAACCTGGTGAAAGTCGCGGGAAAGAACAGGACCGGGCGTTGCTTTTGGCGAAACAGTGGGGGTTAATATCTAGCAGTGGCCGGCTTTTTAGCACGATGTTGATGATCAGCAGGTTTACGACTTTACGGCAGTTCCCTTTAGCCAAGGAGAGCGAGGTGAAACCAGAATCACGTATATCAACTCGAAAATCTCGAAGATTGATATTTTTACTTTGTTTTAAAGATACGATCTTCGATCTACGATCTTCATAGGATGCATCATACAAGACCACCTACTGTGTAATGTTAGATGAGATACAAAGCTGTATGTTATGTATATTCCAGAGTATTCATTGAATAAACGTAAACGGAACGGAAGACGTCAATGTCCTTTAAGAATGAGAAAGGTTAATTTAATAAATAAGATGTCAGACGTGGTTGCAGTTCACAAGCTCACTGTATCGAACATTTGATGAGCAAAAAAACATTATTTCCTCTTTCCAGTAACAAGACATTATTTCTTCTAAACTTTTGGTGGACACGGATCCTTCACGCTCAAGCACGATAACACGATTTGAAACGGTGGTTTCAAACCTAAGTTTAAAACAGTGTAGACAGTGGTTTGAAACCAATTTTCGTCGTATTTGGTTTCAAACCACTGTCTAAACTGTTTAGCTTTAGTCATAGAGTAGGTAGGACTAGGTACTCTACTAACGCACAACTCTCGGTTTAGTGATTGTTACACTTTGCTAGGGTGGAGGGCACTCGTCGTAAATTGACTAGGCACTAGACGTCTCTCAATATTTGTTTAAGCATTTAACTTCAAAAGTATAATATTATTTAGATATATTTTCATAAACTCAAATTTAAAATTTATTTATTAATAATCGTATTGTACAAGATTGGATGGTGACCCCCAAACTAGGCATTTGCCTGTATATTGGGGGTCTGAAAGAAAATAAGTATTCTTTATGTCATGGAGCTCATACAAAGTTATTTCATAGAACACTCACACAACAATAAAACATATTTTTGATGTCTCGTTACCCAGGGCAGAGCAGTATACAGTCAAAAAGATCCAAACATTTAATAACTTCACGTCCCTAACTAAACTTTTAAAAAATACTACTACTACCTGGCGAATGCGCAAGACAAGATGCTCCTAATATTTTGAATGTCAATATGTTTATGGTTATTGACCACCAACATAAAGACATGGCATTAATCGGTCAGTGAAGGTAAACTTTGGGTTAATTATGTTAAATTCAATCAATTCTAAAATACACTATAAACTTACCAATGGAGGGAAACAATAACAAACTGTTATTATTGTTTCAATAATCTTATCACATCCTTGACAATCAACTTCCATAACACAAAATACTAATTAATCTACGTATCACAATCAACATGCATAACTATGGGCTGAAATTATCTAAACACTGGCTACAAACAACTATTCTAGGTCAGTCTATGGTTTAGCTATAACATAACATGCTAAGTCTATAGACATAAAACAGTAAATGACAAATATGAGAAGAACAGTCAGTAAGAATGTAATCAAAAGCTTCTAATTATATGAAGCAAACATTTAGTGTGTTCGAGACAAGCATGACTAGTTCTTGTTTTATTTAAATAAAAACAATGTCAGATTGTGTATATTAAGTAGTATGAGTTGACCATATTGTTACCCTTACAATATTTTTAGTATGTTACATTTTGAGGAATTGTGTTAACAAGTCCCTATAAAAGCAAGTCCATATTAATTGTAGATTGTCTAGTACAAATTAAAATGCATTATGTTACAGTATGAAACAAGCAAGTAGAAAATATAAATAAAAAGCCTAAAATCTATCTAACTCAAGTGCGGTCTGGTTTGCCTAGCTCAGTGAGATGACAATTTTTTTGTATTATCTAAATCTTGCCATCTTTTTGCTAATATGTTTTAAGTACACATAATAGATAAATAGTAATACATAAAACCTAGATTGTGCTAAGAGCATTTTGTAATATGATCAGTGGCGTATTTTAAGATTCAGCACCCTGGGCCTGTAAGGTTTGTCACCCCATAAATTAACGGGAAAAAGCAAAAACTTTTAATGAAATATAAAATATAATCCGGTAGTGTGTCGATGTGGGCTGAGAATGATTATAATAAATAAAAAATTAAAAAGTCCATACGAAGAAATAAACACCATTTATTCCAATATTTAAATTATTTTCCGATGAACAGATTGGTTAGCAAACTCATCAATGACACTGTCATAATTAACGGAGTTTGTCAAGTCAGCTTCTATCATTGATTCATCATTCACTTATATATTACTAGCGACTTCTATATTCAGAATAGCTGAACTGTTTAAACATTCTTCGCTTAAATGGGAACATATATATTTTTTTATTCTTTTAATTACGGATTTTTTTTTATTTCTTCATGCCTAGCAAGTCAAAAAGAAAAGCGCACAAAGCTAAGCGGCTTGCACCGCCCCTCACAGGCTTCCGCCCCGGGGAATGGCCCTTTTGGCCCTAGGGTAAATACGCCACTGAATATGATACTGCTAAACATGTTAATCCATACTAGACAATCAAATTAAAATAAATAATAGTTGGAATTAGGAAAACATACCTTTCAAAGACTGCAGGTACTCAAAGATGTGCGGTGCAGCATAATCTGATGGCATTTTCCCTTTGGTATTCTTGACAAATGGATCGGCTCCATGCTCAATGAGAAATTTGACCATTTTGAGATTGCCAGAAGTTGTGGCATCATGTAAAGGAGTATCATCATCTAACCCTTTAGCATTGACATTAGCCCCACCATTCACAAGTACCACTACCACTTGGTACCACCCATAACTGCAAGCTTCATGAAGTGGTGTCCACCCTATGATTTAAAATTTTATTTAGTATTAAAAATTTGCTTAAGCCAAATAAGCTAAATCCTTTTGATGATGAAATGTTGATAATCTTGCTACAATTTTTGCTACCTGTTGAGTTAGACGTTAATTCCTAAATCACTTAAATAATAATAATAAATGCACATTTGTAGATACTGATCCAATAAAAAAAAAGGTGACATGTTTTGTTTTTAGTACAACTACTTTGCAATGTTTATGTAAGTATATTTATTTTTGAATGGTAGAAATGTTGTAACCATTACTAGTACTTGTTAACCACCCCATACAAACTAATCATGCTTGTGCAAGGGGAGGATTCATCACAACATAGTTAAATTCAAGCTTACACTATAAACATTTGAATCATTAACTTTTTGATCTTTACATTATACTTGCTCTCTGTTTAGCTTGAACTTAATTGTAGTTTTGTTTAATGTTTCTATTTGTGTATGTGAACAAATATGAACTAAACATCAATACAATGTGAGTGAATATGACAGCAAACATTGACTTTGAAAATTCAACATCAAACAGTCTCAAACATGTATTTCTTGATTTCACGGAAGTAAGCAAATAAATTTCATACTAGTAATTGGAAGCAAGAAAGTAGAAACATGAATAAAATGGAGGAAACTAATAGAACATTGACAATGAATGGGGAAGAAATATGTTACCAGCAAAGTCAGGCACATCGGGATCTTGCCCTTGGTCGAGCAGCTTCTTAACTTGATCATGGTCGCCTCGGATGGCAGCCACATGCAGGGGGGTCTCACCGCGCTCGTTGCGCTGCTGCCTAGTTCGCTTTCTCTCTTCTGCTGGGGTCGGAGCGGCTGAACACAAAATGGCGGGAACTCAGATCAATCAGATCGACACTTGAAAACTTTACGATTTTGTACAGCATCAAACCTGGAGGGGCGTCTTGTGATGAGATCTGCATCACTAGAGCCAGTTGCTGCCGCTCCGACATGGGCGCTATGACTTGGGCCCGAGGCGCGCCGTCCGGCCCGCGCCCGGAGCCCCTGGACCGCGACGTCGATGGCATGCTTCGGGCATTCCCAAGAGCCTAAAGATATAACGAAATTATTCCATACTGCGCAGTAGAACACACTTTGACAAAATTTCGGAACAACTAACGCGCCAATATCAATCAAGATGTGAAATGACAATTAGGTACCTTACTTATGGCGCGAGTAGTAAGTCTACCGCATTTAAAACTTTAAGCACATTTTCACTGAAGGTAGAAAAGAAATAATAAAACAAATCATTTTAAAATTTCACTAAATTCTGGGAAATCAGCTAGAAGGTAATCATAATCACTTCACTGGCTAGCTCGTACAACAGACATAGCGACAAAACCAAAAGACGTGAAAATTATTGTTGTGAATACAAGCTTGTCTATGATGATTAGAATCGATTTTATTCGATTATGCGATTAAAAAATATATTTCAATTTTGTATTAAGATAATCATGGTGATCAGTTCATCCATACTAATATTATAAATTCGAAAGTAACTCTGTCTGTCTGTATGTTACCTTTTAACGCCTAAACCACTGAACGGATTTCGATAAAATTTGCCAGAAAGATAGATTGCATCCCGGGGAAGAACACAAAACTGGACGTCGGTCGCCGCGTCGCACGGCGGGGGGAATATGCACATATACTAATATATAATGAATGTGCAGGACGGCCGATCGCATAGCATAACGGCACGATTACATTATCCAATTTTAAGGAATGCTAACTAGGAAATCGGCAGATGTAATCGCAGTTAGAACAGATTGTATCCAATTTAGTGGAAATTGGAAGTCCAATCGCTCTACTTCCTAAATTGGATCCAATCTAGGATAGTGTAATCACGGCGTAAAGAAGGGCCTTGCTTGTCCAAATAAAGTCAGTTCTCAGATCTGATCTCCGCTAGGCTAGGAGTAATAGTGTCCTGTGGATCTGGTACAAGACAGTAGGTAGACTTTAGTACTCGCTACCTTGGACAGGAAGCCGCGGGCGGAAGCTAGTTTATTAAAATAATACAATCTATATCTATTCCATTCTATACATATAATAAATCTGTAGACGAGGCGTTTCTGTACATAGAAAATATTAAAAAAAAAAATAGGTGGGGTGTAAAAGGATAACAAATGAGATGCCATTTCAACAATTTTTGTCATTTTTGTCTGTTTGTCGGTTTGTCTGTTTGGATGTGAGAGATTTTTTGTTTGAACAGGTTCAACGTAAAAAGTACCAAACCAATATGGTTTATTTTTAAACTCAAATATAGTGTAGAACTCGGAGTAGTGATTAGTCTTTGTTTCATCGCAATCGCTTCAGTCTATCAAAAGATATAATCAATTTAAAGCATTCTATAACAACTTTTTATTGCAATAAGTGGAAACACGTAACGGCATCTATTGGGACGATATAGTACTAAAGAAAACATATTGTGATCTTTAAAACGTATTATTAACTCTGATACTTATGTCTGTGTCTAAAAAAGTAATGATAATGGTTATAATAATCTATAAATATAAAAGAAAGTCGTGTTAGTTACACTACTTATAACTCAAGAACGGCTAAACCGATTTAGCTGAAAATTGGTGGGGAGGTAGCTTAGAACCAGGTGACGGATATAGGATACTTTTTATCCGGTTTTAGACGGACATAGTATTTAATACTTTTATTTACTTAAAGGAGTAGGGTAGGAGTAGTGTGGGAGTAGGATAGGAGTTGGGTAGGAGTAGTGTAGGACTACTCCTACACTACTCCTACCCAACTACCCTACGGTAGGAGTAGGTTAGGAGTAGGGTAGAAGTAGGGTAGGAGTAGGGTAGGAGTAGTGTAGGAGTAGGGTAGGAGTAGGGTAGGGTTAGGGTAGGGTAAAGGGTAGGACACCACGCGAACGATAGCGCCGCCGCCGGGCAGCTAGAAATAATTTATATGGCAAAACAACGTTTGCCGGGTCAGCTAGTTTATAATAAATGTTTGTGTATAGTGTTCTGTAGTTTAACACGTTGACTGCCAGACCACAGACACAATAGACAATCTATTGTTCGCGGTCACCGGTGACCGCGCTGGTAGTCAATGCATTAATTATGGGTGAACTCCAAAATATTGACGCAAATGACATAATAGTGACACAAACACAAAATCTTGTGCGATAGTGAGACAAAAGTTGCACGGTACACCACAGTGACACAATAGTGTGGCACAAAATGGTAGCAAAAAACTATAAAGTTGAGGTTACGTTTTATAAACATTATCTATATCTATACTAATTATATATAATCTATATACTAATTATAAAGCTGAAGAGTTTGTTTGTTTGAACGCGATAATCTCTGGAACTACGGTCAGATTTGAAAAAATCTATTTGCTTTTGATAGCCCAATTCTTGAGGAAGGCTATAGGCTATTTAATATCACGCTATGACCCTTAGGAGCCGAGCAAAAAGAAAAAAAGTCAGAATGAAATTTTAAAAAGAAAATAAAAAAAATAAAAAAGAACGCTAAGCGAATACGAAGTGTTGCGACGGGGTGGGGGTGGGTATAAGAAATTTCACGCGGACGAAGTCGCGGGTAGAAGCTAGTGCATTATATTATATTGTAGTCTGTGCGAATGATTCAAAATGCCCGCTAAAGCGCTTATTAAAAACCTATCCTATGTCCTTCCCCGGGATTAGAGATGTGCCGTTGCCGGCAATATGGCCCGAAGTGGGAATATTGGTGGAAATATAGCCGGCAATATTGCCGGGAGTGGAAATATTTGGGAATATTGCTTAATTATACGAGTAAGTCTAATTAACTACGGAAACTTTTTACAATACTTAAAATTAGCATTTAAATGCCATAATCTACATTGTGTACAATAAAATATTGTTTTGGGTAAAATTGCCAATAATGCCAGCAGTTTTGGCAATATTCCCGGTATTTTACCGGCAATATTGCCTATATTAAAAAAAAAGAGAAAAAAAAAAATTGCCATACACGGTAGTGACTATAAGAAATAACACATAAATATTCAGATTAGAATTGAAAATCGTTGTGTATTGAATAAAACTGGCCAAGTGCTAGTCGGACTCGCACACGGAGGGTTCCGTACCACAAGGTACCCCTCCCCTTAAATATTTGTTTTATTTTGTTTTTAGTATTGGTTGTTATAGCGGCAACAGAAATACATAATTTGTGAAAATTTCAACTGTCTAGCTATCACGGTTCTTGAGATACAGTCTGGTGACAGATGGACGGACGGACAAACGGACAGACAGCGAATTCTTAGTAATAGGGTCCCGTTTTTAGAGTTCCGTAGCCAAATGGCAAAAAACGGAACCCTTATGGATTCGTCATGCCTGTCTGTCCGTCCGTATGTCAGCCACTTTTTTCCGAAATTATAAGAACTATACTGTTGAAACTTGGTAAGTAGATGTATTCTGTGAACCGCATTAAGATTTTCACATAAAAATAGAAAAAAAAACAAAAAACTTTGGGTTTTCCCCATACTTAGAACTGAAACTCAAATTATTTTTTTCATCAAACCCATCCTTGTGGGGTATCTATGGATAGGCCTTTAAAAATGATATTGAGGTTACTAATATATATTTTTTTCTAAACTGAATAGTTTGCGCGAGAAACACTTCCAAAGTGGTAAAATGTGTGCCACCAGGCACATCACTACCCGGGATGCAATCTATCTCTCTGTCATCGAAATCCGTTCAGTGGTTTAGGCGTGAAAAAGTAACAGACAGACAGAGCTGCCCTGCCATAGACAATTATGCACAGAGTTGCCAGTTCTCCAAAACGAAATCCTACCTTGTTTCAAGTCTGTAGAAACTGTCATTGGAAAACGGTTGCACAAAATTAGTAGCACATCACAATAAATAAAAAAACCCATAAATAAGCATTTTTTGACGTGACAACGTCTTAAATTAGGTTGCGGCTGGGAGTCACTTATGAAAAAGTGTAACGCTCGGTAACGTTACGATGAGTCACCGAACGAGAGAGAGGCCCGCCGAATGCCTTGCGTCTCTCTCCCACTCAACTATCATTCAATTCCTTGTTCCTATAGTGCAATTTAATTATATTCATATCAATAAATATTCTACCGAGAAAAAGACGTTGTCACGTAAAATCTTCGCCCGTAAAACCGACTTTACAGGCAACCATTTTTTTGACGTGACAACGTCTTAAATTAGGTTGCGGCTGGGAGTCACTTATGAAAAAGTGTAACGCTCGGTAACGTTACGATGAGTCACCGAACGAGAGAGAGGCCCGCCGAATGCCTTGCGTCTCTCTCCCACTCAACTATTCTACCGAGAAAAAGACGTTGTCACGTAAAATCTTCGCCCGTAAAACCGACTTTACAGGCAACCATTTTTTTTTTTAAATCTGACTGGTTGTTCCAGAGATTACCCCCTACATACAAACTTTACCTATTAGTATAGATAGAACGTGTTCAGAAATATCCTCAAAGTTCACCCCCCAAAATTATTGTGCCATTTTTTACATAATTTGTTCCCGTTTGTGGGGAAATTATTTAATTTACTCTGCTATCGAGCGTTGCTATACTACTTTGAGCCTTTGGCATGCTGGACAAATAACCATTTAATTTTTTATTTTTTTTTCAGCCTATAGGTAATGTTCCCACTGCTGGGACACAGGCCTCCTCTCGGTGATTAAATTTAGTATTAACTGTCGTAAAATTCTATCAGACATAGTTTTTAAGAAAAATGGTTGGGAAATTTTTGATTGGGCAAATGCGTCAAAATTTTGGTCTTTACCCGCGTATTATATTTTAATATTTACAAAGTTCACCTCAAAAGCTCATGTAACAACAATAAAATATACGTATACACGGCTACACATCAAGCTACACATTTTCAGTTTTACCTGACCTCGCATTGTACAGGTTTTTTAAACGACTTCAAAAAAAGGAGGAGGTTCTCAATTCGGTTGTATTTTTTTTTGTTTGTTACCTCAGTACGCCGTCATTTATAAACCTATTTGAAAAGTTATTTTTTAATAGAGGATATACTTCCAGATTGGTCCCATTTTTATCAAAATCCAGTTGTGATGATGGGATCCATTATTAATTGAGGGAACTCCTCAAATATAGGCACACCTATAGCGATTTGGGTATTTTTTATAGTAACTCGTGCATTTGCTTTTGCACCAATTGGTGAAGTGGAACTGATGAAGAAGACCACAGATGGCCACCGGAACTACTCAATAATAAATATTTCACGGGTTGCGATTCCATTACTTTAATATGGTTGCTAAGCAATTTATGTTCGTCACAATGCGAATGGTGAAATGAAGCTGATGGTGGAACACTAGGAGAACTCCTCAAAAATTAACGTCCCTGCATCGGGAAAAGCAATATTTTGTTAATGGCGACGGACAAGTTGACATTAGGCTATTGTAACTTAGATAAATTATAAACACGGCACGACGGCACGGTTGGCGATTGACTGCTGTAAACGCACCTACGATACAGGAGAAATTCCTAGTGGGGGGCAACGTTTTCTTTAAAAAAAAAAAAAAAAAAACAGACCCACTAAAAAGCGAAAAAAAAAACGACTTCCAAGAAAAACACTACAAAGTGAAAAATAACTTTAATTTCGGAAGTCGGTGTCTTTGGATCTGTATTTTGGTTTTTGCCACTGACTTCCGAAATTAAAGTTATTTTTCACTTTGTAGTGTTTTTTTTGGAAGTTGTTTTATTTTGTTAAAAAGTTTTTTCGTACAATCAGTAGTCAGCTTAGGTAGGTATACTGGTTATGTATAGCCTTGATGTGTAGCAGTGTGTACGACAAACTGTCTAGTTAATAAATAGGATCAACTCGTGTTGAAAAGTCGCAGGAATACGCAGGATGCGATGTGGCAACGCCTAGATGTCCAACAGTGAACGTATTTCGGTGATTACTAACAGCACTGAAACGTGGTCGCTCACAATGGACCTCATTAAAAGATTGAAACTCACCCATTGCAGGCATGGAAAGGCAGAGTTTCCCTACGTGATCGCATCAGAAATAAAGAGCCAAAAAATGGGCCAAACTTAAGTGAAAGTAGACAAGACACATTGCTCAATGAACTGTCGGCCGATGGGGCTGAAAAGTACTAGACTGGTGACCGGAAAGCGCAGCGTGGGTAGGTCTCCCATACATGTTACAAGATGGACCAATGACCTGGTGAAGGTCACGGGAATCCATTGGATGCGAGACGCACAGGACCGGTTGATGTGGCGTTCAGCAGTGGACTTTTTCGCCTGAAATGATGATAAAAACAAAATAAAAAATAGGAGTAATATGAAGTCGTTCACACAGTGCCCATAATTAAAAGTATCCATCCACCCCAACTAAATGGTCGGATGGATAGATAGACTCTGACCAACGAAAGCTGTCCAAGAAAAAAGGCAGCAATTAAAAAAAATCAAGAGCTTTTAACCCCGGCTATACCTTCTCTTAAACGGAGTTGATACTATTTATTATTCAAGAAGTATTAACACTAGGTTTAGTGAGATTTGGTATCAACATTTCCTCAAGCCATTTCATAAAGTTGGTAGTATTTCATAATCCTCATGGCGGTCAGTTGATTTGGATTTAGTGCTGAATACCAATAATGCACCTAGCACAAACTCTTCCTCCGATTAAGGAACAAAACAAAATTTAGACAGAATCCTCAATAGGTTTATCCGGATGTTGACACCTTCTAGTAATACAACAAATGTGACCTATAAAATCAAATTGTACAATTAATTGTAACTTTGATTTTATGGGTCACATTTCAAAACTAGAATTTTTTTTCTAGTTAATTAATATTAAAACTGTAGATATAAAGTTAGGTATGTATTTGCACCTACCGACTTTGGTGATGGTACAAATTAAATTGCTAGAACATAATAGTATGCCATGGGTCTAAACCACTGACCTGTATTATACATGTATGACAGAGGTCAGTGGTCTAAACAAACGAGATGGCAGTGCAGCTTGTCAACAGAAAACCTGTCAATTAGTCAAACCCAGTATATTTAATTATCCATTTTATCATGTTACATACCGGCTTTTTGGGCTTCTTCCGAACTATGGGAAGCTTTCCGTCTGCAAGATCCTGGATTTTTTTTTTCAATCTCGCCAAACTACCCTTGCCCATGTTTCTTGTGATCACCAAAGAACTAAGCAAGTGAGGCGTGTTTCCGATGATTGGCCCTTTGATGATGGCCTTTTTCCTTAACACCTGAAAAATTTATTTAAAAATCTGTTATCGTTTCTTAAATTAAACACATACATATTTTATTATATACGACGTCATGTTAATACTATGACAAGGGATTTTCACACCATTTCTAGGCCACTGGGGTCACTTTTATACTGCCTCTAATGTTAGGTACACATACAGCGACTTTAGCCGCCGGCGACTTCAAAATCTCACGTCCATGCAACTATAATCATTAGATTTTTGAAAAATTAATATTTCTAGCCAGGAATCGAACCCGTTGATTTTGATCTAAAAAACACACACTGTATTATTACATCACTCGATAGTATCCCTAATAAGGATCAAATTCTGGGAAGTAATGACATACGGCAAACTTAAGGAAAATGTTGGATTTTAATAAACTGCTTCTTATTTTAAAGTATTCATACCGACATCGACATTATCAAGAATATACCAAGTATAAATTTTGTATGAACGCTCTAAGTGTGATCTCTTATCTGTGATCCACCACTATATGCTCGCCTCCTATGAAATGAAATGTGGACGGTCGTTTCTCCATAGAAACGCTCTCGCCTGTTTTCTTTCTGGTTAATGACCTTAAAGCAATGATTTCTTACAAAATAATAAATATTAACTACTTGTATGTCCCTACGATTTCCTTTTTGATGATGCATTATTTTTATAAGCACTAGAACCCTCAAAAAATGCCGATTTAAACCGTTATCAGAGGCCTAGTCACTGACCTGCGCGGTAATTGCGTTACACACTATCAGTAGCAATGGGTTTCATTTTGACAGTTCAACAACATTCATCGCGTTATTTACGTTGTTGAGCAGACACATTTTTCGAACATATGAAGCAATGGGTTAGTAATATTCTTCAAAATGATTCAAATTGACATCGATAGTTTTAGTTTAGTTTTGTAATTAGGGTGCTGTATTATACATGTGTATGATAGAGGTCAGTGGGCCTAGAAATAACTATTAATGAAAAAAGAAAAACATAAGGACACAGTATATTATTATATCCTTCTTATTCAGTATATGAAATATATTTTAAATTGGTCCAATATTGGAGGAGGAAATAGGCGAGAGGAAAACCTCGAATTACGTCTTTTTACTTTTTCAAAAGTGTCTCCGACCGCATTTCCTCATAATTTATTAAATGTCCGTACCTACTAAGCTAAGCCAGCTAGCTCTAGGCCAAGTTTTACAACTGACTAACCAGCAGCCTATTGTAAAACGGTTTCCCATTGCCTCCGGGCAGTGCCATCGCATATTTTTTTTATTATTTATTTGCGCCTGTATATTTCTATCGTAAAAGTATTAACATATATGGTCGTCCACACCCACGTCACGGCAGCGGCATAACGATAACACATGTAAGTAAAAGTAAAGAAATAAATAATAAGACGCTTTTATATTACCGTTCACGATAACGGTATTATCGTACGATAACGACATTATCGTGGACGTCCACGTCTAATAATATCGTCACGGTAAGAGTTTATAAAAGCGCACACTCCTTGACTCCCATTTTTATCTCAGCTGCATGCATGTAATGGCGTTTTTTTTCTAAAAATTTTGGGGTATAAATTATCGAATATAACATTGAAAAATCGAATAAAATTTTATTTCGCTACTAATCACAACTCTCAAATTTTAATATCTGTGGCAGAAATCCATGGATAATTTGAGTCATGATCATCGAGGACAAAATAATTTTGCACACACACAGTGACACAGCTTAGCGTTACTACTATAGCTTTTATTTTCATGTGATCGTAAAACTAATTATAAATAAAATGTGGAGGCCGACATTTACAATATTACAGAAAGTTGTGTTGCCTTCACTTAGAGAGAATGTGAATTTGTCGAAAATATTATTCTCTACTAAAAGCCGGCTTCCAAAATCGACATCAAAGTTAACCCTCGTAAGTGCTAGTATCGGTGTCCTCCTCGGCGCGGGCTATGGAGGTTACACGCATTATAAAGTGAATGTTAAAAAGACTTTCAAACCGGGCGAGACTGAGGAGTATGCCTTTCTGAAGGAGGCTCCCGAGTACGGAGCTCATTATCGAGTAAGCAAAGTTTTGTTCATTGTTTTATCAGCAGCTATCTAATCCTAAGCTTTTATGTAACGCTCGAGCCACCCCCCAAAGTTTGCGTGAATTATTTGAGTATAATAAATAAGCACAAATAAACAAGAGGTGTTTTTTATTGTCCTGATGGGAAACAAGTTTAAAGTGAATCTCAATAGTAGATAACCTAAAAAGGAAACAAATATAGTCTATTGGTATATTAGTCCTTGTACCTATACACAGACCTGTCATAAATTCTCATTGGCCTGGCCTGGCTGTGATTTAAGTTATCAGAATTCATGAATTTGAGTATTTTAATCCTAAAATGGATGTTAGGTGGAGCAGTATGGTTATTGTAGTAGTAATATATTCCTGATTAGAAATTCATAAGCAGTCTAGTATAAACATAATTTAGAATAAACACTACGAAAGAGTTTATTATGCTTGTGCTTTATGTAAAAATAGTAGGTAAATACTTATGGGTATTATAGTTTCAGAAGCATTTTAGTAAATATCTCACAGTTGATTATTTAACATGAATAGCTGCTGAGAAAGTATAATTTAATGCAGTCTTTATTACCTCATTAAGTTGTGGATAAAGATGATTAATTATTGTGACTATTAGATCCACTTATTACTAACACAATAAAACAATATATAAATTATGTGAATACATTTTTAAAATAGTGACCAAAGTATTCTGTTTTAATGTTTCAGAGATATATGTATAATTTGTTGTGCCTAGATGTACTGAATGAATAATTTTAAGTTATACTCATTGTGGTGTGAAATGCCTTGTAAAGTTAATACTTGACTTCATGTCTAGACAATAATTCCTCTTGATCTATGTGTAAAAAAATGAGAACTATTTGTTGTAATGCAAATAAAAATCTTATTCTTATTAACTCTGCCTATAGTATCATATCAAAATAATCCTCAAAAAGTAAAATCACACTAATCTGATAAGAGTACTAATTCACAGACAGCCTTATTTATGGAAGAAAATAAATCAATATAAAAATGATTAAATCATGGCGAGTGTAAAGTTTTGTTGAAGGTTCAAAAACCTTTTAGGTCACATTGGAAATATATTAAGTATTGAAAATTACAATATTCATGCCTTAACGGATTTTGATGAAATTTGGCACACAGGTAGACCATGGCCTGGATTAAGACAGGATACTGTTTTTGCAAGAAGTATGTTCCGGTGGGATAATCTCTGACCTCCAAGCTAGTCTAGTCTAAACAATCAATTATTTACATTTACCTTGACCATGATCATATAAAACTTAATGAGTAGGTAACATAAAAAAAACATTCATTCATCAGTCATTTTAATTTCCTTTGTTTCAATTTTGAATATTTGAATTTTAAAGAAAATTTAAATAAGGTATTAAATTTTCTTTAAAATTAAAATATTCAAGTTCTGCATTTTTCTCTATGACTTATTTCAGAATTTACCCAAAATGGCTTAAAACACATCATCCTATCTATGTATATGCAAATAAAGGTAAATAAATGAATTCCTGATCTCCTAAGGAAGGGATTTAATCTCTTTGTGATTGCACTAAATGGATTTCAGTAAAATAATTCTTAAATGGTGTCAAAATGTATGGCTTAATAGTAAAATACACATCTCCATAAAGAAAGGACTAACAGGACCATTTCATAAGAATAACTGAAGGATTTCATCACACAACTGCTATCAATACAGCAAGAATATACTGTTATTATAAATAAAACTAATCATTTTCATTTTACATAATCATTGTTCAATAAAGTTTGTTATTGAATTATTCAATGTCAGTTTTATGCAGCATGGTGGCTAATTTACTGATAAGAATGAATTTGAATGAATGCTGATCTTTTCATGTGATTTTATGGAGCATTCATAGAGTATGTTAGAAAACTAATGAAATCCTAAATTATTTTCATGTTTAAGTTCAAGGTTGTGTCACTCTTATCAGTCAAAAATAATAACATAATAATGTATAGTTAGGTGTCTTGTGTTTTATTGTAATCATTTTGTTGTAACCAGTATTTGTAAAAATAATAGCATTTTATTGTAGTTTTGACTTCCCGCTGACCTCTAACCTTTCACAAAGTAAACTATATTTGGTCTCATATTGTGACAATTTGGTGGTTTTTGACATTTTATTTTTAGCTCACCATTGCATCTTTGACTTAATATGTGAATTCTGACCTGGCCAGGTCACCATCCCACAAAAATCTTACAAATATAATTTAACTGTGAGTCTGTAGGTTATCAAAGGCACAAAATTGATGTTATTAATTTATCGTCGTTTTGCTCTCAATTAGGGACACTTACCTTTTTTTGGGTCACAGTGGATGTAAATCTGGTTGTTTGTTTAGTTCAACTCGTGGAAGTAAATGTTGACCGTTCTGTCCATAGGTTGCGTTGGACTGCACTCCATTGTAGGGTCATAACCGCTCATTTGCAAAACTGCAGTGAATGATATAAGGAAATAGTTAATGATTAATTTTTAGTGATTCTACACATTCCATTTTGCCGAAGTATCTTGTCGCCCTACCTTGAGAATCGAAAATGAGGGTACTGTTTTTATTAGATTTAGGTACTAATTAGTTATTGTTAACGATTTTTCCGTCATGCAAGTGAATACTCTTGAGTTCTAAAAGTCTAAAACTTAGGAAAAATGTCTACCCAGTTTTCGTAATAAATAGGTCAAGGTCCCCCACAATGTTTGTCGACAAGTTTCAATTTGTGAACAAGTAAAATGTTTGTTATGACCAGATAACGCTCAAATCGATGCTATTTCAACACCAGGAGACGCGAATTAGAACTTGAAAAAAAAATGGTTTTTACACGTAATTTTTTTTTAACAAAAATCACTTTCTCTTTTTTCCATATTTTCTCTTCACTCGTTCCGACTTAACCTTGATGTTATTTTACCGGTTAGGTGTTTACGGCGTTATTTGAAAATAAATATTTTATTTTGGAAGCAAGTTATGACAGCGTGATTTAACGTTCCTTACTAGATAGAGATACTAGATAGAGATACTAGATAGCTTTTATTGATTTAAGCGCAATTTACACAGGATGTAAAATGGAAGCAACAATTAAATGTCACCGTCCAATGATATTTTATGTCACAGTCTATCTAAACAACACGTACAATTGTTGCACGATTTAATGTTTGACTCGTCCGTTAATCATCACGGATAATTTTCATACGCTATTTTCATCCAGGATAGGTACACTAAGGCGAAAGCGCTAAGGTAGCCCGCGAAATTCAAATTTTCTTTGGTTTTTTGCAATTTGCTGGTCAGTATTAAGTTGTACGTTGATTAAAATATGATTCGCGACCGTAACAAATATGTATTTACAGAATTATTATAATCATTAAAGTCATCAATACAATTCTCTAAGATCAAGTAATCCCACTGAATTACTATTTCATGAAATCTTGAAATTTTGGGATTATACTAACTTAACAAGTTGTATTACTGATTTTAATGATGCGAAGTTTGTTTGTTTGTTCCCAAAGATATTTAAGATAGGTACAAATAATTTAATGTCTTTGTTTGTTCCCTTTTCACGCCTGAACCACTGAACCGATCATCGTATTATACGTTATATGCCATAAAACAAAAAAAAATAAAAGGTCTCTACCTGCTAAAGTATCGTAGCTAAGTGCTTGGCAAGGCCTTTCTTTTACAGTTGATAGGAAATGTTGTGATTGAGTTATAAACATGGTATTTTTACTTTTAGAAAGCTGATACGAGTGTGCAGCACGCCTTAGCTATTTTAATTACCATTCATAATTTTTTCTCCGTAAGTTTATATCGGTCTTATCTTTCGCGGCGATTGATATCTTAGAACAAGTTCATATTATGCTAAGAGCAAGGGGGTGGTAAAGAGCGCACTAACAATTTAATGAGGACATAGAGGTTTTATAGGACGAGTGTTGGCGTGCATTAGGGCTCATATTATGTACTGTTTTAAGGGCAATACTTATTAGGCTAAATAAGCGAGTTTTTTAAAGCGCGTGCTGTGCGTTTTAGCTAGGGATAGCTTATCAACTTATGTTCTTATCTTCTTATTATTTAAGAACGATAATATTGATGTTCTTAATAAGTTACGATACTTACGGGAACATTTTGCAATAAATAGCGTAAGTGTTAACAATGTTGAATGTTAGGGGTCTCCGAAACGATCAATTGTTACTGTCAATTTGTACGTGATTGATAGATACACATTGATGCGCAAATTGATCGACAACGAAATGCAATTGAAGCGACTGACAATATTATTACAGTTACAATTGATTGCAATTGATCGATCGATTTCGATACTTGCGGTAACTTGTCTTTTCTCACGTGTTTATGCTTTTCGTATACTGACGCTGCCGCTGCGATCTTGCTGCGCAACGTGACAATATTGTTTTTCTATTTTCTTCTGCTACCTCCTGAAACATTTCCAAAGGTACGAATGCAGTGCTGTGCCGAATGCGAAGCCTATAGCTAATGTTCCACCAGATGCTGAGCTAACCCACATATAATGCTTAAATATGAATTCTAATCTGTTTACACCGTGTGTAAATCTGGTAATGCTTGGCGAAAAGGGAGTGCAGTAAGTACATTTTGGTTTGGGTACGGATATGCAACTACTTAAATAAAAATATCCCTTGGGGATTCATCCCCAAATAAGCCCTTGGGGCTTATGTCATGAACTTCCTTATTTGTTATGCTGGCGTGTGAATGAATGGAAACGTGTTCAAAACTAAATGAAATGTTTTTAAAAATAACAATTTTGAACAGGGGTTTGATAAAAATATCGCTACCTAAATAACTTCGAACTAACCTCTGTCCTAAATGAATAAGGAAAAAAAATATTGTTCACGTATTAAAATTTTAATTACGTGATTGTGTTGTAGAGCTATATTCAATTACAAGCTATTATAACCGTAGGCTGCGGTCTATCTGACCACACAGCGACCTGACTGACAGTTGCGAAGCCGCAACGAACGATTCTGCAATAGGCGCGCGGCGGCGCGGCGGCATGTCTGTCGGTAGCGTCTGACGTTTAAAGAGAACCTAGCCTACAGGCGAAATGATTTATGGCTCCTACAAAAAGGCGCGACACGCGACGCGAATCGCGCGCGACACAAAGGCACCGCTCGTTGCGCGATTTGCGGTGCCATTGTGTCGCGCGCGATTCGCGTCACGTGTCGCTCCTGTTTGTAGGAGCCTTTATGTTTTATAGCATTTAATAACATGTCGTTGTACTTTGTTACGGATATTCGGTCGCAGTAGATAGGTATATCTGACCACACAGCGACCTGACTGACAGTTGCGAAGCCGCAACGAACGATCCTGCAATAGGCGCGCGGCGGCGCGGCGGCATGTCTGTCGGTAGCGTCTGACGTTTAAAGAGAACCTAGCCTACAGGCGAAATGATTTATGGCTCCTACAAAAAGGCGCGACACGCGACGCGAATCGCGCGCGACACAAAGGCACCGCTCGTTGCGCGATTTGCGGTGCCATTGTGTCGCGCGCGATTCGCGTCACGTGTCGCTCCTGTTTGTAGGAGCCTTTATGTTTTATAGCATTTAATAACATGTCGTTGTACTTTGTTACGGATATTCGGTCGCAGTAGATAGGTATATCTGACCACACAGCGACCTGACTGACAGTTGCGAAGCCGCAACGAACGATCCTGCAATAGGCGCGCGGCGGCGCGGCGGCATGTCTGTCGGTAGCGTCTGACGTTTAAAGAGAACCTAGCCTACAGGCGAAATGATTTATGGCTCCTACAAAAAGGCGCGACACGCGACGCGAATCGCGCGCGACACAAAGGCACCGCTCGTTGCGCGATTTGCGGTGCCATTGTGTCGCAAAACCTCCTACAGGCTCCTACAAACAGGAGCGACACGTGACGGCACGTGTCGCTCCTGTTTGTAGGAGCCTTTATGTTTTATAGCATTTAATAACATGTCGTTGTACTTTGTTACGGATATTCGGTCGCAGTAGATAGGTATCTTTAAAACTTAAAAAGATATATTATCAAAGATTAGAACATTGTTTGATGACTTTCCAAGATGGAATTTCAAAATGAAAAATGTTGCTTTACATTTGCAATGCCAGATGCACATACGTTGTTAAGCCTATCGTGCGAGTTGCCTATAGCAAAAATAATATTTGAAAAGGATGACTCGTCCGTCCCCGCGAGCGAGTCGTCTATTAAAATATGTTTTTGGTACCGCGGCTTTAGGGCAATATTGTGCAATGTAATGAATGGTATGGATGCGTTCGTTTAAATTGACAGCTCGGGAGTTCGGGACTACTCGGCTCGGCAGGGTCGATACCCGATAGTCGGTAGGGGTTACTTAACTTACTTATTCTAGGTTGCAAGATTGCAACTTCAGGGTTAAAATCTTATCATCTAACCATTACTGACTTCGTTATGGAGTTTTAAGGTATTTGAAGTGATTGTGTTAGTATTATTTGGACGTAATTATTATATTTGGTTTTAGATAATAAATGATGCGGATACGAGCAACCTGCAGCTTACGCTGTTCCAATACCGGACTTGCCCGTTCTGCTGCAAGGTGCGCTCGTACCTGGATGCACGCGGCATCAGCTATGACATCGTGGAGGTAGACGCTGTTCTTCGCCAGGCCATCAAGTGGTCAGGGTATAAGAAAGTGCCCATACTGCTTGCCAAAGTTGATGGCGGATATCAGGTAAATAATGTTTCATTGTTTAATACTACCCGGTTGCACAAAACTTAGGAACAATAGCCTATTCAGAACAAAGCTTTCCCCCTTCGTTATTAGTTTGGCTTCCGATTATGAAGCAGAGTTGGCAATAGCTCAATAATTTGTATAAGTAACTGTTCCCTCTCGCTATTTATTTACCTAGATAGCCTGTTCATTTGTTGAGATTCTTAACAAATGATATTTAATCATGAAGAAATTCGAGTGTAGTTTTAAAGTCATTAATTCTGAATATGTACAGTCAGCAAAAGAGATAAGTATGCAGGATCGTCGGATATAGTTCAAGTTTAGTAAGAAACCGATGGATGTTGTCGACTGAAATTTAATTTGATAAATGAGCTGTTTTTTTCTATTAATAAATAAAAGTAATTAAAAAAAAATAAGCCCACTTCAAAAATAAATTATCTGAAAATTATGAAATAACTTTAATTTCGGAAGACTGGGACTTTAACAGATCCCAAAGACACCGAGTCTTTGGGATCTGTTAAAGTTATTTATTATTATCAATAAGCCAGGCCGTCACACTTACTCGTATTAGTCCATATTTTGAAAATTACTGAATCGATTTTGATGAAACTTTCACTGTTCCCTTAGTTGAAGTAAATGTAAGCCAATAAAAACAATGGTCACGATCCGATTCATGGTTGTGGAGAAATGCGTGGACAAACATACTTACATACATAATACGTCTATAAAATTTGGTATATTTGTTTGGAAGCCCTAATAGATTGTCATATGTGAATATAATGCAATTCCAATAATATTACATACATCCGTGTCGAATTGGTAACCTCCTTTTTTTGAAGTCGGTAATAAAATTTTATTCGAAAACATCCATCGGTTTCTTACTAAACTTCAACTATATCCGACCATCCTGCATAGATACTCATCTCTTTTGTTAACTGTACATTTTAAAGTTTGTTTTTAGGGTGCCGTACCTAAAGGGTAAAAACGGGACCCTATTACTAAGACCTCTGTCCGTCTGACTGTCTCACCAGGCTGTATCTCATGAACCGTGATAGCTAGACAGTTGAAATTTTCACAGATGATGTATTTCTGTTGCCGCTATAATAATAAAATAAAGTTAAAGTATAAAGGGGTATAAAATAAACGTTTTTTTCGGCGTTTTATGACTTGTGGTACGGAACCCTTCGTGTGCGAATCCGACTCGTACTTGGCCGGTTTTTTAGTAATTCGAGATGTTAGCAAATGTATATTTCGTATTTCAGCAACTGTTGGACAGCACAGCCATCATATCTGTCCTTGAAACGTACTTAAAAGACAAGTCGACTGGTTTGCGGGAGATTATCAAGTTCTATCCGGTCACGAAGTATGTTAACGACGCGGGGAATGAGAGCACTGACATTGCTAACAAGTACTTTATCATGCACCAAGCTAATGTACCTGATGAAAAGGAGAAAGCTCTTGAAATGTAAGTGTTGCCTGGATGTTATTATAAACCTAGTAAACAGTATTTTCTATACTTTTCTTCAATGGTAGAAAACAAGCACATTTGTTTTAGTAAGTTAGGTTGACGTCTTATCTGTGTAAGAATCACGTATTGTATGAATTAAATTAAAAATGCTTTGAAATTTAAAGCATATGAAGCATTTTTCGGAAAATTTTAACCTCATTCCCCTACGTCTACGTATTTATTTGCTCACCAATTAAGAAAAGTACAGAGAAAAAGACTAGTTTTATTTAGGTCGTCATAGAAGTTGCCAAAACTTGCTTATTCCACCCAAAAGGGGTGGCGTTTTTTGGTAGTAAAAAAAATTATCAATCGCGCGACTGGCAAGGGGTGAATGAAATGACTCCGTCCTTTTGGAGAGTCCATTTACGCGATTACCCTCAGCAGTGACGAGGTAAACTCAATGTTTACATTCTTGCCTAAGAGTTTTGTCCAGTCATTATAATTATATTGTATGAGCGCAAGCACTGTCAAGGTTATTGAAACTGAAACCACGTTATAAAAAATATTTTTTTCATTATTCAATGCAAAATAATGCAATTCAAAACTTTCTGGAATTGGTCCTTGATAGTTAATAAATTTGTTAATGTCATTATTGTAGGTAAAGTTAGAATGTAGAGTTAGTGTAGTAAACTCCATCTGCGTTATCCAGCATTGGAAGACTCCCACAAGGTGGACCTTGTAAAGACCGAAGAAATCCGCTGGATGCGAGAAGTACAGAACCGGTCGCTGTAGCCTGTGGCGACGCTTGGTGGAGGCTTGTGTTAGCAGTGGATGTCATTCGGCTGATATGGCGATGAATTGATGATGATACTCCGTCTGACATCACCTAAAAATAACTTTGTGTTACAGCGAAGAGCGCCAGTGGCGTCAATGGGCGGACTGCGTGCTTGTGAACACGCTGTCTCCCAACGTGTACAGGACTCCAGGCGAAGCCCTAGAGACCTTCCAGTGGTTCGAGCAGGCCGGCGCCTGGAGGCAGTTCTTCCCCGCCTGGGAGTGCACCCTCATGGTCTACATTGGAGCCGCCGCCATGTATATGATTTCGAAGAGGTTGAAGACCAGGTATTGTCTCGTTTTATACTTGCTTTGATAATAATTCCATACGCGTGGAAAGCTTTAAAGCTGTGCCTTCTGAAAGTTGGCAACGTCGCAAATAGCTGTCAAATATTTCGCTGTTTTTATGAATTATGAAATATAACCAAAAGAAATGATGAATATCGCATTAATAACACTGGATTAGGTGTTGTGACGGTTTTATGTGTAAATAAAACATTTGGAAGGTTTGTAATGGTTTGTAATGTTTGGTTATGTAAAGGTTTACTGCAGCCCCGGATCTAGGGGGGGGGGGGTTCTAACCGGGTACCCGTGCCCCGGGCGCCAACGTCAAGGGGCGGCCTTGGCGATAAATGGTCGCAGCACTTATTATCTTTCTCTTCGGGTGGCGCATTGAGAAAATCACTACGTGATTAGCGTAGTCATAAGTAGCAGTTAAATTCTTCCAGGAAGTTTCCATTTTAGAAGCACATGCTCCACTTTTATTTGACGATATAAAAATTCTAGCTGTATATCTCTTGCAACAGATCTACATCGCGGCGAATCGGAGGTGGAAGAGCGCCTCTGTGGTCAAACATTTGAGAAAAAAGGCCTTTATTTTAGAAATATTACTTCGCGTAGTCTTTCGCGGGCGTCCCGCCCTTTCCGATGCCTGCGTGCAGACACGATATCTATTATTTTTTTGGCACAGCGCTGGCGCCCCTGTTGGATTGGAGCATTATCGATCGATACAATTTGACAAATATGTTACTGGTAAAATATTTGAGCTCGCTTCGCTCGCTCTTGCAGCCTAGCGACTATTAAGTCGTAAAACTTTTCTGTATAAGTCGATTGACAAGTATTTAAAAAATCTAACTTGCCTCAGACAAGTTAGATTTTTATTCTCAGGTATTCTAGATTGTCTTAAATAGCATTCGAAAATCATGACAATCAACTAATTATGACAAGGCCATCGATTTGTTTGCAGAACAAAAAGCTCGAAGAGTAAATTGTAATTTTAATCTATACTTACTAATAATAAACCGGAACCGTCTTATTACAAAACGAAATGTAACTTTAGTTCTAGCTTAAGCGTTTGAGCCAGTCTTTCGATCTTTATTTCGATTAAGGTAAAGTTCTTAATACTAAAATGACAACATAGCACCGAACTAAGCTATAATTTTTGTATAAAAAACTGCATTTCTATAACAGTTAAGTTCTTATTTCAATAAATGGCTCGGTGGTTTAAACCTGATCTGAAGAAAAATCGTTTTTTGTTTGAACGCGCTATTCTTTGAAACTAGCAGAAAAGCTAAACTAGCAGTCGGATTTGATGATTTTTTTGTATTTCACAGCATAATTTTTGAGGAAGGTTATAGGCTATTTAACATCACACTATGGCCCTTAGAAGCCGAGCTAGCCTTTCCTATGCTAAATAAAATAAATGTTCGACATTTCCATGTATATTTATAAATAAAATGAAAATAAAAAAAAGTTTTTAAAAACATGCTTTAATTTAAATAAAAACGTAACCCAAAAAATAAAGATTAACGCGACCTAAAAAGAAAAAAATAAATTTAAGTGACACTGTCATTTTAAAATGTATATAAATTTTAAAAGCTTGAGGCACTGATGTACGGTATCCGTTAAACAGGTGTAAGTACCTACTACACAATAACAGTAAAAGTACTTTTTAAGGAGCAGTGAGCTTTCGAATGTTACGACTTTAGTATACAATCCTATAATAAGCTTCTTGACGCTAAAGTTCTGGTTGGAGTGTAACCTTAGGGGCGCTATGGAGCGAGGACTTATAAAAATATGCAGTATCGGGTTAAGCTTGTCTATAGAAACTATTTAGTTCGTGAGAAGTATGGTCCTACGACGCACCGTTTCCGAGAAATAGGCCTTCAAATATTTTTTAACACTGCCTCTAACGGCCGAACTCAATAACCTATTTTCAGTTAAAGACAGCCAGCCAAGCCAGGTAGCCAGTATAATCATAACTGCCAGCATAATATACTCATACAGATGTAGAATTGCTATTGATGTAGTATGGGACGTTAAAACCAGAGATAGATAGGTTTTTTTAACTCCAGTATGCCAAAACTGGTGATAGATATGTAATTGGGTCGGGCGTAAGACGACTCATTGACCAAAATTCTATAATTATGCGACCGATTTATAGGAGACTGCAACCTTAACCTTGAATATTTGAATAATTACACCTTTCAGACACAAGATCAAGGAAGATCCTCGCGAGTCTCTCTACGACGCGGTGAACGATTGGATGGCTGCAGTCCAAAAGAAAGGCACTCCGTTCCTCGGCGGCGACCGACCCAACCTGGCTGACGTCACCGTCTTCGGAGTCCTGAGCAGCATTGAAGGTTGTGGAGCCTTCCAAGACTTGAAGGACAACACGGCAATCGGGAAATGGTACTACGACACTAAGAATGAGATTCAAACAAAAATGGGTAAAGTTATCGCCGTGCATGCTTAGACATCTACATTTAAGGGCGGTTACACATAGTGATTTTTTGCTGCGCTTCAGACGCTCACCGTCTACCCTTACCTTGGGAGCGGTTGTATCATTCGCGTGGTTGTATCGCGCTGCAAAGTCACCGTTTGTAACCTCTCTTATAATCGTGTTTTGGTGTTGATAAGCAAGTTCGAGATATTCGATGTCGTTGAGATACTTTTTTGAGGATTTAAGTCTGTGACACTGTTCAGCAATATTAGGACTAGTTAATTTAGTAATGTTGTTAGATATTATTTGGGCATACCTAACTTATTACATAGTGTTTTCATAGTTAATGCATTGACTGCCACCGCGGTCACCGGTGACCGCGAACAATAGATTTTCTATTGTGTCTGTGGTCTGGCAGTCAACGTGTTGAGGACAAGTTGTAGCGCTGTGGTTGCCTGTGGTATTTGTGTGAACTAAGATTGTTAAGGGCTGAGTTGAATTCCTGAGAAGTCGCGATACGTACTTACAACGTAGGAAATTTACCTAAATTGACTTAGAAATCTTAGATCTCAAGTACCAAATGATGCGACTTTCGATCACAGCCGCGGTTAATGCTATTTAGAATACATAAGTCTTTGTCTAAATAAATTCCGTTGTTCCTGTAACATTTCCTTGTATATCAGCCTCAATGTCTGTTTTAGCTTTTTCCCAACTATGTTGAGATTCTGATAATGATAATGTTGTATTGTTGATTCTAATGATGATAATTCTTCAAAGTCATATTTGTTACGGTCGCAAATCATATTTTAATCAACACAACCTGACACCTTGCAAATTGCAAAAAACGTAGAAATTTTTATTTAAAGATTAGAGATGAGACGTAATGCCCATGTCTCATTGTAGGTCAGTATTTTTTATAAACACAAACAGCTGTAAATAAAATCCGCCATGACCTTGCCTATTACGTAAACTTGAACTGATTTATAGCATGCTGCATACATGCATATTATACATGTTCATGTTCTAATAGCTATGCACACGCTATCGAATGTGTTTCGTCATCGCTCCGCACGATGCATGTGAACGTAATTTTGTACAAAGCAGGTTGTTTGTGATAAGCATTTACAATTTTGTTTACATACTAGCTGTGCCTGCGATTTCAATCATGTCCATGTCATGCCTATTGGATTTCATGGGTTTTTATTTTTTTGCACGCGCAGAATCCTAATTCTTTTTCTAAAATAAAAGTCCTAAGTTACTCCTTATAACATCAACTATTAGCCAGTGAAAGTCCCGTCAAAATCGGTTCAGCCGTTTCTGAGATTAGCCGACAATAACAGACAGACAAAAAAATTCTGAGGAATATTTTATGCATTAAGAGTTAATAGGTAAATAATGGCACCTGCCTTATCTCTCACCACCCTTGGTTGACTGGTAGAGAATAAGGCAATAAGTTCGCCTTTCTACCTTCATTGTGCACATAGATGAATAAATATATAAATAGTTCAACATCTGCAAACTACAATGTACTACTTAGTTCCTTTCATAGCGAAATAGGTTACGTAATTAAATAGTATATTTACAGTTTGATCGTAACAACATTTATCTATTGTTTAAATATTATAAACATATCCTGTTTATAATAAAATTGAATGTGTATTTGCTTGTTATAAGATTCTGTGCCTTCCATGTAATATATTTCTCATAGTTTATACCATAGTCTGATTGTTAATGTTTTATGGGAATGTAAACTTTAAGTCATAGACAAGAAGCCTAATTATTACTTATTATCTATCAGCACCAGTTCACGAGACGTAGACACCTGTGTAGTTTGTGCCTGTTTCAAAAATAACTCTTAGAAGAGTGTAGAGCAATAATTATGTTAACTTGTGATTTTATTGTTTAGTTAAAGTTGTTATTAAATACATGATTATTTATTTACGTTTACATATTTATTTTCTTACTTAATAAATTCCATTTTAAATAAACATAAAAAAATTTAGAAAAATAGTAGTCCACTGGTATTGGTTAGGGCTCCAAAGGAGGTTCCTCTCCTCACGTTGCGAGGAGGTATCGAGGAATACTGCCTTCTGAATCAGGCCATTGATCCAACCTCTTATCGAGAGCCTCGAGAGATGTTGATCAAGGCTTTCGGCCATCAGGCCATTGGGCGAAATGGCAATCTGCACAATGACAGCCGAGTTCACATTCCACATGTCAACAACCTCGTTTGCTAAGTCAATATTTAATTTGTTTCTCTTTCTCAGCTTTCATTAGGTTCTCGTTAAGTGGAATGGTAACATTCACAACAATATTATTTAATTGTTATATTTATTATTTTAATTCCACATATATGTACAGTCAGCAAAAGAGTTAGGTATGCAGGATCGTCGGATATAGTTGAAGTTTGGTAATAAACCGATGGATGTTGTCGAATAAAATTTAATTCTATTAATAGAAAACAAACAGCTCATTTATCAAATTAAATTTCAGTCGACAACATCCATCGGTTTATTAATAAACTTCAACTATATCCGACGATCCCGCATACCTAACTCTTTTGTTGACTGTACATATAATTGTTGAAAACAGCGACACACAGCTTCTTGGCGGACCACGAAGGAGATGGCCGACTTGGTTGTTTTCCTTGGGCAATTGTTTAAAGCGTAACCAATTAAACCAATTTAGTTAAATCGTGACCAATGAAAAGGAGGGAAGCCTATTCTAGCAGTAGAACATTATCGTGGCAATCATCATTCTCCTGCCATAAATCAATTTATTTGGGGTCGGCGCAACATCAACCTAATTGCAATATTTCATAGAAACGTTATTAACAAAAGTACTTACTACTTTTTCTATTGTGGTAAAGTAATTTTATTCTAGGTGCATCGTCTTCACATATAATTAATGTAAAACATTTTAAAAGAGTAATGCATGTGCTTACCAATTCTTTTCCATATGAAAATACCTTTTGGAAGGGGCGACTATAATCAATTCTATTTTATTGTAAATATTGACGTTCAACAGTGCCTTTTATCAGGCGCGGCCGCAGCCCAAGATAGGGGTCACCGTGGATGTCGAGGAATATTAGTAAAGGAGGTACATCTCCTCATTGGTGTAGTGGTCGCAAGCGTTACTGCTGATCTATATATATATAAATCTATATATATATATATATATAAAACTATTTTTAGATCATCATGTGTCATAGGTATTATTTTACCAAACTATATTTCGCCGATTTACAATTTTTTTTTTTGCAATTGGCGAAGCCTCTTTTGAACTTTTTTCACCACACCGAAGCAACATTTTGCGGAATATTATTTGATCCCAAATATATAGCCGGTTCCTTGGGATCCTGCCGTTTTTCCTGAAAGATTTTGGCAAAATTTCATTATCCAAACAAATTTTAGTAACCTTTTTTTATACCAATGCAATATTTGGGATGATTTTAGTACGCACATTTTCATTTGGTCAAATTCACACTCGGCAGAATATTACCAAGGATAATTATGTCATTAAGGCATTTGGTCTTTAATCAAATGATTTATTACAGCAAACAATCTTTAGACAATACGAGTTAAATAATTTGTTATAAAAAAAAATATATAGACAATTTTTTTTTGGGAATTACTTCTCTTTCAATAAAACAATACATTCTGAGAAGTTATATTCATTTTATTGTTATGCAAGTCTCGTTACCTTATTATTATAGTTGATTTCTGTGCATAAAAAGCGACTTAACTACCTTCTTTGTTTCGAAAAGAAAACTATAAGTTTAAGTTAAAGTCTTCTTTTCAAATCAGCCTTTTACATTTTTAAACCTCAACCAGTTTTTTAGCTAAATACTATTCTAACTACTATTATAAATATTTACATGTGCCTTTCTGACTGCTTTTAGGAAAACAAACCACATAATGTAAACAAAACACTGCCTTAAAATGATATAATAGTGTTCTATCATTTCGTGTGATTAACAACTAGCGATCTCTTCAAAAGTGGGAGAAAGGCCAGTTGTTTATAAATTACATTGATATGTTCATGTTTTTCCCTGAACCTATAAAGAAAAACTTACATATACAGGGTTATTTTAAATTAAAATCCCCATCACGTCAGCCGTGAAGACTACACAAAAAAGAAACATTTTTAAACTTTTAATTTAAGTGACAATAATAATTGCGGTCGATGATCCCACAAAAAAAAAACAACAAATAATTTTATATTTCCATGTTTAGAGTTCGATACCCGTCGCGTATGCGGAGTTTAGAGTTCGATACCCGTCGCGTATGCGGAGTTTACTAACCATTTTAAAATAACCCTGTATGATCTCTGATAAAAATATGAGACATTTTCTGCGGCCTTTTTTTGCTATGCTTTCTTATAGGTAAATTATGGTTAGCTTTATCCAGAAAATGCCCATAATGAAGGTTACCATACATGGAGATGATCAATCTGAACAGTTGAATTTGCGCCATATAGTCTGTAGTCTGGTCAGATCACTAAACGATTGGAATGTTTAGTTTACAACGATTTGCTTGAAATAGTAATCGCTCCTGTAGTCGGATGTCGTAGGTGATCTATCTTAAGGCCGTTGTGACCAACCACAAGTACGGATTTAGAATAGATCAGACTGTCCATGTATGGTACCCTTAATAGAGAAGATTTGAAGTAGGTACGCCAAGACTGCAGATCAGCAAGCAACTTGAGTGTATGCTAGTGAGAATCCTCGGTTGGCGATGTCGGGTGGAGTGGCGGCCGTCGCTCCTTCGTTGGCGTCCGTCACCACATACAGAACGAAGGGCTTCGCTCCGCCTGTGGAATAAATACAACAGTTACATTATACAGAACAACAATAATTTATACAGGGTGGCCCACTTACATTTTTTTAGTCCAAAACGCCCCCATGTATGCTCGGCGATTATTTTAGGAGAAAACTAAGATCAAATGGATTTACAGGCCCCATAAATTAAGTAAATTTAGTGTGGCAGACTTCACAGTAGTTTTAAAACTCTTAAGGACCTACTTTTACAAGATATTTTCGATAGGCTCACAAAGATAGATTCATATGAGTAGGTATTCGAAATTAGTTTAAATACGTTTGTACTTTTTTTTAAAGTGGTGTACATTAAAGTGTTTTAATAAATAAATAAATATTTAATTAATAAAAAATAGCTACAAAAGTTTACTTTGCACTGGGACGAAGCCGAGACCACAGAAGCGGTCTGTGCCTGCTGACAAACCCGTGGATACCACGATAGGGTTGGGTATCACCACGAAGTCCGTCAGGCAATTAACGCCGTTCACAGCTCCTACTGTCGTGCCGAGTACCGTGTTGTCAGCACCTTCCACGTCGCCCGTCACGGTAAAGGAGAATGCGTTTGCGGTCTGGTATAAGAGAGGTTAATTTATAAAGGTAACATTTATTTGATGTCGGATAGCAGAGCTGTGCCGTGAGCACACTAAAATTAAATCATTATAATATGACTCACCTGTGCATACTGTATACTACAATAGCCCGCTTCCATTCTAATGCATATGCCGTAGTTCATGTTGACGATCTGCCGGGTACCGGTGACCAGAGACGCACTGAGAACTGTGTTAGCAGCGGTTCCGAAGTTGAAGCTGTTGATGGTTCCCGTTAAGCCAGTATAGTATTGGAGGCAGCCGTTCGGAGCTGTAAATAATAGATAAGTCTGAGTGTGGTGTGTGTGGCGCCGATGATCGAGAAGTATTGTGGTAATAGGTTGACTTGTAATTAATGGCTTGGTCATGTAGGGAACGTTTTGAGTACCTATGAATGAGGATGTTTAAGACTAGAGAAAGGGCAAAGTAACGGTGGATGGATTGTGTTAAAGGTTACTTAGCTAGAACTATACAGGGTTACTTGTAACTCGACGTATTCATTCCAGGACGTGATAGTGAGACCTATTTGCAACAATTAGGCAACCCACAGCATTAGGCAGCCTACCTATGCGAAAATTCATGGGATTCGAGAAAAATACATTTTTTTATGTATTTTTGTAAATTTCCCAAATTTCGTCACTAAATATCACTTTTCTTCCTATCTCTTAACGCCACTTTTGAATAGTTTACTCGCGTTTACTCGCGTTCGATGAGCTTATCACTGAAATCTGGTCACTTAATTCGCGTGTCACTTACAAACTCTTATTAATCTTTAATCTATATATATAAAATAGTAAACTGACTGACTGACTGATTGTTGATATATCAACACACAGCCCAAACCGCTGGTCTTAGAGACATGACACTTGGAGGGTGTGTTCTTTGTGAAGAGTAGGTATCCACTAAGAAAGGGTTTTTCGAAATTCCACCCCTAAGAGGGTGAATGAGGGGAGGGTGAAATTTCACGCGGACGAAGTCGCGGGCAGAAGCTAGTCTTTAATAAACTTAAAAAGAGGCTTTTCTAAAAGAAATAACTTCTATTAAAACGTGCACTGGCAGTACCAGACGAGTTACGCTGCTCTTAGTAAACAACAGCATCCACGTTCATAATTTCTTAAAAGGCTTGTGCAGCACATAATTTTATGTCATGCAAGTAGCCCGGGAGAGGTCAAGGTCCAGCTGTGAATTGCGATAGACTGAGTTAATTGATTGGTGAGTTTGACCATTACTACTAGATGTCGTAAAAAGTTGTCATAGCCACAAAGTTGGCAACAGGGAACTCTACTGCTATTAACAACAATCGTCAATCCGTCGTCAAAGATTATGGCAATGTTTTTTCTTGATTTTTCTCTTAAACAACATAAATATGTTATGAAGAGTCTACATTAGAGGCTAATGCCATGATAAATAAAAGATTCTTTGTCAAAAGCCTAAAAACTTAATTAGTTTTAAAATCACCGAGCTAAGCGACATATGATTAGTGATTAGATGATTAAAACTGGCGTGTCAATATGCAAACTGGTCGCCACAACCTGGCTACATAACGTGGGAAGTGTTGCTGGGTGGTGAGAAGGTGAAAACATAACATGAATCAGTTAATTAATTCGATTAGCATTCAATTTTTAAATATTATTTCAATGATTTGCAAATTCGATCTTTGCCAGCAGTGTCGACTGTTTTAATATATTTTTTTTAATAGTATTTGTACCTAACTCGTTAGATAGCTGATTACATGAAGATGTCTGCCCCGTAGAAAAATATTGAGGTCTGGTGATAAAGTTCATTTATGTAGATGATTTTTTTGGAAATGGTTAATAAACTTCATATTTTGATGTTTTAGTGGTTACCTACAGTACATAGAAAGATTTGTTAAACTATCAGGTATCCAATGGAATATCAATGAAGGCCATTCAATTCGAGAGTTAAGAGAAAGTTTAGTGACGAAATTTGGGAAATTTAAAAAAATGTACACAATAGTACATTATGATACATGAGTGTATATTGATTAATGCACACGCGTTTCATACGACGTTTTTCAACACACTTGCGAGGAAAAAAAACAGACTTGTATTGTTAAATATTAACTTGTATGGAAAATGGCGCGCTGGTTTTGTTTTCCCGCGTGCCGTGCCAGCCAGCACTAGCGATGCGCGCGCAACGTTGACTCATTTTAAATATATTAATCTATGGCACAGACAAAACCGCTTAACAGCCTATAGAAAAAATATAATAAACACAAACCTAAAAATTGCAAAAAACCTAAGAATTTCGCGGTCTACCACTGCGCATTCACCTTAAATTGTCTGTGGTCCCCTGCGAGTTCATTTTGCGACCAAGGACAATACAGACTATTTAAAAAAAAATTGAAATATAGCCCGCGGATTTTTTTCTTTTGGCATGAAGTCTCTTTGGGCGCTTTCCGAATTAGCCATGAATTAGCTATAATCGCTCACATCACAGCGCTTACATCATCTCACATGCGTTCCGATTTAGATATTACGATTATGACTGCTGAGAGCTGGCAACAATTCGAACTCTCGTGAACGCGCTCACAGTGCTTACACAATGTAAAAAAGATATTATTACAGTATTTCTTTGTATAAACACCACATTTCTTCTTCAGTTCTTCTTCTTTGGTTAGGTGGCGACTGTCAGCCAAAAGCACAATTTCAAAAATGCCACGTTAGTTTAATTTAAAGATGATGCAACTCAAAACAAAACACACACTGACACAACCTCATACACACACTGTCATTTTTGACAGCGCTCACGGTGATATTATTCTAGGGCATGGTCGGCATTATCGCAAGATGGCGAATGTCATGACGTCATCTATGACGATTCACGGGACATCGTTATCGTTATCGCGCTCACGCTAATTCGGTTATTTCCCAATTCGGAACACATCGATTATTTCCCAATTCGGAACGCAGGGTTTGATGAGATTAAAAAAGCGCGCGTCTCCGACTAGTAAATAGTTATCTGTGGTATTACAGAACATGTGGATTAAAGTAAAGAAAAAGCACGCGTTCGTAATACACTCCATTATGGACCTAAAAGCGGTTCAATAAGAGCCACTTTACGAGCAAGTGTGTTGAAAAATATTTTTTCACACCACCTGCTCGAAAATGTCAAATTATATGTCAAGCAACCTTAACCTAAAGCAGGCCTCCGTCACTCCATGTACTTGCGCGCTATAAGTGCCTACCGCCCAGCCGAGCGGTCTCGGTCCGCCGGCGGATCAAATTCAGTGCGGTTTTCGCAAGCGAAGCGCGCGCACGCCGTTCAATTTTAATAGTGCTGTTCGTTCGTACGCGTATTACGATGCCGTGTGGTGCCTTATGTGCAGTAGATGGGTGCAAATCAAGTAAAAGAAGGGGTAAACATCTAACATTTTTCCATTTACATGTCAATGAAGATGTCATGTCATGTTTTAGATGTACTGCACAGTCGGCACCAATTTATAAAAAACATATTTTATAAACGATACCATTTTAAACTACCACCTATAGTCACAACATATTCACAGTTCTCAATAAAATAGACACAAATAGTTATGTTAATTTAATTTTAATGAAGAGGCAGCCCTGCGATTGCTGTGGGATCGCGCGGTGCGAAGCAATCACAACTGTACGCTTGAGCATTTAGGCACATTTTAGCATGCAGCGGTTGCTGACGCGACGGAGTAGGCTATTATAGCTGTAGGTATTGGAAATTTTCTACTGAGTGAAGTATCTGTTACGTAGTAACTATTTAGTAATCTGTGCCTAAAGTGAGTCATTAGTGGCCGGGGGCACAGCCGGTCAATAATGTTGTACTGGATTTCATTATGACCCGCTGGTCAATAATGTGATTTGAATTTGGAATCTCACATGCTCAGCTAAATTGGCAGTATAGTACTAACAAACACTCTTTGGTTCCTATATACATAGTTACTTTACACTTTGCTTTGGTGCCAGAAAGAGGAAAGCTATTCTCGATACCCTTACTACGCGTGGATGATATCCTACAAAATCATAATGACTGCTTCTTCATACCGTTGCCATGTTTTCGAAGACATAATATTGTAAGAATAATTAGATAACTACGAACCATTTTTTAAAAGGAATGGAATAACATTAAAACTGGCATTAATAATAACAAATACCGTACCGCGCCGTAATACCGTACCTAATAGTAATTGGCTGTAACATTAGTTAATTTATTTTAAGTAAACTGCGCAAAGATTGCTGTGGATTTTGTGAATAAATAAATAAATAGTAAAACCTATCTATACTACAGTCGATTTATCACATTTTATAAAAAATACTCTATTTTCACGAGCGTCTCCAATGACGTTCTAAATTCAAAATGCATACAGCCAATCATCCAAAACTATTCTACCAGCCCTGTATAAAGCTTAGTTTACACAAACGCCACTTCCATGAGAATGATATCAATAGACACACACGACAAAACCGTAGATGAGACTTTTTTTTTGAAAATCGAATTGATCGTGTTTGGCTACTTATTGGTAGACGCAATAAAGGCGCGAACTTTTGGCATTTAAACTTTAAATTTATCAACAAAGTATTATAAAATGTCGAGTGATGAAAGTGATTGTACTCCTGAATTCATTTACAACCGAAGCTAATAATATTTCCAATGCTTTACTGCTGGAAAAGTCAAAGGAAACTTATATATAAGCCTACGACGATTTCCAAAAATGGAAAAGTACGAAAGGCGTCAAGTCCATTTGGGAACCAGTTCTATAGTGTATTTTCAGCATTTATCTTGTACTCAGAAGTTAAGTAGCCTAATGGTGTACTTATTCAATGCTTAGGTCAACAATAAGCATGAAACACAATATAGACATCAAGACACGCTAAGCTATTAGCATTTCTAAAGAGGAAATCGGAAGGCCACCAATCAAAGAAATCGAAAGTTTTCACACCTATGAATGTTGAAACTTTTTTAAATGAAGCTCCTATGTTATTCTTACTGTTTGTTTATTTTTTAAATACTTTGTTTTTCGTACTATGGCTATTATTTTCTCACAGTAGGTGTAAAAAGTAGAGTATCCTCCTCTGGGCTAAAGGTGTCTTTGCCTTGGGCTAGCTTGAATCCCTCGCGGCATTCAGGATTCTTGTATTAACTCCCTCGCTTCGCTCGTGAGTTAAATCCCGAATCCTTCATTGCGCTCGAGATTCAATATGACGCCCGTGACATAAGACACAACTTTAGCCCCTCGGTGCATAATCTACTATTCTCGAATCCCATGAATTTTCGCCTGAGCTACAAGGAGTGCTTCATTGTTGAAAATGGGTCACACAATCACGTCCTGGAAGGAATTCGTCGAATTACAAGTAACCCTGTATCACAATTATGGGTCATTGAGATTTTTGGAAGAAGATATGCTGCACTAATAGATAGCGCTGCACCTAACACAAGTGCAACCTAGCCTAATTTAATTGGGGGGCCAATTAAATTAGGATAAGGGCAGGAAGATGATTACTAATTAATGTACCAACGATAGATCGAGATAATGGCACAAACACTTAGATACCTACTCGTGTAATTATGTAGGAAAAAAATTAGTTACCTATTCCAGGACAGTCACATCCAAGCTGGATTAGCTTAATGTTCCACCTCCTTGAGAAGGTGTTCGCCAAGGTGGCCGTGACGATGATGGTGATGGCGGTGTTCCCGTTGAAGTCCACGAAGATGGTTTGCCCAGTGAGGTCTCCGCAGAGTAAGGGCACGATTGTGTTGCCTCCAGTCACTGATATGGAGTCGGTTGCGCAGTTCCCGTCGCCGTCAGGTTGTGCTAGCACCAGGTCTTGGAAGTCTATACGGAGCTAAAGGAATAAACAAACAATGTTAGGACAAGATTTTATGGTTCAACTTATCGCTAGTAGCTATATAATTAAGTAGGAATAGCTTTTAGTATTGTGAAGGTTCTACAAAATGGCACTCAGTGTGTTGCATTACCCAATACCCGCCCGCATTCTCTCTCTATGGCGCCCTGAGTTCCAGCAATGTCAACATTAGGTTGATTTTAATGTAGATATTTAGATACGATATAGCTTGTTTATTTTAATAGTTGTCGTAATATGGGTTCCATATTGATACCTACCTAGTAGGTAGGTTAGGTAGTACCTACCTACTAAGACGAACGTAAAATTATAGATAAAAATCTTAATAGCGTCTTCGATTTTTAATGATTTAAAGGTTCTTTTAATGCCAATCCATTAGCTTCGATTGCCTGGATGATTTCTTCCTATATTTATGTATGTTCCGACATACCTATCATATATGAATAGGTATATAATATAAGAATATTATTATGTAAGAGAGCATGTGGGATTCCAGGGTCAGGCAACAAAGTGCTAGTGGGTGTTTCTATCTAGAAGTCTGGAATTTCTCAGTAGCAGCTCGGAATATAGTTTTTTCCGGTACCTAGATGGCAATAGGCTCGACCCATTTTTTAAGGGGTATGGTGTACTATAGGCACATCATCATCATCATCATCATTTCAGCCGAAAGATGTTCACTGCTGGACATAGGCCTCCCCCAAGCACCTCCACTTCGACCGGTTCTGTGCTTCTCGCATACAACGGGTTCTTGCGGCCTTCACAAGGTCGTCGGACCACCTTGTGGGAGGCCTTCCAACGCTATGTCTTCCAGTACGCGGTCGCCACTCCAGAACCTTTTGGCCCCATCGGCCATCTGTTCTGCGAGAAATGTGCCCTGCCCACTGCCACTTATGTTTGGCAACTCTTCGGGCTATGTCGGTTACCTTGGTTCTCCTGCGGATCTCCGCATTCCTGATTGGATCACGCAGGGAAACTCCAAGCATAGCCTTCTCCATTGCCCTTTGGGTGACTTTTAGCCTTCTTATAGATAAGCGCCCATTGTGAGCGACCACGTTTCAGTGCCATAAGTCATCACTGGCAACACGCACTGGTCAAAGACTTTCGTCTTGAGACACTGCGGTATGTGGGAGAAGATATTGCGTAACTTTCTGAAGTTTTTGACGGCACGGTTGGCGTAGTGGTTAAGCGATTGACTGCTGCGCTGCGTGTCGCAGGTTCGATACCCGCACGGAACAAATATTTGTATGACCTACAAGTAGTTGTTCCGGGTCTGGCTGTTTATGTATGTGAGTTTTAATGTTTGTAAACGCACCCACAATACAGGAGAAATTCCTAGTGCGGGGGCAAGGTTTTTAAAAAAAAAAACTTCCCGAACGCTGCCCAGCCGAGTCGGATTCGACGATTGACCTCTTTCTCAAAGTTAGACACTCCACGACTTCGAGTGTAGCGTCTCCGATCTTTATGAGAGTGGGTGTTACATGGGCATTTGACATGACCTTCGTTTTGTCCATGTTACTATAGGCACACCTCTGCCTAACCGGGGAATGCAGGCGTGAATTGTTATGCTATGTGAGAGTTGGCTCACCTGACAAACGTTGGAATTGCACCGGTTCACGATCATGGAGCAGGCCGGGCCGCCGGCGAACGCCGCCGGGTAGCCGGGGCTCGAGAAGTATGTGTTATTCACGTTCGTCGTGGCACCGCATGTACGAGACACTGCAATACATATAAACAGTGAAACTAAGAGCACATTACAGCCGCGATGGGCCGCAGCGCAACGCATTTTCATACAAAAAAGTGCGGTTCAGCCCACCTGTAGTAGGTATGTTGGTTCATAGAAAATGTATGAAAGTTTTGAAGGTGGATTTTGCAATGCGTTGCGTTGCGGCGCAGCTCGCTCTAAAGAACTTAGATAAAGGGCACGTTTCCATTCTCTAAAAGTTTACTAGTAAAATTGTCTTTATTTTTTCAAAGAAGGCGCCCTGGTAAAACGATCAGGTACCTAATTGTAGTATTAGTAACCGGGGAAGAATATTAGGACACATTTCTGTGCCTAGGGGAAACCGAGGCCTACCTAGGCTTTAAACCACTTAGGTATTAATAAAAATATATAAGTTTTATTAGGCAACAATATTAGATATAACTTAACAAAAGAAACCTAGATAGCGGCTAAAGTAAAATACGCAGTGGCGCAGTATGAAAGTAGAAAAATAAAAAGATGGGTAACGTAGGTAAGAACCATTTCCTATATGCTACCACTTCAACAGCCTTCGATCGTTGACTCTCAAAACAAATTCTGACCTTGGGCTGGTTTGAAAATAAGTTTGATCTCCAATCACAGAGTAGGTAGGTACGGAATCGCAACTTCTATCATCTTCACCATTCACATCTACCAAACTGTCAGTATTTTATCGTCATTTGTGACGTAGTACGAGGAAACGGTGACACGCTTGGTTTGTAGTATCGTCATACTGGCTGAATCGGTGCAGGACATGCAGCAGATGCTGGACGGCCTAGTTGATTCTTCTGTACACATTGGTCTCCGGATGAACTTGGGCAAAACCCAGGTTATGTTCAACGAACATGTTACCCCGGGACCGATTGCTGTCAATGGCGGTGCTCTGAAGGTTAATCAAGAATACGTTTACCTCGGGTAAACTCTGCAGTTTGGTAAGAACAACTTTGAGAGGGAGGCTAACAGAAAAATTCAGCTGGGCTGGGCAGCGTTATGGGAGCTTCGTCGAGTCTAAGTACTCGTAACTTATTCCTCAGAGCCTAAAGACTAAAGTCTGCAATCAGTGCGTCCTGCCTGTTATGACTTACGGAGCCGAAACGTGGACACTCACGGTACGGCTGTTTGGAGTCTCTCTGAGGAATCGAATCCGCAACGAGGTGATCCGGTAGAGAATCAAAGTTGTCGACATAGCTCACAGAATAAGCAAGCTGAAGTGGCAATGGGCAGGCCATATTAGCCGTAGAACCGATGACCGTTGGGGTAGACGTGTTCTTGAATGGAGACCGCGAATCGGTAAACGTAAGGTAGGACGCCCTCAGCCTAGGTGGAGCGACGATCTTTGCAGGATGACTGGTAGCAGCTGGATGAGAGGTGCCGAAAATCGAGTTGAATGACGTGCAATAGGAGAGGCATATGTCCAGCAGTGGACTGCTATAGGCTGCTGATGATGATGAATGTTGCCTCTAGTTAGCGGCTGCCGAGGTCAGTGGCGTAGGTAACGATACCGTGTGAGGCCCGTGGCAAATTCATGGCATAGCGCCCTCCCTCAATGTAAAGAAGCTCAACCAACAGTTTTTTATTTACTAGCACTTCGCCCGCGCATGTTTCGTATTTACCCCTACAAAATTTGATTTAAGGCGAAAGCGCTAGGGTAGCCCGCGAAGTCATATTTTTTTACGTTTTTTGCAATTTGCTGGTCGTATACGTTGATTAAAATATGATTCGCGGCCGTAACAAATATGTATTTACAGAATTATAATCATTAAACTCATCAACACAACTCTCTAAGAACAAGTAATCCTACTGAATGACTATTTCATGAATTCTTGACATTTTAGGATTATACTAACACTAGCTTCTGCCCGCGACTTCGTCCGCGTGAAATTTCTTGTAGGTACCCCCACCCCGTCGCAACACTTCGTATTCGCTTAGCGTTCATTCAGACTTTTTTTCTTTTAATTCAGCTCCTCAGGGTCAAAGCGTGATATTAAATAGCCTATAGCCTTCCTCAAGAATTGGGCTATCAAATGCAAAAAGATTTTTTCAAATCGGACCAGTAGTTCCAGAGATTAGCGCGTTCAAACAAACAAACAAACAAACAAACAAACAAACAAACTCTGCAGCTTTATAATATTATAAAAAGTATAGATAACAAGTTTTATTATAATCACTAAAACGGATAAAAGTGGCCACTATTTTCCGTTTTAGCGATTATATAATATAATATAATATATATAATATTCCACAACTATCACACAACGCCGTCTAGTCTCAAGCTAAGCAGAGCTTGTGTTATGAGTACTAGACAACTGAACAATCTAAAACTACCGTTTATAATAATATTAACGTATAATCTTGGAGCACAACTTAGCGTGCTTATTTTCTGCATTTTCATTGTAAAATAAAAGAAATAACCAAACAAACGATGAGGGCACCACTTGGCGGTCAGTGCAGCCTTAATTAAAGGAGATGTTTGATTTTGGGCTACCACCATGTACACTACATATATCTATGTATAAAAAAATAGCGAATGTTCATAAAAGTACAAACAAATTAATTTGAAGAAAAGTACAGGTGTACACAAATGATTATTTGGGAAGCTTTTTGATAAGATAACCCTATTTTTAAGGTAGCCATGACAGTTGTGTTTGACATGACGTTTGACGACTTTGACAGTTTTAGGTTTCGTGAGTGACGTCTTTCTTTGACAGTTTGACTTTGTCTTTGGATTGTTTGTTGTGTTCCCGCGTGTTGAATTGGATGTGTTTCGGAGTTTTTAGTGATTGTTTTTATTTTGATATGTTTTCAATTTTGAATGTTAGTCAAAACCCATGTATTTTCGGAATTCGTGTTTTGTTTTCTTTCACAGATATTACGACACATCAATTTAGTGTCATTGTCATAGTGACATTTCACACATTGCTGATCCACCATATTTATTTTGTGTTGCTCTCCTTGACAGTTAATTTTAATGTACAGACGCCAGCAGGTCAACCTACCCGAAACTGTCAGATTTTCCCAATCAACCTTGAACCTTATGCTTTAGCAATAAAGTCGAAAATCTATTAAAGAAATCTGACAGATTGTAGTAGCTTGATGTGCTGGCGTCCGTACATTAAAACGAAGTCAAATTAGAGAAAATTAACATTACGAAACGGTTTCTATATTGTATAGTGATATTTACATTTAGTGTACATAGTGCTAGCCCAGGCTCCATACATTTTTGGAACATCTCCTTTGTTGCACAGTTTCAAAAAAAGTTTGCATTTCTATAGGTTAGGATGTTAGGATCCTCCTGTGCGCATGGTCCTCTCGGGCCGGGGGCCCCCTCCGGCTGGGAGCCCGTGGCATTTTGCCCGTCCTACCCATTGATATACATACACTAGATTAGCAATTACCGCGCCAAGGCGTTGCCACTGGGCTTGAGACCACAGTCTCAATCGTAGCTAATGTCAGTTCAGTGCTCTGTATGACGCCAACCGAAGTTAGCCGAGTGAAAATTACCGCCAAAATGGGAAAATGCGTAGTGAAAGAGTGCGATTCGAGGTCACAAAAACACAATAAATTAACCGGAATTACTTTCCACGCGTAAGTTTATTGTTTCTGTGTTTATATCAACGTAAAAACGCAATAAAAATAAATAAAATGTAGAATTTTGTAAATTAGGTTCAATGTTGCCACTAAAAACATAGTTTTAGTTTCCCACATTATGTGGGAGTTTTTAATTTATAGAGTATGTGATTTAAAATATTTTATAAAACTAAATGTGTGACAATGTGAAACAAAAAAATAACATTGTAACATAAAAATAATTGTTTTTAAATATTTAAATACATAATTCAAAAATAACGTTCATAACGTTTAATGTTTTTTTTTGCGTTTTTTATGGCTTAAAAAGTTGGGTAAAATTTCGCATGGCTAGGCAACACCCTCCCGCCATTGCATGTTTATATTGCGGTCTTTGTCTAATCTAAGCGACGGTATTATTCTTGCGACTTGTGTAAGTGAGACAGATATATGTTTACTTTTAAATACGTAGTGGTTTCAAAGCTACGTCGTCGCGTTTAAATAGTGGTTACATTTTTTTGACACATTTTAATGAGGTTTGCTTCTCTAGTTATATAGCTCAATGGTCCTACCACCCTATTGTTACTACGCCACTGGCCGACGTCTCCGTGCTCTACTGACTCCAATGAATATAGTATGGCTTCAGTCGACTTACCTACGCAGCAGCGGCCTCTCCTCGTGGCGCACATGCCCGTGATGGTCCCGTTGAGATTGTTGCATTCCCTCCGCGCCAGACATGTGCCGTTCATAGAATTGGCGGTAGAACACTGTGTGTTCGCGAACCGCACGATGCTGACGAAGGGAAACACTGCAATGATAGATGCTTACTGTTAATACCTACTTTATTAAACGATAAATTTAATACATATTACTTTATATATATTATACGATTACCTACTTAATAAATCAATTACTTTCCTTTATTTTTGTTAGATAGGTCAGCCACAAAAGTTCATCAAAATTGACACAAAATGATTCCATTTTATGAATCCCAGCGTGGTTAAACCGGACTCGATTAATCGAATGAACTCCAAGATTTGCACTAGCTCCGACCATTGCCTAACAAGGAATAGACAGGGGGGGGGCGGTAATAGTAGGGAAAACGTGCCCGTAGGATAGGTAAGGATTTAAGAGCCTACCGGATATGCATCCTACAGTAAGCGTAACACAAAATGATTCCATTTTAATTTTAAAATTTCAAATGTAAATTCGGATCAGAAGTAGGTACTTATACTTTTAAAGAATCGTATTCTTTAAGTTTTACTTCTGAACCGAATTTAATCAAATAGGTATCGTACCTTATTATTAAGATTTTATAACGGAAGTATTCATCGACTTTTGTTGATGTACAGTCAACAAAAGAGATAAGTATGCAGGATCGTCGGATATAGTTGAAGTTTAAAGAAACCGATGGATGTTCTCGAATAAAATTTAATTGTATTAAGTAATAGAAAACAAATAGCTCATTTATCAAATTAACTCGAAAAGCACGTTAATACGCTGGTCCCTGATTGCATTCGTGGATCTTTGGCAGGTGTTACTGGTAGTCAGAAGCCCAAAAGTCTGACAACCAGTCTTACCGTATCGTGTTACCTGTTCTACAGGGTTGTGGAGGTCAAATTGGCAGTGGCTCCACGTAAAATTTAGCTGCATCCGGTTAGACTGGAAGTTGACCCCAAGATAGTTGGGAAAAGGTTTGGTCGATGATGAGTAAGAAGATTATAATTACAGCAGCGCAACTAATTATTGTCGCACGTTGCGACAATTCCAGTAAGTAGTTCAGTTTTTAATTTAATCTTTAGTGTTCGCTGACTAAATTCACTCACTACAATCTTTTCTCAGCCAGTCGATAGTACCTACTCGTATTGAAAAAGTCTAGGCGTCACATACTTGTTGGTTCTTTTGCCATGCTAATTTTTAACTGGTGTTCGAACGAATTTAGGTACATTCTATAAGGCTCTAGTATTGTAACCCTCTTACTAATAAAAGTTGTATGGCGTCTGTATAGTTACATATATTCTATCGAAAATCAAATTACTGACGACTGAAAGAGAGAAATCGGTGTGTAACTACTTATTCATTAAGGATAAGGGGGTTAGTGTTTTGCACATGTACAGGGTGGGCAACTTGGAAGTATACAACTATTTTTGCCGCCATCTTGTTTTGGCGGCAATTATGACAGTTGTTTCATGAAAATTATTTTGTGTAGATACGGAAAATTTGTTATGGAGCGTTTTACGACTGAACAACGTGTTTAAGTCCGTTGGATTTGGTGCAATATTATTTCAAAGACACAATCAAGATCTTCGTGTTGTGTCTTATTACAGTAAACGAGCTTCACTGGAAGAGTCCAAATATCATAGCTACGAATTAGAAACACTAGTTAGAGTAAACGCATTAAAATATTTCCCAGTTTATTTATTGGGAATAGAATTCAAGTTAATCACCGATTATTAAAACGTTCTACTCAATCCAATCATGTTTTAAATCAGCGGGATTGTCCGAAAGGGTTACCGCTGGCCCGGAACATAAAGGGCTAAGGAAGGAACACGGGTGGGTTTTAGTCAGTAAAAGTCTGACACTCCCTTCCGCTCCACCCAGAGCGGGAGGGGTCATTTGATGATTTCCCTCCGCAAAAAAAAAAAATAATCATGTTTTAAACAGTTTGGTGTGGGATTTGGTCAGGAGGAGTAATTGGGCCTTATTGCTTTGAAGATGCTATGGGTGATGCTGTTACAGTGAATGGAGATCGGTACTGTGAGATGAGAAACATTTTTTTTTAGTGAATCAGTTGGGCTGAAACATGTGGTTCCAACAAGACGGGGCCACAGTCATGTCATAAGGCAAGAGCCACAATCGAAACATTGAAAATAACGTTTCCGAGAAACGGTGACATTGATTTTCTCACAAGATCCCCGGATTTAACAGCTCCTGACTTTTTTCTGTGGGGATATCTAAAGGGGACGTCCCTTTTTTCTATGCTAACAGGCCAATGAACCTTCAACAATTAAAACAAAATATCCGAGACACAGTGACTGAGATAACGCAGGAAATGTCTGAAAATGTCATGAAAAACGCAATGAAAAGGGTTCACAACGGCCATGCTGCTAGAGTTAAGTTAGTTATTGAATTAAGTTTAGTATGGAAAATAATTTCAAACAAATGTCCACACATTTGTTTGACATTATTTTTGAAATACCTACTTACTATATTAAAAAAAAAACTTAAGTAATAAAAACATAGAATGAAATTTTAAAAATAAAGCCACCCTGAATTATAAATTGATCCTTATAGAAAATTGCTCTAGAACCACCAAGTACTTGACCTTCTCATGCACGAGAAGCACCTTACATATTATAACAAAAAGTTTCTCATAATTTTACAGGTATTTCATAAATCGAATTTGCTGTGAGTTTTATACTGTTGTCGTAGTTTTGGCTTATCTACGAGACGTGCAATCACCCCAAATCTATAGGGTATCTGTATTTATAGGGTAAACAAATTAAAAATATAGTGACGGCTGGACGTTAAGTTTGAATTTTGTAGTTCAGCATTAATCATACAGAATCATTAAAGAAAAGGGAACTAAATATTGCATCATCATTATGATAGAGCATATAACAGAATTCGCGTAGCTTTGTACATATTATCAGAATAATTCGACTCCGTAAAAGGCCGGGACCTCATCAGAACAATAAAACAATTATGCAAATTGGTAACTTACATATTTTACCCTTCCTTCCACTGAACTCATTAGACAAATTGTTACTTTCTGGCTGGTCGTATTCATCAAAACCGTCGTCTTCATCAAATCTATCGTACTCATCCTTGTTGAATCTCTGAATGTTGATGGCTGCAGCCGCTACCACTAACGCTGATATGACTAACCACCACTTTCTAAATCCCATGTTTCCTAAATGGCTCCTCTTCTCAACGACCCTTGCACGTAACTAACTGACTAAAGCAACCTCTCGGTCATTTGTAACCACTGAAATACGGGTATCCGTTTCACTGGTTCTAATCCCAATAGAAATGGTCACGAAATGCGAGTAGTCATGTCAATCATGTATAAATAAAGTGGGTTATAACGGTTGTCTGTTTGTGCAAACTGTTAGGGATGTTACCGTTTTCCACTTAGCGTCCGCTGACAGCCTATGTGTTAAAATGACGCGGTGAGTGGAAGAATTAGAACGATGTAGGTAACATTTTACTTCATACGCAGGTAAGTGATGTGTGTCGTAACCTATTTTTTTTATATTTTATTGGGCCCGCGGTTGATTACGGCCCACTCCCTCTCAGAGAGAGGATGCCTGTGTCCTAGAAGTGGGATCATTATACATATATTAAACCGGTAATTCACTTAAGTGCATAAAATGTTCAGTAGGTACTTACCTGTAATTGTTTATAAATTAGCATGACTGGTGCACAGTTTCTCGGAAACAAGTTAATTGTCATTCAGAGAGGCATAGTAAAGTTTTCCTAGACAATGCCGACGGACACAGAGCCAAACGGCTTGTATTTCTGTATGCTAGTTCATCGGGAATGTAATTACTTGTCGTTGTTCCATTCACGGCGGTATTTCCATTTCCCGCATTCCTGTGATTCACACTTTCGTTTGTCGGCCTCACGTAACCTTCCCTTCTCACCACCTTACAACTAGATATTAAACTTGTGCATGCACTGCTGTAAATATGATTGTACTAGCTGACCCGACATACGTTGTCCTTATTTTTGATTCGAAAAACAAGTGGCGCCATATATTTTCCTCGGCACAACAGCAATTTTTTCGGGAGAAAGGTACCCTATGTCCGTTTCGTACACCTGACAATGTATATGAACAATTTCAGGATAATCGGTTCTGTGGTTTAGGCGTGAAAAGGTAACAAAAACAAACAAACTTACTTTCCCATAAATATAATATAAGTTAGGATGATGTGAATAATTGAAAATTATTTAAAACCAGCTTTTGTCCGCGTGGAGATCGGTAATTATGCCACGGAAGCGTACAGACCTACTACCGAGATAAGAAGTTGAGTATCCTACTCGTATGTGCAAAATTTAATCGCAATCCGTCAAAGTAACAGTCAGAACGACGGAGTTACTTTATGGCCTGCGAATTCGTCTGCGATCCGGGATGACAGGTAGCCTATGTCCTTATCCTTACCCAGGTCATGGTCTATCTGTGTGTCAAATTTCATGCAAATCCGTTCAGTAGTTTTAGCGTGAAAGCGTAAACCCACTTTCGCATTTATGGATCTATGGATTCTGGATATGTAGGTAGGTAACTGACGAACTAATAATAATTACGTGCATCGAGAACATTAAATTCACGTAAAGAAAATGGTAAAGCCGAAACATAAAATCCTTCGTACATTTTATAGACTTACTTTCATTAGGTTTGCTTCTCTAGTAATCGGACCAGCTGCATGACCACCACCACCGACCCATTTCACACACTCCGACAGTGCGACTTAAAAAAACGAAATGACTTAGGGGAAGATTCACAGGCCGTGCTTAGACTTAGCTTCGAATTCGCAGACGAATATGTTATTTTTGAATAAAACGCTCACTCAAATTAGCGAATATGAAATTATATGGAAGAATAAGGTTCATATACGCGTATTCGCAGTTCATAGGTGCATGGAACGGTTACTTGGTAAAGTCAAAGTGCGATCTTTGATAAGCTACGAATATCGTTCGTCGTATTCTCTGGCTTAACTCCTGATACTCTTAACAATATCTTCAATAGGGTACACAGCGACGACTCCTATTGCCTTGTGGAAGTTATTCTCGAACTTATTCTCGTGGAACTAAAGAATAAGGTTTTTTATTTTTCTTATACGGTACCCAGTGTTTGCTGGACTGGATGACCTCAAGAGTCATAGTATCAATAGGAATACCTGATGACTAATGGTTTGATTAATATTTCGGCCATTGTGCTGGTCGGTATATTATAACCGGCTACTCCACTACGGTAATAATCCACTACGGTATATTATAACCGGCTTTCACACCAAAATTGTAAAAAGAATGACGGACCGCTATCTATGATATAATATGACCAAATAACTATTTAATTTACGCACGCTTCAAGCACAACATCTGCTCTGGCTTCTTAACATTATTTCAATGGTCTACATCGACAGGAATTTAATTAATTGTCTATAATCTTTGTTCCATATAGGTACTCGTATTATTTCAATGTGTAGCCACAAAATATATTACAAAGTAACAGTCACATAAAATAAATAAAGAATTAGAGTTAAATTATTTAATTGTAGACAAAAATCCAGCAGGGAATGGTTTAGGCTTTAGTAGTCCTCCAGACCGTATTTCGGCCATGTCGGCCAAATTCAACGCGGGAGATATTATAGTGCACAAGGTACAAGTGTATGCGCAGACAGGTGCACTCTCTCTTCCAGTCCGATGGGACGGCACGCAATCGGACACGACCGGAGAGAGATCAGACTCCGTCTATGGTGCTGTTACTAAGAAATTCCATTTTTAATTTTTTTTTCCATTCTGAATAGAACCGCCTATCCTAAAGCCTAACCTTCTTCAGGAGCTTAGTACTTTAAAGGTCGGTTCTAGTACCTACCATAACTCATAGTCATAAGCTTAACCTGTTGAAACGAATTCTTAAGGTAGGTTTCATTCGAGGTGTCCAATAATTAATTATTCCCATGATTCTCATATATATGCTGTTGAATTAGAATTGATATCCTGGCATCTGCAACCTATTACTTAGGTATATATTACACCATTTTATTTTTTTTGTATTTATAACCTTATATAAAAAAATAAACCAATACGTACCATTTTAATTGGATTGAAGTTCCTTATCGCACGCTATTGCACACTTGGAGAATGAGCAAAATGTTAGGTGCACCTTTTTCGGTCTAGCTCTCATTCGTCAAGTGTGCAAAAGCGAAAGGAACTTGGTCCCAACCGGGAATCCCAAATTCAATATTTATGCTCTGCCCATGCTAAGAATCTTCGATCCACTAACAATCGTCTTCTACGATGTCCTTCTCACCGTTCTGGCTTCATTCGGTCTTCTTTCTTTGTCCAAGCGGTCTTTCTTTGGAATGCGCTCCCTCTGAACATCAGGATGGCAACCAGTCGGTTATCTTTTATAGTGAATGCACGTGAACATATCCGTCAAAAGTTGGCCGTTACATCTCAGCGCTGATTTGCTGGATTCGTTTTCTCCTCTACCGATAATTTGTTTCTCCTCAAAGATTTTGTTTATATGTATGTATCTATCTATGTATTAGTATTTATTCTTGTATTTTATAGTAATTTCCTAGCTATTTATCCCTTTTGTTGCACCTGCCATGTTTTGTCTCTGCATCACCCTAAGGTTGACTGGTAGAAAATGCCTCAGGCATTAAGTCCGCCTTTGTACAGTATTTCTTTTACTTGTGCATAAAGTGTTAATAAATAAATAAATAAATAAATAAAATCCCACGACACCTCTCGACTGTCTCTTCCCTCGACAGTTTGTCAGAGGGTTTGACTTCCCGTAAACAAGCTACCTGGGTCTATTCCGTCAGGGTCCGTGTATGGACCGGTAACAGTTTTCTACTGTAAAACTACTGTTTCCTCGAAGAGCGGTGACCGCCACATGTGGCCGTAATGTCCAAATACCTACAGAGCGTTTTTTGACACCATAATGTCAAATACTGGTGAAAATGACAGATTTTCATGATGTCCGTTATAAATAGGACGGAAACTCTCTTCTTGGAAAACGATCGATGAGCGAGTGCCTTTTAGCCATAACCTCATACTTGAAAACTGCCACATAGTTACGTCATTATAGTTAAAAACTGCATTAATCGTGTTTCAATAATAAAGATCTGCAAGAGAAAAGGATAACAAATTATTTCAAATAACAAACAACTATAAATGTGACTAATTTTAATTTGTTCTGAAATGTGAAGGTAACAGTCGTTACTCTCGTGGCAATGCTTGGTATCATACAAAGTGGTTAATAGCATGAAATAACTACGAATTTCCTTGTACCATTGACATCGTGCAAAGTAGTCAGTTTATGTTCTTCTATTAAAAATTGTTGCAGTTTATAAAAGCGTGCAAGTAGTTTGATGAGAAAAAGGTGTAGGTATTATTATATTTTTCATTATAATTTTGTAACCATTACTTACCTACTTTCTTTCGGTTTAACTATAAACTTATGTGACCGCTATTTTTCTACAAATTGTTGCATTCCCGCTGAGCCTTGGGGCAGCGAAGGAGTTAACGCTACGAATAAGTCACGTTTTTTTCATCGATTAGGTTGGTGAAATCGATACGGATTCGTTTGGTAATTATGAGCGTTTACGCCGTACGGAATTTCATACAAACTTTCAAGGCCTTAAAAAAAGAAAAGAAAAAAACATTCAGGGAAGAAGAGAAATAAAAAGCTAAGGGAGGGCCATTAGCTTTTTTCTTCCGTGTACAGTCAGTTACTGCAATTAGAATTTTATAATTCTTTTATATTTTATTTATTTGACCAAAGTAAATAAAATATAAAAGAATTATAAAATTCTATCGATTCGTATTCTAAAAAATCTCAACCATTTATGCAAAGGTGGGTCAGCTAATTGCGGTAACTGACTACGCAACAAGTTTAGCAGCAAATACAACAGAAGTCGTTCCGGAATCCATTTTTTAATGATTGCATTATCTACACCGTGCGGTGCACGTACACTGCGCCTGCGCTCTTTCGCTACCTACGTTACGCTGGACAAACGCTTAGTGCGAAGACTGTTTTTTTTCATAATCTCAATTATAATGAAAAATATTTATTTTGTTTGAAAAAATGAGCACTATAGTATGAATAAGACACATCAATGGTACAATATCTTCATCAGAATATTACTCAAATTGATACATTTAATGGCACGAAGGCACTTCGGTTTTATCAACTGTTGAATAAAAATAATAATTACAGTATTTATCACCTAATAGCACATACCTAGGTAAATTGTAGTGAAAGGCAGCAAAACCAGACCTTGGCTCCAGAATGTAACACAACAACACAACTATGAATCAATTTAATTCGGTAATGATAATTATCCATCTTCTCTGGAGGATATTCGGTAAAGGAAGTGAAGACTTGATTTGTGCTATAGGCATTGATGACATAACGAATATTAACTGAGCAATTAGAAACCCTTCTGGGAAAGATATTGAGTGGGACTTCTTTCCAGCCCAACAAGCTTGAATCTACAGCTACGACGAGGACGCCTACAAAAAGGGAGGGAGCTGAAATACTCAAGTGTTTATGAAGTAGCTTTCATGGTATTGAGAATTTAATGTTAGATCGTAACGATAATTTCGAAGATTTAGCTTATGTACAAAACACCACAGGTACCATTAAAGTGCGTCACATGTACTACGTCAGTAACATCATTGGATGTACCTATCCAGAACTTTAACAGATCGATATAATTATTAAAATTGGGAGGGTGATAAATACTGCAATGTACATATATAATAACGGTGAACAAATTAATTACGACAATATAAGTGGCAAATAACAAAATGTTAGTAAATCACACTTCTGGCAAAATCTACAAACTATATATTTAAACACATTAAAATCCATATCTATTTCCTCAATATAATATATCTCAACTTTTTACACTCAACTATAAAAAATAGGTATATAAAAAAGAATTTAAAAACACGTCATTGGTAATAAATTATCTTGTGACTTAGTCAACATACACTTAAAAATTAACATTACACGTGAAAAGGATACAAACATAATCGTATAATAGCTACTGAAACAGTAGTACCTATAAGAAATAAGCAAGAATAGAAAATAGTGAGGTACGATTTTTATACAGAAAAACGAGCTTACCACTACAGATTGTTCATAAAAACTAAAATTAAGTTTTAATTAAAAATATGGCATCTACCGACATGTTTATGGCAATTATTCGGTTCAAGAAAGTCAGCACATTAGACGAACTCAAGTCTCTACAACACCGGATTTCAAGAGTGCCCAAACAGAACTGCATGCAGTTCTCGGGGCCTAAAAAGGCCACTTTGGCAGAATCATAAGGAAAAGAAATCATAATATGGCGAAGACAGTCCGTGTTTTTCTTTTTTTCGCTGCACTGCGTAGGTATAATCAAAGAGATTGGGATTGGATTTGGATTGGATTGATTGGTAGGTATGTTAGCACAGACAAAAAAAAATTACTGAGAAATCCTTCACCAATGGGATTTGATACGATTAACTTAACTGTCCATTATGATTCATAGATAATGTTATCCTTTTATGATTCTGCCAAAGTGGCCTTTTTAGGCCCCCTTGTCTTTTCTTTCTAATATTAAAATTATCATCTACTCCCGTAAAGTAAGTCATTAAATTTAAGGCCTCATTAAATTTTGTAACGTTTCAAAAGGCATTATGACTGTTGAGTCAATTCTCTAGTCTATTAGTTTCTCGTGAAACAACTACCTACATTTCAGACTAGAGGTAATTATCCTTCCTACGACAATCAGGCTGTTTTATGTGTTTACAACAACATTAACGTTGTAGAATTAAATTATAGCACAAAATATACCTTTTGGTTCCATTTTCATAAAGTTAGAGAGTTTGCGCAAGTTTAAACACATACAGTTAAATGCAAGAAACAGTGGCAAGATACAGTGCGTCTACATTATGTGTAGGTATGACAGTCAGCTCCGATTAAATGAATGGAGACATTTTATGGTACATGGAGGATGAAAAGTGCGGAGTTTCAATGCTATCTTTTGAATATCTTGGTTACAACGAGGAAGTAGGTACAGGCAACTGCCGAAACTATGTCTTTTAAAGTTCGTATCAATAAGATTTTAGTTGGTTTTTATAAATATGTAAATATATTTTTTTATAAGCAATGTTTGAAAGAATATTGATTTTTAAACCAGACCAGTGCGTGTTGCCAGTGATGACATAAGGCACTGAAACGTGGTCGCTCACAATGGGCCTTATAAGAAGGCTAAAAGTCACCCAAAGGTCAATGGAGAGGGCTATGCTTGGAGTTTACCTGCGTGATCGAATCAGGAATGAGGAGATCAGGAGGAGAACCAAGGTAACCTATATAGCCCGAAGAATTGCCAAACTTAAGTAGCAGTGGGCAGGGCACATTGCTCGCAGAACAGATGGACGATGGGGCTGAAAGGTTCTGGAGTGGTGACCGCGTACCGGAAGACGTAGGGTTGGAAGGCTTCCCACAAGGTGGACCGACGACCTTGTGAAGGCTGTAGGAACCCGTTGGATGCGAGAAGCACAGAACCGGTCGAAGTGGAGGTGCTTGGGGGAGTCCTATGTCCAGCAGTCGACGTTTTTTGGCTGAAATGATGATGATGATAATGATTTTTAAAACATGTTTTTACTGTTACCTGTACTTGCAAGATTCGGTCACCAAGGCAAGGAGGTTATACATTATTCTCGATACATATTCAAGTACAATAATTATAGCATTTCATACAAGTTAATTGATAAATGTTAATTCATATTTACAGGCTTGGTTCAGTTACAAAGTGAACTATAAATACAGAGGCAAGAAGCGATATATCAAAATGAAAATATAATTCTGCAACTATATGGCGATAATATTAATTAAATTCTACATTTTGAAAATACGTAATTAGGTAAGTATAACTTACAGTAGCACAAAAAACTAGTGACTATTTAAGATGGCAATTGCGATATAGTAATTATTAAAATATTTTAATATAAAAGTGTGAATGTGGTCGGTTGTGCGCCCGCGCTGGCGAGCGGGGGCGAACTGGACGGATGCAATAAGGCTGATTCAAGACATTCCTCACTAAACTGCCTAAAGCACTTCGTAAGATATACGTTAACATTATATTAGGCGCTACGTTATTAATTTTCTATAATATTTAAACTGTTATTATAATAGAAGGTACAATAAATATATATTATCAAATATAAAATATATTATGCACGATGAAATATGTTGGTTCACTTTGCCGGACAATTGTAAAGGCAACCTGTTGGTGATATGACAATGTGAAAAAAACAAACTTTAATAAATCGAGACTAGAAAGTGTAAAATTTGAACGTTCCAATAATACGACCTTAGGATCTCGTACACGAAGTTATCATAATGTCTTTAGTTTTAATCGAAATGGAATATTTTTTGCTGAAACCTCCGTATTTTATGTCTGAAACTATACATACGTTTTCAAGCAAAGTGAATTCTATGAATTGATCGTCTAAAGTCCACCACACTCGACGACTGTGTGTGGCCATCGATTTATTTGGTGAGCGATGATAAGAAAAGATCCACTTTAAGATAGATGATCTATTTTATTGATATTGTTTTGATATCTTCTGTATTTTCTACCGTGAGTTTAATCATTTATTTTTAGATACCTACATTACACATTACATTTCCAGTACAGACTGATAAAAATAGCATAATCAGCCTATAATGTTCCCACTGCTGGGACACAGGCCTCCTCTATGTGAGCGGGAGAGGCATACGTAATCTACCACGCGTGCCCAGTGCGGGTTGGTAGAAGTCACATGTCTTCGTTTTTTTGGTTCTAGGACTTATCGGTTTCCTCACGATGTTTTCATCATGTTTTTCCTCAGACTGATATTTAAATGATTTATTGAAAACACCATCTAATCGAAACTGAGATCGTATCATCGAAACACGCGTCCGTACATTAAAGACTAACATACATCTACTTACTGATATTTACGCAATAATAATATTAAAAGATAATATCTTGGATATTCCTTGCTCTCTTATTAATTAACTTACGATAAATTAACTAATCATATCTAATGAATACTTAGAGCTTTTAATTCACGAAGTTTTTTTACCGACACCATTGCTGTTGTAGTGAGCAATTTCTTTTTAAGGAAGCTTTTACTTTCTTTTCTGGATACATTTGCAAGAAATTCTATTACTTGACGATTGAAAAATATGATGAAATAATTGTGTAAAGCAAAGTGGATTGTTGTATGTGTAAATGACAGCATAATTATCTAATTGAAAGTAATGGAAGTCATAATAATAATCACTGCCAAAAATATAGTATTCTGAAGGTCAAAGGCAGTGCTGAGAGCAGAAGTCTGTTTAAAACACACACGAAATAGCTCTGAAACAGTTAACAAATAATTTCTGTTACAAACGGAGACGCACATTGTTAAAATATCGTGAAATTATCATGTACTTCTTCAGTAACAGAGTATGGTTGAATCAAGACTTCAGGTAACAGAGCATCTAGCAACGGTGTCGCAAACCCCACTCCATTAAAATATTTGTCATTTTTAATTTACATCATATAATTATCTATAAAATACGGGTGTTTTGGGTTCTGTATCATGACTAATCGAGTCATTTACAATTAATAAGGTATATATTATGTAAAGCGATTTCCTTGGTAATGCTGTTGTGTTGTACGTATTGTGACTTTATTAGCGAGAATCGTATAGTAATGGTTAACTGATGGTTTGTATGTAAGTACTAATACTTGAACACGTTAAGTTCCTTCCACTGTGTAAGAATGGAAGATTTTTGAGTTATATTTTTGTATATTCACTGGGAACTTCTCGGTCGTGACACTTGAAGAGACAGAAACTGTTTGTGGTGTGTTGTCAGCTTCGCTTTTACAAAATATATAATAAGCATGGTTCACAAGGACGTGGGCTGGTGAGCTGGTGGCGGGGCACCGCCCGGTCACAGTACGCCGTAGAACGTCTCCATCAGGGTAGTGTCCAGGTCACACTCCAGGAAGATGCTCTCACTGCATTCCTCCTGGAAAACAGAAAAAATAACTTGAACAAAATATATCTAAAAACTGGTAATTCATTGTAACTCACGAAGTTATTAATACAAGAATACAAGGTGTACAATTTATCAAAAGCTGTATCATAAGCGACCTTCGTGTGTGTAAAATGTTTTGAAAACTGAGACAACGTCTCATAAGTGACAGCTTCGGTTCCTGAATACCTAAGTTCCAAATGGATTTTATATAATTACATTTGTCATAAGATTTCAGGACCAAGTGTTATGCTGAGTATGTCCTGCGTACTCTGATAACTGCAAGTACCAGAAACAAATGGACGCTACTGATAATGCAGAACTCAACTGGCACAACTTAGACTGCCATTGACAGACTGAAAAGAAGAGAGTAAAGTATGCGATGCGTACCTAAGTGCTCCTCGCGTGTTATTTGTGGGGCTTGAGCAGTGTATAATTGGAGGAGAACGAAGTAGAAATCTTTTAGAATTTTAGAAACGGGTCAGGCCTAGGACCTGCTTACAACACAAATGACTAAATGGAACACTAAACTTATTTAAATCATCATTCTTTCTCTGTCATCTTTAAACGATTGACAGAACCTGAGCGATATTTTAAATACATTTTACGGTAAACGTACCTATTTAGCGGTGTATGTGCCAATCGACTTCTAAGACCTAAGTAGACAGGAAAGAGTGTGAGATAGATATACCTGAGTGTAGCATGGAGCGGGCGGCTGGTCGCCCCTCCTCGCGTGTAATTTGGAGATTTTGAGCAGAATATCATCGAACTGGTAGGACGTAGCTAATGGGAATTGTGGAGGTCCTCTAGTAATGGACAGGATTCAAGAGTAGCGTATGTGAGATAGATACCTGAGTGTTGTGTGGAGCGGGCGGCTGGTCCCCGCCCCTCCTCGCGTGTCATTTGTTCGTCTTGGGCAAGTGCCTCTTCATGTGCAGCGCGAGGTGGTCGGAGCGCGCGAAGGAGCGCTCGCAGACGGCGCACTTGAAAGGCTTGGCGCCCGTGTGCTTGCGATAGTGGCGCGTCAGCTCGTCCGAGCGCGCGAACCGCCACTCGCACTCCGGCCACTGACACGTGTACGGCTTCTCACCTGAGGAAGTGACACGGGTCACTCTATCACTACCTACTCACCATACATGCTAATGTCTGTTCTAAAAGTATCTGATGAAAGTGTAAACAAACCCTATTCAGGTTAAATTCTTATGTACTTAATTACGCTTTAAAGGGAATTAGTAACATATTTAGACGGTTTTCGTTTTATATCTCATCACTTTTTCCAACAATTATTGTTTGAATACTAAGTAAATGTATTTTCTTTCTTCTTTCTTTCTATTAAATTGTAATTGAAAAGTCGCCGATGAAACTTGAGTTTATAAAATTAACCTCAATTGTCAAATGAACATCTGTAAGGTGATTTAAAAAAATAATTTCGGGTTTAAGGATTCATGTATAATCAAATCAAAGTACTCAATTTGAAGTGGTACAAATTGACATCCGCAGTTACGTTTTCTGATCCATTTGTTCACATTAGCATCAGCTACTTTCGGAGCAGACCATAGGATAAGCATGATGACTGCTATAATGGCAGCTAAAATCTGCGCAAACAAACATGTCGTTTATAACTGAGTTTCATATAGTTCAGGAAACTTTAACAGTTTTCGCTAACATGTTCACGATTGCATGAATGAACATGTTGATTTCCAAGCAAAATCCTCATGCTAAACCATGTCTATCTGTGTGTATTGTCGGCGTTATAGGGAAGCGGTCCGAAGGTTTTGTTTGTTCAGATGACTTGTCACCGCCATATTTATTTTTCAGATAAAACTGTATGACGATTAAAAATCGTGCCTAAAAGGCATCATTTGGCTTGATACTGCTGGCTGTGGTATCGTAATAGTGCCTACTGATTTAAGCTCCATCAACTCAGTCTATCGCAATCCACTGCTGGACATAGGTCTCTCTCAGGCTGCGCCACAACACACTCTTCTTCGCCTTCCACATCCAGTCTGTCCCAGCCGCCTTTTTAAAGTCGTCGGTCCATCTAGCTGGGGGGCATCCCACACTACGTTTGCCGATACGCGGTTCCACTTTGGAACCATAAAACAACGACACAAGCACGAGTGGTTTAAAAAATAAAGTGTATGGAAGCTATGTCGGAAGATGTGAATAACCGCATCAGTTTTTCATGGTAACCACATTTTGACATGCTACTGGGCACTGGCTGTCGCAGTAGAACTATTCACACGATATTACTTTAATGAGGTTGTGTTGTGGTTTCAAAGTTGTACTTCTTTCTGTATTGTCTAGATACGCCCTTACTATTTTACATTTACAGTTAGCTTTACCTAAAAATGTCATCTCTGAATGAAATCAGCATACAAGATTCATCGATGCAGTACCATTATCGTAATACTGACATAACATCAAGTCACGTTTCCAGCTATTTCCAGAAACCGGGAGAAGGTAATTTGCCTAATCGACCAGCTTTGTTGACTTTCATAACTTCAGTTCGATGTCAATGGACTCTACCACGTGTTTCTATTTTCTATACTGAAGTAAGTCCTATGTAATAAGTAATATTTGAGTTTTTAGAAAGCTAGGTACTTAGTAAGAAGTCTGTGTTAAATAAATTGGACAAGTGACAATATACTGCGGTGAAATTTAAACGATAGTCGTAACGCACATTGTTGCCATTAGGTGGAGGATCTGTTACTTTCGCTAGGCGGTTGAGTAGTCCACGTACGTAAGGAGATTGTCGAGTTAAATTAAAATGCATGACTTCTTTAACACGTGTAAATTGATGTATTTATTACAAACAGTGGATATTCGCAATGCCACGTGGCTATGGACAGTTATTTCGCAGTGGCTCAGGTAAATAAAAGTGCATGTAATTAATACCTGTGTGTATTCGTTGGTGCGCCTTTAGATGCGAACTCTTCGTGTAGACCTTGGTACATCCTGTAATAAATAGTTTGGTTTTTAGATATCATGTGAGTTTCTAACTTTAGTCATCGATTGCAAATAGGTATGTCTATCGCGGAACTTGGGTTAGTAACAGAACTACAAAAACGGTTTGTTAAAATTTATGTCTTGTGAAAACGGGCAAATTGACGGGTTTAGATATCTACTATTTGCGGGATTTATTTTGTTTTTCCATTAGGAATTCCATAGTAACACCCCGGATTTTGGAAGTTGGCAGTGTGATATCCCCGTGGCTCGGAAATCATGTTAAGCCCTTGGTCCTGCACCTGATCTCTCTCCGGTCGTGTAGGATTGCTGTCCCATCGGACTATGCGAGTGAGGGAAGAGAGAGAGTGCATCTGTGTCTGTGCACACGCTTGTGCACTATAACATCTCCCGCGCCGAGGCTACTCTCCGTTGAGATTGGCCGCCATGGCCGAAATACGGCCTGGAAGATTATGATTATGCGGACTTTAACTATTTACCCATAAGTTAGCGTTACTTGTTGGATGCATACAAATTGAGACCATCGATGTATTGAGTTTTTATGTTTATCTACCAGTCCAGCGATTGATGAAATAGAGTGCTCATACTGACAAGATTATAAATCCCATAAGTTCAGTCGAGGTCAGTGGAACAATTTGGCCAATCAGGTCGTAAAACTTAGATAACAAGGAATCTATTTTAGGAGTAGTTCTTGCGCTGTCTTTATTGTATCATCTGCTCACCCTGTTTCTGAACTTTGTGTTGCACTGATTTGTACTTAGACAACATAAGCGTAAGCAAAATCAACCTTTAATGTTCCCACTGCTGGGACACAGGCCTCCTCTCGGTGAGAGGGAGTGGGCCGTAATCCACCACGAGGGCCCAGTGCGGGTTGGTGTTCGAATGTTTGGTTCTAGGACATGTCGGTTTCCTCACGATGTTTTCCTTAATCGTTTTGAGATCAGTAGTGATTAAATTATTTACACAAAGTAGAACCACTAGTAAGGCGCGGCTGATACCACTGGGCTACGACTGCTCTCTGCACTTAGATAACAAAATCCTTTTAACCGGCCTCCTACGGACTCTCTTATTAACGTCCACTCAAGCTAGATGAGTAAATTGGGAACAGTTACCTTACTTACTAATCTTCTAGTGGACGAGACAGATCTGATTGTAAGGTCGGCTAATCAGAATTCTCTCGACGAATCTGTATTTCTGTGACTCAGCCTTCATTCTTCAGGCCAATTTTTTAGGCCTTGCGGATATTTTCCAAGTTTCTGTGCGGCCCTCGTTCACACTGCCACTTTGCCCACTGCGCCTTCGGACGTTCTGGGATTATTTGACCTGACATTGGCCATCATTTGGTCGATACCATACTCCATTGTCCATCATAGTATTCAGCCTGCCTTACATCTCTTGAAGCGTCGTGTCATCGTCATAGTAGGCGTCGGATTTCGGTGTTACGAACTGGGTCTAGCAGGTCGATGCCGAGCTTGACCCATGACTCAGTCATAGACGTAATTCTATACAGTAAGTCTTACCTATAAAGTCACAGTGGTGCACTCTCCTCTTCTCTAGCTCCGGGTTGTTCCGCCGGTTGTACTTGACATGGTGCGCGTGCGACAGTCGCGAGTGCTGCATCGGCGCGTGGTGCACCTGCGGCGGCGGCTGCGGCGGCGGCTGTGGCATCGGCACCGGCTGCGACATCGTCTGCATCGGAACGAACTACTTTATTCATTTATGATTAACGATTAAGGGTTATACGTTAAGGGTTTTACCAGGTAATGTGGTCGAATTCATCATCATCATCATGTGAGAAAATATGGGAACAACTTCGATAAAATAGCTAACAGGTTTAGATTTCAGAATCAACTAGAACATATTGTAAAAGAAATGTTAGTTTCTGTAATTGTCTAGATTTCTAAACATGACGGGGCTAGCTCGTGGTCCAAATATTAAATAAGTAATTATATCCCGGTTTAATTAATTTGAATCGTTTTATGATGGTTAGCCGTAAGTAATAGCTTATTTCTAAAAATTTATGTGCAATGTGTAGTGGTAGTCACCTGGGGATGGTGGTGCGGGTGCGGCCCGGGATGCGGGGGCGCGTGCGGCGCCCGCAGCAGCGGCGGCGGGTGGTACGGCGGCGGCGGCGTGCGCCGGCCTGCGCCCTGCGAATAACACGCACATGTTGCTGCACTCATACATACTAGCCAATGTCTCACCCATCGGCACGTATCAAACCAACATCATTAACTACACATACATTATTCAGGACCTTACCGCCGTCCCGATTACAGTCGTTATAACAAACGACATCCGACTGCTCTTTACCTCCATGACTTTACTGCAATAGAATAAATGACACGACATATATAGATCGCTGAGCAATAGATGGTACCATCTGTCGCGTACGCAAGCGCGCGAGCTCACTCGAGTAGTGGTTTACCTGCATGGTGTTCCCGGGGCTGCCCTGCTCAGAGCTGGGGGGCGTCAGCGGGGACATGTAGACGAGGCGCGAGGGGGGGTACTTGGCGAAGGATGTGTTGGGCTGGTGCTGCGGCGCGTGCTGCGGCGGCTGCGGGTGCGCATACGTGGGCGGTGCACACAGCCTCTCCGTCTTGATCTCGAGGGGGCTGAGTAGCGGGGTGGCGCACTCCTCCAGCAGCGCCTCGTCGGCCTCCAGCTTGACGTGCGTGGAGCCGAGTGGCGCCAGCATGTTCGCGTTCTCGGGGTCGATGTTCCTGATGGAGGACGCGATGTCCTCCCACAGTGCGGGCCGGAGGAAGGCATCGTCGCGTGAGGAGGTTCCGCCGTCGAAAAGGTCCATGTGGGCGGGCGCGAGTGAGGCGCCCTCCTGCTTACACAGCAGCGACTCTAGCTCAGATGTCTGCAACAAAACAAACAGACATCGTTTGGTGATTTGCAGATCCTATCGTGTTGGTATTATGAAAATCCTATTCAAATGCTAATAACACATTAGAAAGTTCTCTTGATTTAATGTTTAAAGCTTTTGACTACAAAGAAGTCCTAGTAGCTTTAGGGGCAATAAACATATGAATTTATTAACGTCTCTATAAACCTGTAGAACATTATCATGTTGCATGGCAACAATGCTGCAGTGGTCGGTTGCGAAGTAGTATAGGTATAGGTAGGTACTGCTGCGTTATGAGTATTCAATTATGAAAATGCATACCTATAATAGGTATTTTGTTCAAGCGAATTGTTAAAACCACAAAAGGAAGAAAGCTCTTCTGTGAGTTAATAGGAGAGTTAGGCTTCTGTTGGGTCAACATCACAATGTGTTGACCCAACAGAAGCCTAACTCTCCCAATGCTACTGCAAATGATCAGTGTCAACGAGTTGCTGTTTTATTGGATTTCATGAACTGTTGTGCTAATTTTTTTATAATGAAGTATGTACGTGTATTTATTTATAACAATATTGTAGTTTTAAAGTTAGCTGTATAATAAATAGTCAGAATGAACTGTTATACCACATTGCTGTTTTTATCAAATAAGACACGAACGACACGCTTATTCTGGAAAACTGATTGGCTACATCAATCATACTTAAGAGGATTAAAGTTACGATTAACATTATGAATTTACACAATTTTGAACAATTTCTCCGTGCTAGGTGGGCAAGCGTTGTTGCGCCGGCGCGGCGTACGATATTAGCATACAATGGCGGCGGCCCACGCGCACGCGCAGGTGACGAGCAAGAGCTTTCATATCGGATCATTTCATACATACACATTTCGGGATGAGATTTAGCTAGCATCGAAATTAATTTAAATTGTATCGACACAAAATATCAAGATCCTTTTCGTCATCAAATATTATTAGACGTAACATAGGTGAAAAGCAATCAATTAGGTACTTTTATAGAAAATAATAAAATTGCGTAGACATTTAGAAAGTGTTTAATCTCTAAACATCTTTTGCTGTAAGTACCACCTATACTTTAAATTACTCTACGCCGTTTACGAGTGACAATAAAATTAATGTAGTTGTAGTAAAACTTGTACAGTGATTGTGTTGAGTGAGGTGTGGACTTAAACGCAAGTGCTAGGTATATGCGCCTGTACACCTGCACTGTTGTTGCGCCGTCCGCTGTGAGAAGTGACAGACCAATTCCTTGATAGCTCTTTGAAAGGTTTTAGAACCTTTCAAAGAGCTATCAAGCATCACATGCATGCATCAGCTACTTACATCAAATATACATAAATAGCCAATTCGCGGGACGCTTAACCTGGGTACCTATATTTATTAGAGCACCCAGTGCAACAGAAATGAATTCCCTAGGGCTTGCACAAAACTGTGATCCCGAAACACGACTACTACTTTTCTTTTTTATTTAGAACTAATAATTTTGGTTTTGAAAATGTGAGGAAAGTTTTAAGTAGGAATGTGGATGGATATAAGAGTAGAGGAAGAAGAAGGAAACGGTAGACAGACACCCAGTAAGATGATAATGGTTAGAAAGGGGCTGACTACCAAAATGGCCATGAAGCAGTTATGAAAGAAGAAGAGATGTTGCGCTAACCAAATATGAATTGGGACAAAGGCAAGAGAATAATGATGAATTTTTGTTTTATGCACTATTAAGAGGAAATGCGAACGGAGAGACGTGAAAAATCCTAAGTAAAAAGTCATTATTCGAGGTTTGGCTCTCGCCTATTTCCTCCTCCAATATTGAACCAATTTAAAAGATATTTCATAAACTGAGGATATATACCTACTGTGTCCTTCTGTTTTTATTTTTTCATTAATAGTTGTCAAATTTGTACACTAGGCCTCTGTTATCAACGGAAATTTTGAACATTTTTTAAAGGTTCTAGTGCTTATAAAAATAATGTATCATCAAAAAGGAAAACATAGGGACATACAAGTAGTTAATATTTATTATTATGTAAAGAACCATTGCTTTATGGTCATTAATCAGAAAGAAAACAGGCGAGAGCGTTTCTATGGAGAAAAGACAACCCGCATTTTCTCTTAACACAAACTGCTGAACCAATTTTAATGGAATGTGCATTGAGAGACAGTTTAAAAAACCTCTCATAAAGTACTAGGTATAAATCATTCAGCTAAGTACGGCAAGTCGAGACCCAGTATATTATATTCCTACGAAAAGTATGTAGATTTACATTGATTGATTTAAGTTATGGGAAAAGCTTGCTAATTATAATAACTTTTAAGTAGGTAGAAAAGTATCGAAAGTCTACCTAACAAATAAGAGCAAAATATTTATTAGACGGTGTCATTATAAATCGTAATTGGAATAATATACATATTTTATGTATAATGTAGATACAACTAACGAGGTAAAGGTGTTGTGAGGTAATTTCCTATTAGTCCGTGCCATGATAGAATACGTAAATATTGATAAGTTTTATGTAGTGTTTTATCTGTTTGCTTTCCTATTGTCTAATGTTGACGGCTTTACTAGTTATATCTATGATTAGGTGTGCATACCTTACCTATGCGTTTACTTGAAAATAGAACGCAATTCGTGCATGCTCGGTAATTCGATTCGTTTTTTACCGGCGAACAGGTGAAATAGAGTTAAAGTAATCGGTGAGTTGTGTCGGCAGCGGTCGGAACCTCTTTGGAGCAGCGTGGGGTGTCGCAAGAGCCGGACCGCGCGAATTCCTTCCATGACCTTTGCGGATCGAACGATTGCGCAGTGGCTCCTCCACCGCGACTAGACGAGCTTGAGCAACAACCACATAGACTATACTGGTGCAGAACAACACTAGCCTTCTGAGAGCTTTGATACAACCATTACATTTTTATGTTACTTTGCGTCAATTACTTTTTGGAATTCTTCTGCCATAGAGCAAATGTCAGCTACGAAGTTTAGTTTGATATGAGTTTTAGGTACGATTTTATTGTAAAGCAAACATTTCATCGTTAAAGCCAAGTGCACAGTTCTTAATTAAATTCATTTTAGTTGAGATAAAGTACCAGTTGATCTTTAATCTGATGAACTGACAAGTGACAGGTAATATTATCTTTGTCATCTTCCAACTCAATCTGTTTTCTTCAATAAAACTAAATGCATTTAGTTTCTACAGTCCTAAAAGCTACGACATATCTGTGTACAGAGTTAATTTTATTCTATACGTTGGGCGGTACGCTAGGCACCGTATTCGCTTCGGTTTAGCTCATTTACGAAGCCAGCTAAATCAGTCGGCTTATAGCGAACAGACAGCTATTGTGAAATGAAAGAACCTCCCGCGGATTTGCACCGGCCAGTGATGAAACACGCACTTGCACCAGATTATATCTCAAATCTAATAGATTGTTGTTGTTATTTATTTCGACCGCTGAGTGAAGCAAGTGCCCCAGCACCAATCCACTTACCTACAGCTCTTAAAGTTTATATTAGTGAGGTCGCTTGCACCATTAACTGCATTGTATTTATTCGAGTCTTTATTGACTAGGCAACAACTTCTATTATTTTTCGAATGCAAATCTTTTCTTTCTGATAAGATATTTACAATCTTTTATTGTTTTTCTGCCTACGTTTATAAACATCCGATCATCTTTATCAATTAGTCATATCAGCAGGAATACCAGCACTATCTTCTGCTTATGTGAATGGCTGAAAATGTAGGCAGGTATTTAATAAATCCGTGAAGAAAACACTCTCATTTGAATTATCTACAATACATTTATTGATAGCGATTACAAAGTAAATGTGGAGGTGGTACAACCACGAACATTTGTACTTCCTATCAATTAAATATGTACTTAATGTACATGTTGACGTTATCTGTTTTATATCTCTGACGAATAGTGCGAAAGTGCATAAATATTCGTGTAATAGGTATAATTAAATGGAATGGCAGTAGATAGGAAACTGAGTTGAAAAAATCACGTGTTGTGATTGGTCCTCTTTGAGATAATGACGTTGATGGCGGACGTATTCATAAATAGAATGGTGAAGCGTCGCGACGGAGCGCACGTGCTACGCGCCGCCGACCAATGACGGACGCGCTGACGTCGCTTAGAAAATTACTCGCCATTATGCTCTGTGCCACTCTGTACCTACATAACGTAATGACACTGAAACGATTGAAGCGTGCCATTTTTTGGAGCTTCGTAGCACAGACCTTAGCATTTTTGCGGCTACAACAAAGCGTAGCGAATGTAGCGATGTCAGAAGTTTTATTACGAATCTGTCAGTGGGAGCCATTGAATTTCATCTTAGTCGGATAAGTAGGGAACGCGGGTTAGGTAGTCTACATCAGCAAACAATGCTATTTATCTAGGCCCCATTTTAACACTATTGTCATCAAAAGGGTGTGTTAAGTTTCGGAAACCTAACGGTCGTATATATGCGTTTAGTTTGAAAATTGTAACATCGCGTTGCTGCCAATTTAAAAATACCTAATGAAAAACCTTTTTAATGGCGTATGCCTATTCCATACCTACATAGGTACATGTTTGTATATAGGGAGCCCTGCGTGTTGAATAGCTATTTGCGAAAGCAATTCTATTTTCTCTTGCGTGGACACCTACTTCATAAAAGATTATTTAATAGTCTATAAACCAGAGATAACAGCTTAAATTCAATGAAGAATAGCAATATCATACATACCTAGAGACATTCATATGCTGGAATTGTTTTCCTCGTATCAAATCTACATATAAAGCATTTAATGTATTGTAAGTGTGTCACATCACAATTTGATTGTACAATAAAGTGTTAACATTAACAACTCAACGACAGACGTCAGCGAAAAGTATCCATGTTCGACGTAGACATGTTGCCAAGTCAAAAATTAAAATGCGATACATCTAGACAAAATACCTACTTACGTCCTAGTCAACTGGATATAAAAGTAATAATAATAATAATATAATAATAATATTCCACAACTATCACACAACGCCGTCTAGTCTCAAGCTAAGCAGAGCTTGTGTTATGAGTACTAGACAACTGATAAACATACTTATATATGTCTAAATACATACATATATAGATAAATTACACCCAGACACAGAACAAATGATCATGCTCATCACACAAACATTTGTCCTGGGTGGGAATCGAACCCACGACCTCCGGCATAGCAGTCATAGTCACTGACCACTAGACTAACAGGCCAGTCATCAAAAGTGATAGTAAAACTAAACTAGTTTTGTAAACAAATTGCTTTTGAAACTTTTGAATACTAGAAATAATTACTCGTAAAATAATAAAACGCGTCGCAACACTCGCAACATCAGAAAGCTTTTTAGTGTAGCTAAAATATATAATGCGCTTCTACGAAAGAGCCGCTAAATGTTAATCTACATAGGCTTTACATTTGTAAATGTCTGATAAACGTATGTATCTAATGCGCAATATACTTATTGCGGAATTAATTATGAAAGTTTCACCATCAATAAACGTCATGAAAACTATTCTGAATGAAAAACTGTCGAGCGACGATAGCAGGAAATGTAAAAGGTCAGAGGAGGTCAGGGCACACTGTACGTAGGCAGTACACATAAACCTTCCCGACGTGACCCCCGGGACTGTGTGCTAATTAGCTTTAAGGGGACACCTATGTCAATCGACTATTTGATATGTCGATCAAAATGTTATGACCGTTGGCATGTTTTATGATCTAAGTTTTATAACTAGAAGCACTATTATCGAAGTATCTTTAAACGCACGTTTTAACTTAAAAGCTTTTCGCTTACACTTTTTAATTTACTAAATTAGTACTAAAACTCGTGGTAAACATAGTCGCCCGCCTGCGTAATACCTATTCATGACCGAAATATAATTTCGTGAAAACACGTCCGCATTTTCGGCGAAGCGACAGACGTCTCCTGCACTACCCCCCAATAGACAATATGACCTTTTCAATAATGTATCTTCATATGAAAAGAATTAAAATTGCCGTCTCATACCGTTAGGGCATTGTTTGAACAGCGCGTCTCGTCGACTGTCGTTGCTCCATTTCCATAATTCAACTTACGCCCACGACGGTTCATTCTTCCATACGCACACAATACTATATAAAACAATTAAACTACACGCGTAGCCATCTTAATGCAAAGTCGTAAAGTTCATATTGCAAACAAAAGTTCTTGGCTAACAGTAAACTGCGCGCTGATGTAGGTAATCGGCATAATTCACAAAGTGACGATTATCATTTATTGTAGGCTCGTGCCGCGGCTGGGTGACGTGACGGTCACACAATGTGCTCTGCTGGTACTTCCGATTCTTATTGCGTTTTTACGACAGTGTGCACACAGAGCTGTTAAGTGGCAGAAAGTTAAAGCTTACAGGCACCACAGACGACTAAATGATGCTATTTGCTGGTAAAATGATGCGAGAGGTGAGAATGGGTTGTAAAGTTTATTCAGTAGAGTAATTATCGGTATGAAAATACTGAATACAGTTAACAGTACATAAAACTGATAAGACTGTCAAAAGAAAGACAAATATACAAAGCGCACAAAATTAAACGCTTTCGGGAAAACCGCCTACACAAAGTAAATCCTAGCATGTTCGCTTTTAGTTACATACAAAGTAAGGCTTTTATCATCCACTAGGTACCCCTAAAACTTATGACGACAATAACTAATAGTAATAACATTTTATAGGCAGTGAGCTCACATTGCCGCGGAGTCGGGAGCCATATTTATCGGTTGGGCGGACTAGGGCGGGCGGCGTTAGGCGGATCGATAAGAACCGCCCACCGAAGTGGGGGTCGCACTTGCTTAGAATACATTTTAATATAAAACACCATGTTGTGTCCTGTCGCAGTTTTTAATGACAAACAATAGTAGTTGTAGAGTGATTTAAATAATTTTGTGAGTCTTGAACTATAGTCTTACAGCGGGAGTCGGTTAAATTAAAAAAAATTATAATTAATACACATTATTTACCGCAGATTAGGGACATAAGAACAGTAAATGTTTATTAGCACTGCATAGGAAAATTTTACGACTAGTGGAGAAAACAGTTACAGAAAACTTTCTTGCTTCAAGTTTCATAATGTATAGAAATTCAAAGTTTCTGAGAGCTATTTTATTTAATTGCCGAAATATTACGACAGACAACCATTATCGTAAAGGGGAGTATTCACAGTTTGTTGAAACAGCACGTGTCTCACGGTGGCGCTTAATAGACAAATAAAAAAATGTAATTTGAGTAATGTTTGCATTTCCCATAATTTTAGCTAAATGTTGGGGCGGCTGGCATGGGTCCAGGGGTCCCCGCCAAACACACCGGCGTGTATTCACGGGTGGTGTATCTACTGTTTACACGACGATATTTTTGTGTATTACTGATATAGGTTGAGGTTTACTGAGAAATATACAAAAATATCCTAATTAGTATCTCGTTTGACCTGGAAGAATAGAAAGTAAGAAGAAAAAAAGTTTACTTTTGCCTAATATGACGCATAAGATCTCTAATAAAGTACAAACAATAAAAATAAGATAATTGAGAAAAATATGCGTCACAGCCGCGCAAAACGGCCATTGCTCAGCATATTGTTGCGTCTCATGTGCAAAACGTTAAAGAATAAACACTTTGTAATAGTATGTGGCGTTATGTAGTTCCTGCCTACCCATGAGAAAAAGCACAAGTTTATGTCTAGACACGAATATAATTGTAATATTTTGTTTTGAAGTTTAAGTAAGTAGATATCTATTAAGGATTTCTATTACCGAAGAATTGCGTCGGCGGACTCTATCAGCTTCGATTACAATATAAACACAATATTTATGCAATTTCACTGACACGGGACTGCCTTAGCAGGACCTAAGTACATATATTTGGAAAGCCTTAATAGCAAAATAGGATTCAGTTAACGGAACCAAGCAATAACCAATAAACATAGTTGGCGCGACCTAAGTGGCACTCAGAACGCCACAATTAGGTTAAAATCGAAATAAATAATGTAAATATATAGCTACTACGTTCATAAGTGTGTAAGTATGTAAGTGATCATAAAAGGAATGTACTAACAAATGCGTAAAAACCGCGAGTGCTCACAGAGCGTGTGCTGCCGCGAGCGAGTGAGCAGCCGCGTGCCGGCAGCGCGTGCCACTTCATGTAAAAACAACATTACTATTATAAACTAGAATAAAATAATACACAGCATTACATACGGCACATAATACCTACCTCTTTTGCACATAAAAATATCCATCTAAATAATGTTAGACTAAAGTATTTCCTGCATACTTTCATTTCCTTCCGCGCAAATTTCTTAATGTTGCGAAAGCAGTGAAGCACGTACGAACATTCGCAGTCAGGAGCAGTTAAAGGCATATTACGTTTGTCTGCAAAGTTAATGAAAATTTGATTCCCACGACAGCGTGGTACCGAACAGAACGTTATGTGCCTGTGTTGCACAAGTTGCGTACGTACCTGACGCATGCTGGAGCCTATCTTTCATACAATCAGTAATCAGATTCTGCGGTGAAGCAGCAAGCGGGAGCTGCGCCACAGACGACAAGATAACGTACAGATCCACACATTAGGACGCCACTAAAGTTGACATTACTCGGTACACGTTTTCCTGCATTACTCACGCCAGTTAGCTTTCATATTATTACTAAGTGAATTCGTTGAGAAAGCGCTTGAATCATATCCCATAGTGTCGACATGTAGGACACTGTGTAAGATTTATGTATGTACCTACTGTTAAAAAAGATTTCTTGGACGTAAACGTATTTCTTAAACTATGCCTGTCTATCTTCGAATGATGTAATATGATGACTCTGTCGATCGGTTGAGGCTCAGATTTAAACAAAACGTGATTTAACTATTTATTTTAGGATTGTTTAAAAGTATCTGTGCGTGTCCCGCTGTTCTCCGCTTGCCAAGATGTCATGTTCTAAAATCCGTGGAGAGAGTTTCTGCTTGCCTGTAGGCTGTGACTCTGCAATGTCGTGTAAGTCACACATGACAACTACCGCGTCGGTGCTATTAACAAATCACCGTATAAATATTCATGGGTGATCCCCTCGCCAGCCAGAGGGATGAGCAATACGTATAGTTTTAATAATAAAAACATATTAGCCGCATCGCATGTCTGTCTTTCCGTGACCGGGCAGTTTTACACCTGGCCGAGTGGGGAGACGGGGAGATGGAAGGAGGAACGTGGGAGGGTAGACAGGGGTTCATGGGGATGATGGGGTAAAGAGGAGGAGGGGGCAGAGGCACCGTTTGTCAGCGGCCAGCGGTCAGCTATTAATGAATGTGCCCATAATGTTTATTGTGCCCGCTGAGCAGTTTTTGGGCAATGCTTGTAACTCATCGTTTTATAAATTAACTGTCATGACTATCGAGTCTATCTCTACGCAACGTGTACCTGATGTAGTTTTTAAATTGAATGTTGGCGTGTTGCGTACATGACCGATTCGTTTTATAGATTTGCTAATAAATATTTGCATGGTATTTCATTAAATTTAATCTAGACACAGATCGACTGTAGTATCTAGCTGAAATTGAAGTAACTATTAGATAATTATTCGCTTACATATAGGATCAACATTAGTATTTTACAACGTAGTCATGTTTTTCCGCTCGGCAGAACCGATGATTCAAAGTTATGGCAAACTGTCACAATAATCAGTAGTTGGAGGGTCACAGTAATCACGTGCCCTCGTTTACACGTTTGACTCCGTTTTATTATAATAATGAAATTATTAGAGAGCGGGGGTCGCTTGCGTGCCGACCACACGACCCCTGTCGGATCGCCATTACCTCATTAAAAGATAGTCTGATGCTACGACTGCGGGGGTAGTTTAACTTTTTAATTTAATGTATTGTGGTTGCGGTTAAATACTTTAGTATTGTGAAAAGGTGTGATTTTACGAGGGGCCCGCTGCTATCGATTATTCATTTACGGCGCTACGTCAGCTACGCGTCGAATGTCTACAGCAGACGTAGGTACCTCTTGCGACAACTGACAGTAACTTTATTTCCTAGTCACTAATATTAAGCTCTCAGCATACGGGAACGTATTATGCGTGTTAGTTTCAAGCAAGATGACGAGTAACCTCACTATTCGATAATTTTAAGTCTCACGGCTTGAACATATTAATCTACGCACATAAACGAAACAATTTAAACTGCAATAGTTTAAAGAAGTCAAAACATCATAGTCTTATGACTAGCGTGCAATTACATCAAATCTCCATACTTATCATTACATAATTCCCCAGAGAATACAATCTGAATCCGATAATTATAACAAAACTCATTAGGGATTGGCAATCTCTATAAATAAAGAGCTCTTTAGTAAAACCAATATGAATTCGGTCGCGAAAACTGATATTTAAATTGAATGTAAAAAGTCGGGTGTTCTGTTCGTTATGGAAGTCAATTAGCAAGCGAAGAAGGTAACAATCTGGCAAGAAGGGGGTCGCCGGTGGCTTGGTGGGCACCGAGCTACTAATTAGCTAATGGACGGATCGCCCCTGCCCGTGCCTACTGCGCTCGACTCCGTAATGGATTGTGGCACGCTCGCCACCTAGCTGTGGTCACATCTCGAATTTCGTCCGCGTTACCTTTCCGTTATGGTAAAATATGGATTTTTAATAATGACTTGTAAAAGTGTGGGTTCAAGCGCATATTAAGGATGATTATATAATATGTAAATATAGATTACCTGTTGTTGTATATTAGACTACGCTAGAAATTACAGTAGCTTCTGCCAAAGACTTCGCCCGCGTTATTGTCAACTATATACTAAACAACATAACCTATGGCAATCAGCAATAGTGAAGCTTTCTCTCAGTGAAGAATTTTCGAAATCGGATCAGACCTTCTAGATCCAAATTTTCGAACTTATTATTTTATTCGATATTAATGTAGTTTCAGGGATTGATGAAAGGTCATTGCTGAAAATGAAAACGTCTCTAGCCCGAGTACCAACAATTTCGCTAAGTCAGTAGTTTGTCACCAAAAAATGGTGCATCGTCGTTGTTTGGTAGATTCATGTAGGTAAAGTCGTTTTCGACTTTTTACAATTGTTTTATGTCTAACTGATCGTGGAAATATCCCGGTACATACCTACTTTCACGTTAACTATAAGGTCAAGAGTAAAAAACTTATAATTCCAAGTAAACAGGCAGCAGATCATTGGCTAGACATTAACTATGACTTTCCAATTGTATCGTGCAGTCGTAAAACTATCACAATAAATAATTACGTTATTAATTTACAATACATAGTATTATTTATTTCCTTTAAAACGGGAAGTTATCAGAATTTGCCTCTTTTAGAATCAATTTTAAATGGTCAAATTAATGTAGTCCTGAAAAAAAAATATCATAAATACATCCTTGTTTTAGGGAAATTAACGGTTCAAAACACGATAAATTATAATTTGCTCGATGAAAATATCCGAAGCAGGGTCGATTTCAAAACCATTTCTTGAATCATTTCCATGATAAGAAGTGTGATTGAAAGTCCCAATACACGCGCCCGGCAATATTGCATCCCTTACCTTCAGTTATTTAAACTTTTATAAGTTCAGACAATCTACAAAAAGTAATAATAATAAAGAGTGATATTTATTAGTGCCCTTTTGCGGTAATTAGCAAGGGTAAACGGCACATAACGTCTGATTACATTTCTGTTAATGGCCGTAGTGCAGTCGCAATAAGTTATGCCGGCGACCACTTCAGATCTTCTTATTGTGCTTCTTTAGCAAATTGTTATAGATATCTAGTCTATTCAGTTTTGAATAAGTATGTAGATTAGTAATTAGTTTCTACTGAACGTAGGTCTGTAATGATATTTTTGATTATTACAAAGCTCAACTGACTGTCAGCAAAAACGTTGTTAACACTTTTTAAGTAGACAATTGCAGATTTAGGAGATATCATCAATCATAGGAGTGTACGACAATTTTTTTTTTGATACCTTATGGTAATTAGATTCTTACTGTTTGACTTTATTGGCGCGACCTATCCGCGGAGTTTGCATGGAAATAATATTACTTATGATAATTCGTAGACAACTTTGTTTCCTGGTTCTTTCAGCACGATTAATTAAGAGTAAGTACAGGCTTTCCGCGTTCAGTATAGGTATAATTTCTCTATTGATGGTGAATAATAAAATGACTGTACTAGTCGTACTTACGTAAAACACATTTTTATAATAGGTACTTCTCTGATCTGTCCACTCATGTAGCTTAAGGGGGTGATTACCGAGATGATGGCTAATAGAGAAGTATGGAAGAAAAAGACATGTTGCGCCGACCTCAAATAAATGGGGATAAGGACAGAAGAATGATGACTTCATTGATCTGGCCAAATTCCAGAATTAAAATCACGGACACTAGGACGCCAATCAATACCTTAGGCGTTAAACTATTGTGAGTTTGTGGCATAACTAGTATTGGGTTGACGTTATTGCTACTTCTCCATAAACAAGTATTGAATAATAATGGCGCAGAATATATTCATTGGTCTATCTGCCTGCTTCACTTTCTTACTTTCTATCCGCGAGCGTAGCAACCCTAACTTATTGAATCTTGTATTCATTATGGAGTATTTACTTATCATATAGGCACACCGAGAACCCAGTAGCAGGACAGAAGTAGGTAATCGATTTTTCATATTATCTTAAAAATAATTCTTCATAATAATCGAAACGACAGTTTTATAGTTGGCTGCAATAAAAAACGCATAACTCGTGTTCTGGCGCAAATTGAATGGACTCAAGGAGGTGAGAGGTGGTGGCAACCTGTCGAGATAATGTACACCTAGGATCTGAGAACATTTAGTTCATTTTCCCTTGGCCACGATGTGAACACAAAGCAGTATGGGGTAGTGGGAATTATTATAGAGAATATAGTTGGAGGCGGATGGTAGTAACGCAGCGATATCAGATAATGACGTGACAGTAAACGCTGAAGTAGACGTAAGTAGTAGTATGGTTACTTTACAGCCTCATCTTAAATAAGTTAACTGTTTTATATTAATCCAAGTGATTCCGACATCGATAAATATGCCAGTTGGTTTTCTTCCTCACTAAATATGCAAATGTTACGGTCAATGTTCTAAATGCGTGCAGTACTGCCTCTGTTCAGGCTACTTGTAGCTATGGAGAGTATATTAGAAACAGGTAGATCGGACGATTGTGAACACTATATTTATATGTACAGCGAAGGGTAAGAGGCGTTTCATTTTCATTACTGTATGCAGGCATCGTGAGGTCATGTAGGTACGCGAGTAGGAAGTAGTCGTGTGCTACTGTCATAAAGATTTTCATCTTTACGACACGGTACCGAGCTTAATATAATAATAGAACTAAAATATGCGCTTAATTATACAAATACTTGAGCTTATTAATTCAAATTAGCAGTATCTATAGATACAATATTCAGTTTGTGTCGATATATTTACTTGTAAAATATATAATTAATTATTCGATGACGTCAGCATGAGTCATAAGTCGTAGACGCTGTCTCAGTCGTTGAAATAATTATAAATTTGAAATACATACCTAAGTAAGTAGTTATAATATGTCCATATTTTAACGTAGCACTTAATGATGTGAATCATCGGTATGTTTCTATTTCAATAACATCACGTAACATAATATATAACAAGTTGTTTTACATCACAAAAGATGGGTGATCTTCTGCTTTTGTTTATGAGACATTAGGATGATTCATCCGCGGGTCGAAAATTAATATAACGCTGGTCTTTAGAAAAATATGAGAGCTTAGCTGTCCCATCGACAGCCATATTGGTTTTCTCTATCTTTACTTGACCGAGACAATTTCAATTAAAGAGCAGTAAGTACGAGGTAGGTAATAAAATATGAATGTTTAAATGACCTGTTAGATTGTTATTCTGTTAGGTTTGGCTTCGTTGTACCAGACGGATAACAAGAAAACATTCATGAAATATATAAACACTGTAGTTTTCAGTACCTTTTCAGTTTTACTATCGTCAACACTTACAATTTGCAGATCGCAGTCAAAGTCACGCTAATAGTTTTAAGTGCCCTCCGAAGGGCCTATTCACAGCATATTCCGATTTAGCATATTCATGCAGAGCCCTGAAACGTCAGTGCCGTCAAGAATGTCATTTGCATGTAAATGACATTCTCTGTGGGGCCTGCGCGCGCAGGTATCGACGTGTCATTGCATACACCCCCGCCCTAGCCGCCCGCCCTAAGCCGTGATTGGGCCGCGAGGCGGAAATCGTCAAGCGAACACTTGGAAGTGAATAATTATGAATACATAATGTAAGCATATAACCGTTAGTCGCTATATTGGGTTTAAGGCCTATGCCTCTGACCTTTGCGTAAATTGTTAAATGCTGGCGAGGGAATGCGTGGTTATGACTTTATTGTGGGCTTAGATTTAGACTCTTTGCCATTAAAATATTATTACTTATGATGGTTGGTTTGTGTCGATGAACCTGTAAAAATGCAACCTTCGCTAATCCTACCCACTTACTGCAATTATTCAATGTTTAAGAATATTTGGATATAAGCAAGTACACAAATTAGAAAGGTGCAAACCGGCTAGATAACAAAAAAATCGTTCTAAAACATTTACGCACGTTTGAGTGTAAGAAATTACATAAATAATAAGATTAATGTTTATGAGGTTTGAATGCCGGCCGGTACTAATAATCTGACTGCATTAATTGTTATGTTAGTCATGCATATCTATGTGCACATCTAAATAACACGATTTAGTTCAGATTAGAATAATGTATAGTTTCCTTTCGTTCTGATAGTAGAGGGACCGATTTCGTATTCAATACTAGCGAAAGTAGTTGTAGGGCACTGGGGAAATAGCTCGAACAATAAAATGCATGTACATGTCGTATTAGCAGCGGACCCAACGACTTCATTATGTTTCCATACTACCTCTTTATATTCCTATAACACACAGTGTCACGCCTCTAATTTCTAATAATGTATATTCGTGTTAATTAAAAGTTAACGTATAATTTTCTGTTCATATGCGGATAAAAACACAACAAACTAAGACAAAAAGATATAGGCAGACAAATAAACGGTTCGAAGTCTTTGAGTATGTATGAATGAGTACGCGAAGGAATGCGGCGCACGCGACTCACACACACAAACCCGCTCACATTTACATACACAAACTAAGCATAAAACGAGATTTACCACACACAAGCGCACGCTGTCGGAGAGTCTACATATACTCACACACACATAATGTATATTCACCAACGAAATACTTTTTAAGTAGGTGTATTGTTATTTTATTCAAATTGTTGTAATTTATTTTAGCCGGTGTCTCTAGGCTTTTATTTAATTAATAATTACTAATTATGAATTTACAGTACTGTGCGTTGTCAATAATCTTGTTAAAATTATAATCTGCAATAATATGCGCAATAAATGACCAGTTATGTACCGTGGAGACGTACATAATGGCACATATTTAATCATAAATCAATAGGCACACAAATTAATATCAGATAGGTAACTAAACTGTTTACTTAAATATATTGTGTTCTCGTTTAATTTTCTATAAAATGTCTACAAATATCTAAATAATGAATCACTTAAATCATTATAATTTAAATATTTTCACCTCGATGGTACGCGCTCTCTTGAATGGCGTTGCCAAGACGCGAGATTACTATTAGCCCGTTACTTGTCTCAATGAATGGTGTTTCTCTCAATAGCACCCAAAAAGTCTTAAATATTCTTCACATTTCATATGAAATTGTACCTAATAACGTGTAGAATAAAGTTTAAAATGAAAAAATAACTATGACTAAAAGCCTCATTCTATGTAGGTTTTAAGATTATGATCCCATGTTGAAAGGAAGTGAAGTAAGGTGCGTAAGAGTGTGCGAAGTTATTTTTTTCGACAAATTTTGGCTCGGGAACAAACCTGTGACGCCCACGCATCGCCGGAAATATCGTACAGATCCTATCGAGGTCTTAACTCAGTATGCTGCGCACGATTCCGTCATTAGTAGGAATTGTGCATTTTTGCCTTTCAAGAAAGGAAGTTGAGATTTGATAAGGTTAAAAAGTTTTGAGCAAGTCGTTGACCTCCGGATTAGTGTAACTCCAGTTATAGTCTCGTCTTCAGTGACCTGTGAATATTGAACGTTCACATAACGATCTACGTCATTACAACGCGTATCTTGTTACGAATTGATATTACTTAATTATGAAAAAATCTTTCCATAATGACAATTATTAACTTTGCGCAATCATTATTACGATAAAGTTGTTACGGCTTCCATGACTTGTTTGATAATCGCTTACTTATGGATCTCCTAATCATTGGTAAACAATTCCTTCTTAGGAATAATATACATAAATCTAAGATAGGAGTTTCTCGCAAAGTATGTAAATGAACAAGTAGATACCATTGCAATCAAAGGTTTTAATGTGAACACAGTCGATACAAAGTAATCAATGTTATTATATTAGACTTATGAGATAAGGAATTGAAGTGTCTCTAACAATATTGTTAGCGGGTAGACAATGGTACCACAATGTGACAGGCGCAGGGCCGCGTGGCCAAGCTGTCCGTCTGTCTGTCTGTCTGTCCGTCACGATACACAACTGATCGCTTAATCACGAGAATGAATTTCATTTAGATATTGTTTAATTATTTGATAGCGAGGTTGTTCTACCTTCTACGATAGAAAAGCTGTATTCTGAATCTAGTTATAGATACACTAATGTATAGGTCGTTAGTTATAGATACACTAATGTATAGGTCGTTAGAATTGCGTTGCATACATTGAGTAGATACAAAAAATAAATACCATAAATATAACTTACAACAAATTTATATTTTCGCTTGGAGCTACATTAAAATACATAAGTTTTGATATAGGTAAGTCATAATGGGTCGTAACTTCTACTTAGAAAAACCCACGTTGGATATCACATGTGAGTTTATCAATCAGTTTCGAAGAGTGCCTGTAAGCTGTAACTGTGATGATTTAAATTGCTTATTTAGGGTTCTAATGAGTAGGTCACGTTTACTGTCAAAATATATCCGATTGGTGTCATGATGAAATTGGACAAGTTTACGGAGCCATCAACTATAACTGGTTGTAAAGTGTCTCATTCGAGCTGATGGTGATGACACACGGGAGGAGAAACCGTCGAGCGCACCTGTAACATTCCGCGCCTGTACAATAGATGCGCATGTAAAAACACAACTTTGAAAATATAGAGATGAGAGAAACAAATAAATTCTAAAAATATTGTTTTATATCATAAACCTAATTAACGAAGTTAAAACAATCGAATTTATGCTAAAAATAAAACTGAAGAGTCTGTTTGTTTGGTTGAACACGCTAATATCTGGAATCACCAGTCGGATTTAAAAAAATCTCTTTGCGTTTCATAGCCCTACATCTTGAGGAAGGCTATAGACTTAACATCACGCTAGGACCCTAGGGAGTCGAGCTAAAAGAAAAAAGACAAAGATCGCTAAGCGAAAACGAAGTAATAGGCAGGCGATGCGATGCGACGGGGTGAGTCGGGGGAACATGAAAAGAACACGCGGCGAAGTCGCGGACAGAATCTTTAAATTCATAAAAAACAGTTTAGTTGGCCAGACTGCTGGAGAGATTGCGCGCCCGCGAAATTTTTATGAATGGACATAACGGCACCATCGCTATAGATACCTCATTAGCATGGGGTCATAAATTACAAGAACTTTAAATTGGGAGGATTGTTGGTACTTCAACGGATTAGAAGACTCGACGGGATTGGTTAAACGAACGTGTCTAACTTACACAACAAACAGTTGTAGGTATATTTTTGGCGATTATGCCATTGTATTTGAAAATGTTTCTTTAAATGTTGCCAAGAAGATTTAGAAATATCATTTGATATTTCGACATTTATAATTATTTATGTATCGATTGTATTTCAATAACCAGAAACAGATTGCTAAATAGCCATAAACTAAACAGAATTAGAAATCACATCACAACGGATGTATGAAAAGCACAATAGTACTAAGTGCACATTCCGACGCAAGCGGAAACGACAATAGTTACCCCACTTCCAACACTGGGGTTTATAGCTGTAGCGGGATGCGCCAATATCTTTAACTGCTTATTCTCCATACACTTCGTAGTTTTAATGACAATAACGCACCGTGTATGTAGGTATTGTGGAGTATTAACGTGGCTGTGCGATGATGTCACCGGCTCAGCTGCTGAGGTAACGGAGAACCGCCACAGTCAGAAGCTGCTATGTCCGACATTTCGATTCTCGGGACGTTCGAGATGTTCGTCCACGTAATTTGTAGCCCTGCAATGGGATTCCTTGGATTTTTGAGGACAATTGACCCCCTGAAGATATTTGGGAGAAGCATCTGAGAATTTATGCTTATTAACCGAGTAATTATTTTAAAGGATTTTGTTAATTGTTGTTGTTCGATATTTGATTGGGTTCGGCTGCCGATTTCATTACAACCGAAAACTGAATTATCAAGACAAGTAAAGTTGAACTAGATTATCATTCAAAACCTTTTTTTAGGTACCTAAGCCAAGCAAAGCTCATGAATGTCGTACATAGAGAATCTGAGCACTGACATGATAAATGATCTATGTTTCTTTCCAATTAAATACAAGGTGTCCAAATATCTAAAATGAATAAAAATAATTAATATTTCACGCACGGGTGGATGAATGCCTTATTGACCAGCACCAGATTATGGGCTGGTTTGCTATGTTTCCTTAATAAGGAAGAGAAGCTTTTTGTACTAGCATTTGTATCATTAAAACTTTTCCCTGCAAATAGTAGTTTTATTAAGGAACGATTTTAACACAAGCACCCTTTTTAGTTATTATTTTTTTGCTGTGTTCAGATACCAGGCATACCTACTGCATTTCTAACTGGTCAGCTCTATACGGCGTTGTAGAAAAAACGCGCCACTGCGCTGAGTGAACTGACTGCCTAAGTTAGTCAAATAATTTTCTGTTTAAGTATCATGTCATATAATTTACATATATTACGATTAATTTAGCAAATATTGATTGTAAATTCTATTGGTTAAGGCAGATAATTTAATTCAGAATATTGAGATTGAGATACGATTACGTCTCAGCTTTGGTTTTGGGATAACTAAAGTAGACGCGATTGGAAACGTGATTATTAAGGCAGTTTCAGAATGAACAATAAGCTGTGGCACACGGCCCGGGTACCACAAAATCTAAGGCTTTCTTATAAGTCTTTGGGTCACTAAAATATGAGTCAGGGTTACCAGCTCACTGCATAGTAGTAGTTCATGCTGCAGGACCACCAAAGAGGCTTGAATTAACCGAGGAAATCAAATTACTAGGGGCTTGTAAGTAGAGACTAATAACTTGTAATTACTTATGGACTATAGCGGTCGTTAACCTGACTCATTATTCTAGGGCCAGCTGCCTAAGGTGAGACTTGAGGCCCGCAGCTCTGCTCACACTAGATGAGAGACTTTGTGACCTCCTGTGTGTGTACAGTCACGAGCATAAGTATGTATACACTTGGCTTTCTTGAAAGGCAATTTTCTCCTTTATTTTTGAATGAAATTTTATATTATTACGAACATAGTATTTTCGAACTCATAGGTTTATGTAAAGTGTCGTATTTCAACGTTGCATTCGTCATTTTACAAAAAAATCGCAATTGCAAGTTGCCAAGTGTTGACATATTAGTGCTCGTGACTGTACATACGATAAGTACAATCTCCTTACTGCACGCTATACTATTTAGCTTTCATTGTAACAGTTCAGTTTCCATTGCACTGATATATATCAGTAAAGCAGACTAATTACCTAAACATTCGGTGCAATGGATATTATGGAATTGTCAAAATGAAAGTTATTATGAAAATGCATTCTAAAAGCGGTTCAGGTCTTTATATCATTGACTGCACCTATGGCAAAGACAACAAAGAATTTCTTCAGGATTGACTGCCGACCAGCTGTCGACTGATATTTATTTAAATTACAAGTATAGTTTCAGAATACTTATTTGGAATTTTCGAGTGTGCAGGTGGACTTTTCTGCAATTCTACCATCGGTAGGTTCTATGTTTATACCACTTACCTACGGTAGACGGTAGGTATGAACCCCAGGGTCAAAACTATTATAGAATAAACCCTACTTTACAATAACTAAACAATTTGTATACGTATGCATTTAACGCAGAACAGTGACTTTTAGCCTATAGAAGTTAATAGATGCAATAATTTCATTTAAATTATCCAGTGGCCTGCAATCGACCCACTCAGAGCTAAAGGATTTCTCACGAACCGAACAATATTGCGTAGGACAAGTGGCCGGCACTACGAACTTCGAACTATTGACTAATAAAACGTTATATACTGTGTCCTTCAAAATATTACAAAGATTATTAATTTTACTACCCGTACTTTAGAACTGCTATCACTAAAGAGCAAACTGTTATTTACAATAATAAGTTTTGCCATTGAAATGTGTATTTTTATAATGTACGATAAATTCCTTAAGCATTCTAATTAAACTATTAACCAACGCATTCTGCCTTATTCGTATTAATTGCCTTTTAGCAGAGTAAGCATTAACAGCGTATAATGCGATTAGCTCAAAGACATGAAAGAAAGGAGCATAAAATCTTGGTAAATGAATACCGAAGCGCATTTAATAGCTATTCATGATTGCTATTGTAAGTCTTTCTCAGTAAATATTTGAGCTACAACTGAAGAGCACTCGAGCCTCTCGGCTGTCAAGTGGAAATCTGAACTGATTCACATGGCGAGCCATGTCACAGGGGTGCCACTCTTTGTTATTAGAAAGTATTAACGTTTTACAGAATATCTACATAAACTAACCCAACTAACGGCTAATTTGGAAAAGATTTGCTTAAATATTAGAGTTTTGATTATAAAGCAAATAAACCATTTGGATTCTTGATATTACAGTAGAAGAACATCTAATGAAATGTAATCAATTAAGTAGGTAGTACACCCAATTAAATAGGAAAATGTGTCAACAATAATAATTATATAGAATTGCGGATGTCTTGTGTCTAAATTTAATTGATTTATCAATCTGTGATTTGATTTAATGTTGTGGTTTACCAACTTACTTGGAAAGTTGGTTGAATTGTTCTTAGAACGTTTAATACCTACATTTTATTCGCAGCGCTAGAAAACGATTGGAAACTTTAAATGAAAGAAAAAGTAATAATTGTCTGTAAGTCGAAAATAGTATAGTTGAAAGACTCTTTTATGTCAGAATCTGAGGAATTATAGCTGAAATTATACTAAGAAACTATTTAATGACAAGATAATGAAAAGCTCTAAACTGACCCATGTCCACATCTCTAACAACCCTAGAAATAACGACATTCCTAATTTAGTATTAATTAATTAAATAGTTTTTGTGACACTTCGCAAATGCGGAGAATAAGGGAAGATACCGGGATCTGAATTGCTAATGTGGAACTGGATTTAAATACGAGTAGCTACGACTTATGTATGGCAGTGGATGTAGATTGGCTATATTATCTATTCCACTTTTCTATTGCGATACGACAAGCTACGACCAAGGAGCGATTGTAGCGAGAAGGACGACATGTCGCTAAGCGTACCAGCAACATGGTACGGTGATTTAAAATACGCAAGAAAGTTAAAACTGATGTTATTGACAGTACACTACACACACACACACGTTGTCTATACAGGTAATGCAGTAGTGGCATCACACACAGTCGTCGTCAAAAATATTTATATTTATTTTAGTGATATCTGCGAGTAGCATGTAAGTAGCGTTCGATATGTAAGCCATCGGTCTGTATTATTGATATAACTGTTTGGGTCGCGGGACATGGGAAAACGATGCTGCCGCCCACGCGCCTCCAACCGGTGTCGCGGACAGTCGCGCACAGCGGTGCTTGCGACACACGTCAAGTGTTCCAAGATGGTTCCAAGCAAGCGAGATATGTATCTGATGGCAGTGATGCTTGCCTTTGTTAAACGGATAGATTGTCAATTTCATAATTTTGACGTGGGAACTGCTGGAACTTTTGAATATGGTATGAATTAGGTCGTAAGTTTATAATTACCTAGGTCTTTTTGATATTTTTAGCGTTCCATAGACGTAACGAAAGATTTGGCACTTCAACCTATATCCTACCGCACAGCAAATACAATACAGTTATTTGCGTACTTAGATGCTACACGCGTAGCTGTCCTTCCTACGTGCTACGGAACCCTACTCTGCGGGTGGTCCAAAACGCACCTGGCTGATTTTTTCACTTAAACTCGCGGCCATTCCGACTCGTGCAGATACTAATGAGAGGAGAATGAACAAAAGGAAGTGTCTGAGTAGAAAGTGTCTAAATCATTTCGCTTTTGTGAGCGATGATACATGACATCATCTGGGGTATAAGCGCAAATTAAAATGCTAGTTTCCTGTTTATATCTTTTCATTTTGTATTTATTTTATGATTAGTCAACTGGTAAAATTGGTTGAATCAAATTACTTAAACAGTTTGTGTTCGTGGTTAAAGGAATCATTCAGACCTGTTAATCTAGGAAGGCTTTATAAGGGAATTTAGGCTTTATTTTTGAATAAAAGTTTTAAAACGATTAAAGACTTTTGTAGGCGGATTAATTTAAAGGTTATTAATAAATAACTGTTAAAATAGAAATTAGTAAACATCCTAATTTGAGAGAAAGTATTAGAAAAGAAAATAGTTATGGGTATGTTTACATCAATAAGACAATTTGGTTAATGTGTAATAAGTATTACCAGACAGACTATAAAATTATATTCATATAGAGCATTCATCACCCATAAAGAATTTCAAAGCACTTCTTATGTTTACATAAATATAATAAAAGTGGAATGAAATGCGACGGTTTGCTAAAAAATTATGGATTACCCAGATTATAATGGAACTAGATACATCTTTCGAAAATATCTTCTTCGCCGTCCATTTGGGTACACAGGTGTTTTGAGCTTGGATTGTATGAAAAATTATATTTAAATATTTAAAGTACGTTTTTGACAAATTATCTTTAGAAAACTGGTCCCGTAAGTACTTCATTCGTTAATTAGTGAGCTGAGAAACGTGAAGTAAATCTCTAAGTAGCCGCGGGCCCGTGTTGTAATTATTATAATGTAGGTAGTTACTTATTAGAACATATTGATTTGTTACTATTATCAAAACTATCGAAGCGTACAGTGAAGAGTGACGTCAATGAAACCGGTTGCCGTAACATTGTCTCGACACCATTTCTTTTCGCTTCATCAAAGTTTTTTGGAAATTTTCTAATTTGATAATACTTTTTTGGAGTTATCTAAGTAGGTTTTAAGCGTCACGTGTCCCAGAATTAGGTGTCTCAAACTGATTATGTAGATAAAAAAAAAAACATATTTTGACGTGACATGTAAATTACAATATTATGGTTATAATAATTCAGTAATTTGCGCGAACATAACAAGTTACTACGGTAACGAAGCCTCTCATAAACGAGATAAATCTACAATTTGATTAGAATGTAATAACTAATAACCTAACATAAAGCTTGAATAGGCATTTCAAATGATAGGCAATGCTAATAGCGAATTACGACATAGCCCGACACTAAAATTTGATTCGTTTCATTAAAAACCTATTACATAAAGTGTATTTACTATTGACAAAACACAAGTTGAGTAACTTATAGATTTACAGTTTTCTAGTCAAAGTGATTAGTTCTGTAGATATCGGGTGTACAAAACATAGAGTTGCTATCCATCAAACTGGTTGGTTCTGAGACTGACTGTGCGTCATTAAATGTGACCGAAAAGGATTTAGCCGAGTCTTAATAAGGAAGGCTTTAGTCAAGTCGGTAAAAGTGGCCGACAGTAAGTATTCGTACTGTTATGTACTGTTTCAGTTATTGTTATCGTCGTCGTCATAATGTGCTTCTAGGGGTTGAGCTACTTTTCTTCTATTTATAATAATAGGTCGCTCAAAAACTGTAACTTCCTGATGTTAAGTCATATGTCTAGTGTTTCTTGGAAAACCAACGACAAGTGCCCAATCTTCATATTCAAGTTTAGTCCCCAACACACATAATGTCAAGTATACATTTTTTTCAAAGTCTACATGGCAATATTTTATAATAAAAATCATCAACAAAAACAACAGCCGTTCGGCGGGGCCTAAGAACCATCGATACATCATAATTACATCGGTTTGTAATCGATTCTACGAGAAGATCGACTTCAAGCTCGCAGCTATAGGTACCTACTACTCCGCTTGTAACAGTAAATTGGTAAAAAAACATACAATAATGAAGATTTACTGCTGAACGGGCAGGTGGTGAGATTGATCGACAGATTACGCAGTTATTCCGATCAGCGGGCTGGTCTACTTTTTTCATTAGATATTGTGCCTAAATGAATCGGATGACGAACCTGGAATTCGTTATTGTAACGTTGATATGTTGTCACATAATTTGTGTACAATTAATAGTGTAAAATTCCAATCAAGTAGCGTTCGTATTAGGTACCTATCTTTAAAATATACTAACTGACATAGATGCTATCAGTAAACTAAGCTATGTATAGAGATAGTTATTTTTTACTTATTTAAAACCATGTACTTAACTACTTGTGATTCCTGAAGTTATAAATAAATTTTAATTAATAGAACTTGTTTAAGTCTGACATATGTAGTTTTGGAAACTACTGAGAAGCCGCAACTTCCATTACAGGGTCAAAATAAATTAGCTGTGAAATTGTGCAGACGTGATGAGTATCGTTATCTAAACATAATAAATAAAAAAATATATATATTTGATGTTTTTTTAGGGGTCATCGACCGCTGGTAGTGATGTTACTTGAAGTACGAGTTGAGAAAATATGTATGTTTTAAGTATCGTGTTTAGATATCGGTACTAATCACGTCTGTGAAGTTTACACATACAAACTGTTTATTTCACTGATATTTAAAGTGAATACACTGACTGCGGTCGATGATACCAAAACAAAAAAACAAGTTATTTTTTTTTTGTTTTTCGTGTTTAGATAATATATCAATACCCAGCACGTATGCGGAGTTTCGCTAGCTAAATCAATTTGACCCTGTATATAAATGAAACCTAATTGGATTTAAATAAATAAATAAAATAAAAATAAAATAGCCTTTTATTTCTTGTTGTTTGAATTAAAAATATAAATACTGCATGTTGTACTGTATGTACTGTTCATGGATTTAAATATCAACTCAATCAAATAATTTAGATTATCTTTAACATAAGGGAATGTGCACTGAGCAGAGTGTTAAGGGTCAAACAGTCGACTGTTTAAAATTACATTACATAAATTTTAACATAGATTACATAAATATTGAAGCGTGACAGGATAATTGGAGGCACGACTTGTGAGCTCTCGCTCTTGTTAATACAGCTCAACAGCTCAACACGCGTCAGCAGTAGTTGCCGGTAATTCTAGTCATAATGGTGTTTATTAATGAAATACTTATTAGGTCGGGGAAAAAGTTTTTTCGTATTTTATAGGTTATAAAGTTGTAGTAAAATCTCTTTGGCTGTACTGTTTGTATCTGGCTGGTTTTGATACCACTAAATAGATGATATTTTAGAAAAGAAACATAAAACGGTTAAACAATTCCCCGCCACTTTTCAATTGTTTTTCTTTCCGCCAAAATGAGTGAATTTAAAGAAGAAATTCGATACATTTTAAAGATTTACTACAAAAAAAGGGGAAAAAAATGCGACACAAGCCGCAAAAATATATGTGATGTTTACGGACTTAATGCAGTGTCAGCAAGAGTGGCACAAAGTTAGTTCAAGCGTTTTCATTCCGGGCATTTTTATGTCAAAGATGCAGCTCACTCTTGTCGCCCTGTTACGGAAAAAGTCGATGGCATTTTTGAAAAAGTGGAACAAAATGCATATTGGGAGTTGACTACAAAAGTTTTGACCCATTTGAAAAGCTATACAAAACAGCTCGATATTTGAGTGCCATACGAGCTCACTGAAATAAACCTAATGAATCGTGTACTCATTTGCGATTCTCTATTGAGACGTAATTGTGATGTAAAGTGGATCACCTACGACAAGAACGTGCGAAAAAGATCATGGTCAAAGGGCAGTCCAGCTCCACAGACTATAGCGAAACCCGGATTAACTCGCAATAAGGTGATGCTGAGTGTAGGGAATGGAAAAGCATCGTTCATTATGAGCTTTTACCGCTGGGCAAAACCATCGGTTCGAGAGAAAACGGACGGAATTGATCAACAGAAAGGGTGTGATCTTTCATCATAAGCAAAAATTGAGAGAGCTTGGTTGGGAAGTGTTAATGCATCTACCATCCATATAGTCCTGACCTTGCACCCTCAGGTTTCCACCTGTTTCGGTCTCTTCAGAATTCTTTAGGTAGTGTTAGGTTAACATCAAGAAAGGACTGTCAAAACAACTTGTCGCAGTTTTTTGATCAGGAGTCTCAAAATTTCTACAGGAATGGGATTATGTCACTACAAAATGGCAACAAGTCATCGAACAAAATGGCTCTTAAATAAAATATTATAACCAAATGTAAAAAAACTATGAAAAAAAAAGGTTTGAATTTGTATAAAGAATACGAAAAAACTTTTTCCTCGACCTATTATTTTATTGCGTGAAAATATTAGATATCGATTTTAGATTTGACTTTTTTTTATAATAAAAGAAGTTTCTTACATAATTTTGGTAAAATAATAAGAATAGAATATTCGGTTCGGTAAAACCGAACAATCGGCCGATTATTCGTATAACCTGTGTTCGGCCCACCAGTAACAATAAGTTGGTTGACATTACAGAATTAATACAGCATCAGCTGAATGAGCTGCGAATAGGTCTGCGTGCGAGTGTAGGCTGTCTAGTTCAGCAAAACGCATTACTTAGCAGAAGCTCAAAGCTCAAGCGTGTTTGATAGCTCGCGGCACAAGGGCCACTATGCGACTGCGATGCCTTGCGACCGTGCGACTGAGTCGCGGGTGCCACCAGTTTCTATGCCGGCCGCGATCGATGCGTACACATTATTTAATTTCACTCAATACCACGCCCGCTTATGCAGTGTGTTCTCGCCAATAAGAATATCACCCACCCTGTCTTTTAATGGTCTGGGTGCAAATTATGGGGTCTTTATGAAAAGGTTCGTTCTGTCTAAATAGTATAAAAATAGTCGACTCTATTTGAGTTTCTATACATAAGTAGTATAAAACAGTCGCTTTTCGTGTGTGTATATGTCTCCGCTAAGATCTTTCCAACTTCTCAATTGATTTAGATGCGGTTTTCACCAACATTTAGAGCATTTATTCCGGAAGGTTTATGTGTATAAAACAATAGCTTCTGCGCGCGTCTTCGTCCGCGTAAAACTTGTTCCTCCGACCCACCCCATCACATCCACATCACCGGCCCGCGCTATCACTTCGTATAGCTTAGCGTTCTTTCTGACTTTTTGCTCGGCTCCTAAGTGCCATAGCGTGATGTTAAATACCCTATAGCCTTCCTCGAGAAATGGGCTATCAAATGAACAAAGATTTTTTAAAAAATCCGACAAGGTGTTCCGAAGATACATACAAACAAAAACCTCTTTATAATATTAGTATGGATTGTATTTTATTTAGATATAGCACAGCAAGCGCGATGTTTTAACATGTCACCATTGCACCCGTGTGAAGCAGGGGCGGGTCGCTAGTTATTATTAAAACGAAATGTTTTATACTTTTCTCTTAATCTGTCTTTTATCCCAAGTTGTCCCAAGAATTCGTATCTACAACTATTTTGCAATCACAACACCGCATAAATTGTAAGAACTTTTGCGAGATGTCTGTAAGCACCAACCAAGTCCGGACGACTTCACAAACGTGACTAGAATGAACGTCCGAGTCACCAATCTGTCAAGCATGATGGCAATACCAATGGTCCTTTGTGATCTACACTTCTACCGTCGTTAACCGCTTGTTGATGATCGCACGCTCGCGTAAGGTACGTGTGTGGCCTATCACCTCCCGTAAACTTGGCATGCCTGTAAACGCTCGGCCCACGTGTAATTACGGTGAAAACTCCGATGATTTCGAACCCCAATCACCTCTTAAACTCTTAAGTAATTGTATTTATGCTATGCAATTACTGTTATTTAAACCACTTGCTTGCTGATCTCGAGAAACTCTTATACATATAAGGTATTACCTATGTTATTATGAATCACTTTTTTAGATTCGGTCACGGCGCGTGGTATTCTTTTAGTTTAGACATTCTGGTAAAGGTGTTAAATTACCTATATTTAATCGCTTCTATCTAACAGTTAACACAACTTATATGATTTTAGGACACTGACAGCCACACCAAAATAAAATACTATTTGATTTAAATAATTGCCTATTTATGTTCACGCAGATCGTAAGACGCCAACGCGCGCTTGTAAATAAATATTACACTTAATTTTGTTTGTTTTTTTGAAGAAAATATTCATCGACCGCTCATGAATGGTATAAAACGAAATAAAAGTGGCTGGAAGTACCAAATGATGTTTTTATGGCGCAGTTTAACGCCGTTTAATGATATTAAAATGCCATTGACATAATTTAGATTACTTAATGAAGTTCAACACGACCGAAATATTTTATTGAATGGTCGTGAGGGATAAAATTAAATGCTATAATCAATATGCTACGTACCCAGGGAACTGAGTGACGATACTACGGCTAATCTCGATATGATAATGAGAAAATAATAGATAGACGGAATATAAAGGAGGCACAGTAGCTTAACTTTGTCAAATATTCGTCTTGTATCAATAAGACAAGGTATCTGTCAACTTAAGTTTCGTTCTTTTGGAATTCGAATTGTATGCGCACAGGCACACGTCATTTAAATTTTGAATTAGCATCACGCGTGTTATTCTATCTGTTCGATCTAAATCGGCTTTACCCTTCACTTTGACAATCGACACAACCATTCAAATCCAGCTATTTACATCGTCGTGTTTTCTTCGCGACTTCTTACACGCTTGCTCAGAGATGCAGTAATGTATAATGCGCTTATCTAAAGTTTCGTTCGTGCACTGCTTTGAGGCTGTCGTACAATGATACGCAGAGTTTTGAGCTCATTTGTCATCGAAAAGATAATAGTCAATGTTCGTTGAATCGACAATGGCTCTTATTTTCTTCTTGTTGCTTGTGTTATGATGTGCACAAATGTTTTGGGGTTTGTGGTGTCTTGAGGCAGGTAGAAATGGTGCTTTAACTTCAAGCTGTTTCTTTACTAAGGTTTCACATGTGCTGATTTAAAATATATGGTTTGAAAACTAGTTTTTGTAATGCCCATGCAGAGGTCGTTTAACCATTGCAAAATAATTGTTTTTGCGTGAGCTGCGAACGACTTTAAATCGTCGAATTGACGATGTGCAATAATCGTATGTCATTGTTATGGGGTATAAAAGCATCGTGACTACCAGTGTTTAGCGGGGGCCATAAAATGAGCACTTTTGTGGCGCATCCTGAACATCACCGTTTATCAGAATCAAGTTGTAAAATTGAAAATTTACTCACATTCAATAACATTGAGCTGAAATACTGATTGCAACACCACTGTGTTATGTTGGGTACAAATAAAATTATATCGATTGTTCAAGTTGATATAAGAGATAGGTACGTCTCGTAACTTTCTAGATAAAGTTAGTATTATAGTTATAAATTTCGTACAGGGTGCAGCTTAGCCACGGAGAGTAAAATCTAGAGCTTTTAGAATATACCTTCCCACTATAATCAATCATGGGTTTTTAAACTTTGCAACTCTACAATTCCTACAATTCTAATCTCTACTCTTAATAGTGGTCGTAATGGCAACCATGTAGGTTTTTATATTTTATATATCCTTTAGATACATTATTTTATATTTTGTGAATCTAAGAACGTTGTAGGCCTTGTAGACTGTAGATTTATAGACCATTTTACTAGCTTCTGCCCGCGACTTCGTACGCGGATCCTGTTGCTTATGCCGGCGACAACGGGGTCGTCAAAATCGAAGATCTGAAACGTCTGATGTCGAATTGTAAGAGCCCGGGGACGGGAAAACAACGGGATGCGTGAGACGATTCGAGACTTCCAGATCTTTCATTTTTGTAAGTCAACAGGAAATGCCCATCAGACCGAACAACTTTTGCTAAGACGTCATTCCTATGTATGTTATAGAGTAGCTGGGCTCTATTTTATATATATCCTTTAGATACATTATTTTATATTTTGTGAATCTGAGAACGTTGTAGGCCTTGTAGACTGTAGATTTATAGACCATTTTATATTTCATTAAGTACCTGTCGCTTAGCTTCTCAAGTTTCATAAGTGCCCATGTAGGTTTGCGAAATAAAATATTAAATTTTTTCATTTTGCCACGTCTCTGCAACTAAGGACTGAAAAGCTTTTATTATTTATTACAAGTTGTATTACCCATTGTAGTATTGTGGAAAGTCTCAAGTCATTCACGTGGAGACGGTCCTTACCTGAAGAGAGAAACCTCCCTGAATCATCAAAATTGTCAGTGATAGAATTAATAATATAGTGAAAAGAATCAAATAAGAATATAGTTCTTAGTAAGTAATAACATCACAGCAAAACGTTATCATACAGCAGTGAATTTCAAGATATAGGGCTGATGCAGATACATGAACAACCAGTTGCAATTTCGAGCTAACAGCTCGGAGTACCTACGGCTACGTTATGTATGTTTCGAAACGCGTTTCACCTGATAGAGTGAAATGCTTTGAATTATCTAGGGCTGTCAACCTGTTACGATGTTAGATTATTATCAGTGCTATAAGCATATTTGCTTTGCAAAAGCTTCGAGTTTTGGGTATCAACAATTTGAGAGCTGTTGAATACATTATTACTTAGACTTGCTTGAAGATTGCTGTGATAAGGTAAAATGGATGCAGTAAAAAGGATGTGTGTTTTTAGGGTTCAACGGAACCCTATTTCTAAGCCTCCGCTGTCCGTCCGTCCATTTTATTTTTAATAAATACATAATCAGCCTATAATGTTCCCACCGCTGGGACACAGGCCTCCTCTCGGTGAGAGGGAGCGGGCCGTAATCCACCACGCTGGCCCAGTGCGGGTTGGCAGATGCCACATGTCTTCGAATTTTTGGTTCTAGGACATGCCGGTTTCCTCACGATGTTTTCCTTTACCGTTTTGAGAGCAGTGGTGTTGAAATAATTTACACAAAGTAAAGCGCCTGTCTGGGTTCGAACCTACGACCTACAACTCGTAAGTAGCGGCCGTGACCACTGGGCCAGCACTGCTCACCCTTACTTAGGTACCTCCATAATATGGTTGTATCTAGTTAGATATGACTTTGCATAATTAAATCTTCATTATAAACGGGGGAATAGTGCACTTGTTTATTGCTGATAGTTACTGTTATGAAGTTATTAAAAGCTCGTAAAACCTCTATTCCTAGGGACCACCCATATTTCTCATATAGTCTTCAACAGACAGATCTCTAAGACCCTTCACTTCTATAAATGTTTTATTGTCATTTTCACTTTCTTTATGTTTATTCAAGGTCCATTTTATTGGTCTTTAATTTTTCAGTAGGTACCCAACGCAGATGATGTCAAGATGACTTCTTAACTTTATCAATGGTAAGTTTGAGTTGTTTGTAGGCATTATCAGCGGGGTAATTGCGTAACAAACTATCAGTAGTAATGGCTTTCAGTTCAACAACATTCATCGCGTTATTTACGTTGTTGAGCAAACAAATTTTTCGATCATATAAATCAATTGAGTAGCAATTTCCTTCAAAATTATTCAGATTGAGATTGATAGTGTGTTACGCAATTAGGGTGCAGGGCGTACAAACGCTATATTTTAGGAATTTATCATCTGTTTGTTACAGCCCGGCTTTCCAAAACTTTATCATCTGTTTGTTACAGCCCGGCTTTCCAAAACTTTATCATCTGTTTGTTACAGCCCGGCTTTCCAAAACTTTATCATCTGTTTGTTACAGCCCGGCTTTCCAAAACTTTATCATCTGTTTGTTACAGCCCGGCTTTCCAAAACTTTATCATCTGTTTGTTACAGCCCGGCTTTCCAAAACTTTATCATCTGTTTGTTACAGCCCGGCTTTCCAAAACTTTATCATCTGTTTGTTACAGCCCGGCTTTCCAAAACTTTATCATCTGTTTGTTACAGCCCGGCTTTCCAAAACTTTATCATCTGTTTGTTACAGCCCGGCTTTCCAAAACTTTATCATCTGTTTGTTACAGCCCGGCTTTCCAAAACTTTATCATCTGTTTGTTACAGCCCGGCTTTCCAAAACTTTATCATCTGTTTGTTACAGCCCGGCTTTCCAAAACTTTCCTTTTCACGATTGACCACTTAAACTTAACACTTAACTTAAAATATCTCCAATTTTCCTATTGAAAATGGTACAATATTGTTGGAAGTTGCGACTGTACCTAGTACCTACCTACGTCACATATTAAGCAAACAGGTAGACAGCGTCTTATTAGTCGATTAATTAGTTAATACATACGCATAACTGCGTATAATTACCGACCTTGCTTTCACAGTACATTTATGTGTTAATCCCAGGCTGCCAGGTTGTCCGGCGGGCGTTCTCACACCGAACTGTGATAGCGAATATCTAACACAGCGTGGTTCCGTACTTTATAAATCTTACTTTCGAATAAATAACGAGCTAGGAGCTACCCCAGAGAGCCTATTTACTACTGCTATTCAAATATTCAAAGTGTTTCCACTTTGAATGGAGATATCTTGATAACCGCATTAAAGTTCACTGTACATAGGATTACAGACACCGTCATTAATTGGGTAACTCTCGCGTGTACTACAATACCTACAGAAAAGAGGGTAATCAATTATTAGAAGGGTCGTACATTATTATATTATTTACTAGGCATTTTCGCAATTTTTAAAGTATTTATTGTTTTGCAGTTAGTTACTATGAGGTTACAATTTACAATATAAAATCGTTTGCCAAGGATATTTTCGCGCAAGATTTCTTCTTTTTTCGCGCAAAAGATGTACGTGAAGTGCAAGTTATTTATTTAAAGAATATTATATTCACGGTTAACCGTTCACCGTTTTTTTAAATATTTAATAAAAAAAGTTTAACTTTATCAGCCTATAGGTAATATTCCCACTGCTGGGACACAGGCATCCTCTCGGTGAGAGCGAGTGGGCCGTAATCCACCACACGGGCCCATTGCGGGTTAGTAAAAAAAAAGTTTATATTTACAAATTATGTAAAATAACTTGCGGAAAAATAAATAAAATCGCTCCATAGGTACCGTACGAATCGGCGTACTGAGATTAGCTAATCGGTCCAGCTACTTCGGATAATTAATCGATTTACCGTGGTGGCCACATTCACCACAATCGATACATTAGGTCATAGGTCGCCGCCATGCTAAACAAGGACAGCTATCGGTCCCTCTGTTGCACCGCGTTATTCGGCTTGAAATAGCAAATCACGCCTCCCACGTCAGAGTAGGATAGCATTATCGATAGTGAAATGTTAAAATTATAAACGTGCAATGCAAATGTAACTTTATTCACGTCACATAGGGCTCATAATAGTGCAGCCAGCGACATAGTCACGATTCCAATATTCTCTTCAGAGGCATTCGGTATTTCACTACATTGTGTTTGTTATTATCATTTATACCTCTAAAACGTATTATATGATAATGAAATAGTTTCATAGACTATTTGCACAGCTGGTTGACTAATAACTATTGTGATTTACTGCCAAATTGTGATGACAAATTAAAACTGTCTAGGTCGAGAATTTTTATTATATTGAGAATTTTCATCGATGTTTTCTTGTGTTCACTTTTAACGGAGAAAATTTATGTGTCATTTTCTTAGTGAAGAAAAGTTTTAATACGTTCATTCTTTATCGACTTTTTTCTTTAAAGCGTACGGTATATGTCGTGGTTTTATAAATATTGGTCGTATATTTTCTTTGAGATTTATACGAGCTTCGTATGTAGTTGGGTATTTTTCCTAGGTCTGATCTCAGTTGATGAAAATTCTTCTAATAATTTATCAAGTTTGTCGGATTGTTCTGAAGTTCGTATAACTCTTAAATCTGCAATTTTCATATTAATTTCTTTAATCCAGCTTCTACCAAAAATTGTGTCAACATTTTGATTGATTATGTCAAGCTTCCCGTTGAAAGTCTGATCTTTATACGTTGATGTATGTTACTCCTGCAGGCTTGATAATTTCACCAGTGTAGGTTCTCAATTTCGTATTAGTTTTGAAATTTTTATTTGGTATTTGTAGGCTTTTGTATTGTTTGAGTGGCATTGGCTCCCGTGTCAAATTCTATGCGTACTTGTTTGTTCTCAATTTTTACTGTGATCATAAATATATTTGTCCGTTATTTCACTTTTGATTAAATTGATATCTCCAATACTGTCGCAACTCGTGTTACTCATAGTGTCATCTAGTTGATTGGTTTTTAAGTTCCGTTACAAACAAACTCGTGCCAGATGTCCAATTTTCTTGCATTTCAGGCAGGTAGACGTGATGGCGCCGCAATCATTAGATCGGTGGTCGTCTTTCCCGCATCGGAAGTATTTTCCTTTTAAATCTCCCATAGTTAACGGAGATGATAATGAAGAAGTTAACTTTACATTCTGTCGTGTGGATGATAGTCGTGATTCGTTATCTCTACTTGTTGATTTTGTAATCTTGTTTATACTGTTTCCAAATGTTTGTGCATGTCTGCGAATATTTTCATGTTTTCTGATTTTCCCATTTTTAAGAATGTAGCAATGTGAACCAGTTTAGTAAAAGGTGGTGCATCTCTTTCTTGAAGAATTTTCTTGAAAAATCCACGAATAAATTGCAGGACTAAGAAACTTTCTAAGGTAGACTTTAGACAGTTATGGCACTTGAATTCGCTGTTCAAGGAATTTTTCTTTAATTCTGAAGCGTATGTTGCTACTGTTTCATCTTCACGTTGTGTGTACGTAATAAATCTGTGTTGTAAGTTGTAACGCCCATATACTAGGCTTAGGATCTATGTAGTCGTCTAGAATCTGTGTGAGTTCTATAAAGTTCATATTAATTGGATCCTCCGGAGAGCATAAATCATGTAACTTCTCATGTAATTCGGGTGATAATGCAGCCAGAAAGGTGTACACTTTTAGTTTAGGATCTTCGATTTTATTGAGCCAGAAATATACAGTTAGTCGTATGGTAAAATTTGCGAAGGTCTCTATTTCTTGAAAAGGCTGGAAACTCATTTTTGGCCCTCGTTCTAGTTGTGTATTCTACTCATGTGTGATGCTGATTCGTCGACTTTCTCTGTTTTGTAATATGAGAAGTTTCGTCTTTATGATGACACATTTCACTTCAAAATCGTACCTGGTTTCTATCTCTTGGTCTAAGTGTTCGTCAATGACAACATGAAATAGAATAAGAAACACCAGTTTCTAATTCTATTTCATGTTGTCATTGACTTTTAAATTACTTGTTGTATTTCTTGTAATTTCTGTAACGTTTCTTGAAGCGATTGTAGTCTTGACTCTGTTTCCTCGAATGGTAGAGTTTCTTGGGTATTTACGTAATTTTCAAGCTTTGCGATTTAACCTCGCAATGATGCGCGGGTTCTCTTAATTTTTTCTATATTGTTAGTCGACATCCTCGTCGCCAATTTATGAAATACACATTTTCATTATGTAGAAATATATAATTTAATAAGATAGAATATAATGAGTTATCGATGTCACACGTCGTCAACATGACAGGGGTACATTTTAAGTGGCCAGTGTATAACAAAAAGAAAAACACTTTTAGATGAGTGTCTGTTCTACTCATTTAAAGTCAGAATTTCCGTTACGAGAGAAGTTTAGATATTCATGAAAAGAAAACGAATGAATCACAATTATACAATAAGTCCACTTTTTTGCTGGAACCTAATTTGAAATGGGTGTAAAATACATGGGTGTTAAATGGAAGACGTTCATCCTATCTGTGAAAGGTTTGTTTGCCAGAACTGTAAGTTGCGTTGCGATTCTATCAGTCAAAATCAATAGCAGGCCGCGACACCGACTTAGCGTACTGTTTGTATAAGATACATAGCTCGATAAGAACATACGACTGTACTTATAAGGAGGATTTTGTAAGCGGTCGTGAAATGAGTTCCCCTTGCTGGTTGTAATATTCTAGAAACTACGGAAAATATTTAGTGACTTTATCAAACTGGTGACATCTAATTTTTTTTACAGAGAGTTCTCCAAATTCTTGTGGCCAATTGGGGTACCCCAACTTTAAACTCAAATATTTCTCATGTCACCAAGACAGGCGTGACGATTTGGTCTCGGACTTGGACTTGTTACCAACTGATTGGACGTAGAAGGAACAGCAGAAAAAATAGTGGAAAAGTATAGGGGAGACATTTGGCCAACATACAGTGCGACATCATTTAATTACTAAAGCATGTCCAATTCTTATAAGGAGCGCAAAGTGAGCAATTTCATTTGGTATCGTAAACCGAATTACAGAGATTAGAGATTTATCTTTCCCGCGTTTTTCCCTTATGAGGTAAACGATCTCCAGTAAAGATATCATGGCGGCGACGCGGACGGATTGATTTAAAAATTGCAAGCCTGAACAACCTCGGTGACCTGGATTGGCCATGGTGTAGTTACCATGACCCATTTTCTAGCTATCACTAATTCTTATAGCTAAGTTGTCATGAAGATAAGCAGTTAACAGCTATACCGTTACTTTAATGCTACCATATTGGTTTGCGTGGGAGTTAAGGTCAGATGGGTGACCGAATTCACCTGTGCATTCAATACTATTGAGGTAAAAGCGAGGAAAGAATAGTCGGTTAGTATCGAATGGAAATTGAACATAACCAGCATGCTGAAAACAAAGAAAGGAAAGCAGTCAATGTAGATAACGTATTTAAATGATATTCTTCATATTGTAAGAAACCTATGAAAAAAAATAATTGTCTGATTCCAAATTTCCGATAAAATCTGTTTAGTTCTATAAAGGTACATAATCACTATCACGAATCAGATATAGAATCATACGTAGTCATTGCCACTTTTACACAAATTGTCGAAAAATTGCGCCACGCAAAAATCGTAATCATTGATGATTATGTGTAGTATGTTGTACTTATACGCTTACCCACTACGTTATCTGCGAGTGTGTATCTTATGATATAGGTAGCTGTAGACGGTGAATATGAATTGCATTAATATAAATACATTATATCAAATAGTACCGGTGGTAATCTGACAGCGGCGTGAAGCCGTCGTCGTCACTCAACGTGCGAAGATAAAGTTCTGTCGATAATACTGCACTTACGAGTAAACACATATTAAGGAGATTAAATAACTACAAATATTACACGAGTACTACGATTTTTATATCGTGTTCATTTAAACTACTTAAATATTGACTAAAAGTTTTATATATTATTTATTTATTATAAGTTCACATGCAAAAAAAGAAGTTATAAACTAAGCCCCACAAAACCGTAGTAATAGTTTGACTGTGGGGTCTGACGAGTCTTTACACACACTTACAAATTCATACTTTAGACTTAGGTACTTAGCACTTTATAACATTTCTAAATAACACCTTTTTAATTTATTTTTAAATATAGGTGTAGTGTAGTTTTTCATTTTAGCAGAGCTTGTTCTCTGGTTTTCTTTTCCCAGCATCCTGGTCAAACACTCTTTATCTTTCACACATCTTTCTTCTTAAAACATGGTGGTTTGAAGAGATAGAATTCGATAAAACTTGCCTGTTATATCGAATAAATTGTCAGGCTATCTAACTACCCTCTAAGTGCTCCACAATATTCACTGGGTCAAAACTACAAAATATTTTTCACTTCAGTAGCTCAAACATGTAGGTTTTGCTGCCTGAAATCAGCAAAATGCGATTTTGCTCACTGAGTGAGACAAAGTAACTTTTTAATGATTTTTTTCTGAAAGCTGCGGATATCTTATTCAGCTTTGGGTTAATCATACAATTCGAAACATTCACACTCTATCTCTTTCCCGCCATTAGAAAGAGAGAGAGACAAAGATCAGCCCTTTCGAAGTTCCGATTTTGAATTCGACCTCAAAGACAAACACGTTCGGAATTTCGTACTAACTAAAGAAATTTTTGAAAAAAGATAATTATGTCTTTTAATGTAATTTATTGAATTTTTAACTTATTGTTGTATTTAAACGAAAATAAGTATTTACTGCAAATAAAACTGATATTTAACCTGTAAATATTTATTTCTAGTTTCAATAATGTTATGTAATATATTTTGAATAATAAAATATCATGGGTGCTATTTCCGAACACGCCTTACAAAGTGTTCTCGCTGCTGAAGTGAAAAGTTATGTGTGTTACACGAGAGCAAAGTTTTTTGCATCTCGTGCCTTTGAATCCCTCGCCACACTCAGGATTCAAAATCAGCACTCGCAGCAAAAAATGACTTTGCCCTCTTGTTGCACAAATAACTATATTTAAACATTTGCCAAATTAGCCTTAACTTAGGTACTGCATAATCCTAATCTATGCTAAGTGCTTGCTTTTAAAACATATATTTTTGTCACATGCCATTAGAGTTCTGCTGAAAACATTAAGATGAACCTGTGGAAGCTTTCAAAGAGTTTTTGAGAAGAATTTTATTAAGCTTTTTTGTAAACTGGGCTTGTATTAAATTTAATTTAATCAGATTATTGTGGTAAGTTAGACACAAATTAAACTACTTTCAAAACTTCTTGGTTATCAGTGGCGTTTTCAGGTCCTTAGAAGTGCAGGTGTATGGACACTTTCGAGACTCCAACGTGTGGTTTGGTCAGAAGCAACGCAAGCGCACTGGGTATCGGTGGGATCTATAATCTTCCATTTTGCTAGATTGTGCTTGCAGCGGCCTACTTAGGTACTAACTAACTACTTTACAATCAGTAAGTAACTATGCCATTTCCGTTTTGTCACATACCCATTGGTATTTTGGAAGTCATAACAAGGTGTTAAGTTGTTTTTATCTGTTCCACGGCTTTAAAAACGTGGTCACGTGTAAAAGTAAAGTTAAAAATAATTATTCAAACCGAATGTGGGTCATCAAACAAAGGTGGGGTTCGCAAAATAGTTCATTTTTACCACTTTATCTACCTTCGCTACATTGCAGAAATATTGATAAGATACGTTGACAGATAAAAATGTTTGTGTAAATAAAAGATGCATATTTTTCACTGATATCGTCTTTAAGCCACTTGTCGAACGGCTTTTGCATTTCCTAGTACTTCCCAGCATACTTTTATTACTTTGTGCATTTAATGCAACATATTTCAGGTGTTAACGAGGACTATTGTCGGATCAGTGTGTCATGAACTATTATGAGAGCTATACTGAGTTGATGGGGCGGCCGCTACCGTAGTGTTTTATTAATATATTGAAATGTTACGATGATGCTCAATGAGGACTTTATTTAACTTGTTTATTGTAAACGCTTTTCTCTATGAGAAACGAAAGCATATTTTGGAAAAATATTTACTCCTTATTTACTCTTTTATTTCTTTGAACGGAAACATGGGAATGTATAGATACCAATATACTTATATAGTTAGGACCTTTTTATAGGTCCGCAAGGACAATGTAGTAAGGAGATTATCATCTTCGTAAACTAACGAACTAGACCGAGAATAACTGTACTAGTTATTCCAACCTAAGATATTCGATAGACTAGTAAACTAATTTTACATGTGAAAGCTACAAATACATATATGGAGATCCGCTACGAGAATTTAAGAAGTCCTTGCAAAGGTATTGTTGATACATGACCTAATAATAATAAAACTTACCAGTAATCTTTTTATAAACAGATCAGGGACAACTAACATTATTGCGCCATTTGACACTCATCGATCATCTTGACGAGTTAGCAATGGAAGACTTTATACTTTTCCCTGAAACTTCTTGTCGCATGGAAAGCACCGTGTTTGATGAAGGCCCGGAAATGCAAGCTTTAACTTTGCTTTGTACACCAAATACTTAAACATGCCATAGAATTGTTACTTTCCTGAAATTTACCTCTATTATGTTGTTAAACTTTTTGACAAACCAGGAAAACGATCAATTTAGATTTATCCTTTTGCCAAGTTAATCCGGTAGATAAGATAGAATGGCACGTACCCTCAAAAGTCTGATACTCCGTTTATTGTTTGGTGGGTCCTTTCACAAGTCCACGGCAAAAGCATGCAAATTTACAATAAGCACAAAGATACAAGAAATCGAACTTACAGCGCACACTTATCGGACGCAATCAAAACAGTATTTCTTATTTACATATTATATCGTAGTAAATAGAGTCATCTAAGCGTAAAATGTGTCGTTAAAGTATAAAATAGGATAGGCTGTGGTTATGATCACACCAGTCTGGTGTGAAACAAGAAAGCCTTGTGGAAACATTAGCTACAAGTGGAACGAGTCCTAGCCTCGTATCGCAGCATAAGTGAAACTGTAGCAAGTTTGTCAAATGCAATTTCATTATCTCGCAGACACCTGCTCTGCTCGGGAAGCTATTCTCCACACTAGGAAGAACATTACTCTATATTAAAATAATATCACTTGCAATTTTCACTAATATAGATGATAAATGATTTATTTTCTGTAAGTAGGTTTGTACAAACACTTTTACACGTCAATTATATTTTTTTAAACTAGATGAGGTCGGCGTTTTCTATCTGACTATTCTGAGAAGAAAGGTCGAAACAAACTCAGAGGTCACAGTCTCTTTTAAAGTCCAGACAATATCTTGGTCAGGTCAGATCGTATGAAGACCATGTAGATTGGTGTCTGAAATGGTCTTTTGAGGATCACAGGTTCTCTCAATCTGTGTGGTTCTTCCACACAGATTGAGAAAACCTGACCAATCAGTGCACGCATTTGTCAAAAATCGTGCAGCTCAACTCATATATTAAGTAACTTAGCTCGGTTTGTTGATGTGCGTAAGGTAGGATTTATCAGTTACATTTAAAAAAGTGATGGTCTGTTTGCAATTGCCATGTTTAGTGTCTGGGCCGAAAATCAGACGCCAGCATATCAAGCTACTATAATCTGTCAAATTTCTTTAATAGATTTTCAACTTTATCGCAAAATTATAAGGTTCAAAGTTCATTGGGAAAATTTGACAGTTTCGGGTAGCTTGATGTGCTGGCGTCTGTACTTTTGATTTTTTTATATTACGGTTTAAATTAAATTAGCTAGCGAAACTCCGCAGACGTGATGGGAATCGATTATATATCAATGTTGTGATAAAAGGAATTTGCGGTTCAATAGTTACTGCTTCTTGGACAAGAGAATAGTGCTTAGGTCATGCTTGGAAGTTGGAAGCATCGTCTCTTTCATCTAGTAGTTAAGTTATTTGCACTTGAATTATAAACAGTTTTACCTTTGAACATACTGCTTCCCTCCTAACCATCATAACTTTAAAATGAAGTACTTATTGTCTTTATTTCGGTAATCATGTTGGTTACGATTCTGACTTTTGTAAATAAATCAAACATTTCACAGTATAATAGATAACATTATTCTCAATCATGTCGACCTGCGATAATAAAGATGAAAATAGTTGGGAGTCAAGGAGAATCTGTATACTAACGATGCTCTCTCAAACTTTAGGAGCATACACACTTCTGTATGCACCAACTAAGGCTGTGATCTCTGGAGCGTTGGGACACGTGTTCATGTTCATCTTGGTTTACATTGTGATCGGGGTACCTCTGCTGTACATGGAGACCGTGGTGGGGCAGTTCACAGGCCGCGACTGCCTCGAAGTGTGGCGCGCTCGGGCCTGCTTGTCACACCTTGGATATGTTCAACTTTTCATTCAGCTCTTTTTTGTGGTCCGCAGTCACGTCGTAAATTCTTTTGTAGTGCATTATTTCTTGATAAGTTTCGAAAACCCTATTCCTTACTACGCTTGTGGAAAGTGGAGCAAGCCGGATTGTGACATTTTAAACTACAACTACTCCGTCAATCAGGATTGCTTGAAGATAATAGATCCACCGCCTTATTGTGACGATCTATGTCATACATTTCCAGAGTATCAATACTGGAGATTTAATATATTGGGACTGGACAAAGACAGATTCTACCTGCCTTGGCGCGTCGGTCTGGCTTCTGGATTGAGTTCCATCACTATATTTCTCAGTTGCTTCAAAAGCACACGATCTCTGAAGTGGGTTTTGTTATTTGGTACGTTATATCCTTTCACCGCTCGTGTTTTCTTCATGATAGGATCCATGTTGCAAAAGGGTGTAGTGGTGAAATATAAAGACGCCCTAGACTCTGATTTCAATCAGTTCTCTCAGGAGTTTGATCTGTCGAATATAATAGCTGAGGCGCTGTACACTCTCAACATTGGCACAGGCATTACGTTCGGCTTTGCCTCGAGGTCGTCATTCCGGGGTCCTTGCTACTGCAACACCGTCTTCGTGGTCGTCATCAGCTGCTGCGTTACAATCCTCGGGATCTGCAGCATTGTCATGATGACCTGCCCATACTCCTTGAAGTACGATATCAGACCACATCTCATATTGAGATATCCCATTTCATATAGTTTTGAAAAGTTACCTCGATTATTACATGTGTACGAGCAAACATCTTTGTGGTTAATAATCACCTATAGTTTAGTTGCAGTAGCAGCACTGAATGTAAATATTTGTGTAATCTACGGCTTCGCAGAAATGATGTCAAAAAGATACTCCAAAGTAGCCAGGAACCCGGGTTTGGTGGCTTTTCTAATGGCAATAGCTCTGTATATTGGCACAACTCCTTTATTGGGCAATTTGAGTTTATATTATTTAGTAGACGCTACAAATGTGATTAACGTCCTTGTTATATTTATGGTTCTGATGGAGATCATAGTGTTTGTGCTGTGGTATGGTCTGGAAAGGTTCTCTGAAGATGTACACTTCATGCAAGGGATCCAGCCGAATGCTTCCGTGAAGGCTTGCTGGTTGTTATCAGCCGTCATTCTTGTGTATGTGTTTTGTGATGAATTGTATGTGGTATATTTAGATAGGAATAAGTCAGTGGGCTACTTAGCAGGGTGGTATGTGTTACTTTTGAATATTGTACCAAGCGCACTCGTGGCCATTGTTAGAGTATTGATAGCTCTGTATAAAAATAAATTGTATGAAGAAATCGGATTAGACTCTTCGTGGGGCCCCAAGAGTGAGTTACTGAAGCGAAGTAGAGCCATGTTTACTGCGCAGGCGATGACCAAGGAGTACATGTACCGACAGTACCACCTGCAAGCAGGTATTCTGAAAAGGCAGAAGCAATCTAACGTAAGATGCTGCTACAAACTAGGACCTGTTCCAAAGCCTGAAGGCGTATGATTTGAACTTGAGAAAACTTGATTTATGTTAATGCAATTGACATTATTATTTCATATTCTTTTAAAAAATTAATGACACGAAATAATGTTAAAATATATTTGTTTTTATAAAAAATGTCTATGTTTCAATGAGTCGTTTTTTATCCTTAGTTGAGTCACTGTATGTTATAGGTTAATCTATGGCTATTATTGTAGAACAAGTATTGGGTATTGCGTAATACGCTATGTTCGGCGTGAGTCATCGCCGAAAATATTTAAATACATGTACCAAACAGTATAAAATAAATTATAACTTTTATAGGTGTATACATAATTAATTTATTCCGGAGAGCATATTTAGTGACTCATTGATTTTGAGTCTACACTACAAGAACAAGAGACAATCAGTTGAATAACAACCTACTGCCAGAAATACATTATCCTGTTACAAATTGGAAAAATATTGAAACTCAGAAAATAATGGGTATAACAATAGGAAAATCCATTTAAATTTTAGCTTTCGTATTTTTTTTCTATTTTTAATTATTTATAAGACTTTCTCATGCTTACCTATACAACACACAACAAGTGCGTCATAGCCAGAAATATATATGTACCAAAATATATGTATATTTTTTTAATTCGAAAATAATTTAACATTAATAATTGACTATCACCATTAGATACTTGCATGTGATTAAAATATTACTTTTTAATAATACAACATCGGTAATATTATAAAAAAACCGGGCAAGAGGGAGTCGTACTGGCGCGCTCACTCGGGTTCCGTAACATCATATGTTTTTAAATTTTCATCGGCGAGGCCTATATTCGTCAGAGAATTTTAACACTGTGCACTGTGGTATAGAATATTGCAGTTTTATGTCAGCGCCATCTCTTGACCGAAAGTGGAACTAATGTATCTTTTGTTGATGATTTCAGAAACAGTGTGCTATTTAGAGACTTCGTTTTATTTTTTCCTGTAATCTTTACATAAACTTCTATCACATACAATTATTTCAGATTTTTCTCTTTGCAAACTTCGGAAATAAGGGGGGGGAACGGTATTTTTTTTTACATTTTTCATCAAAAGTCGAAAACTGTGCGGAATATATTTTTCTTTTTTTTTGAGAATTTGCAAACTGCGCTCTTTGATATAATATCCCACATGCCCTAGTAGCCCCACTTCAAATTTTTCAGTCCCTGTTGCAAAAAATATATTTTTATTTCAATTTTATTTGCAAAATAGTTGATCAAACGTCATTTAAAACTGCCTGCCTGCCGGGTCAGCGGGATTGTTGATTGTCCGAAAGGTTTACCGCTGGCCCAGAACATAAAGGGCTAAGGAAGGAACACGAGTAAGAGTCTGACCAGTCTATATACTGTGAGTCCGCTCCACCCAGAGCGGGAGGGGTCATTTGAAGATTTCCCATCCACAAAAAAAAAAAGGTTTCATTTTTACCATACGGATTAGAATAGAATAAAATAGAAATACTCTTTATTATGTACACCATATAAATACATAAAAAAAAGAAAAAAACCAGACATAAAAAAAGAAACTGTATATAGGGTGACACAATGGGCGGTCGGCTAAAAGCGATCTTTTAATAAAGACAACCTTTGGATGGATTAAAAAGGGGAAAGACAGACAAATACTGTAGGTAGTCTGTGGTGTACCATTTACATAATACAATAAATACATACATAACGTATATTATACTTATCTAAATAAATATGTACATATCATAATAAACAAGAAACAGGAGCAAAGAAATTATCATGATGATGTTTAAGGAGAGAGGAAGTGCTTGTGCGATATTCTATGTGTATGAAAGTCAGGCCAATTTCCAAATTCCTTCGTTAGTCGTTACATAGTTTTTAAAAAAAACTTTATAACTGAGGGATGGGACCCAAAAGTTATTACAAAGGTTCTGGTTTAGCTATTAAAATATGGAACCCTAGGATTTCGAAAGCTGTCAACCACCGTTTCTGAAACAAAAATGGTTTATGTGTATACCTACCTGTTCATATAAACGTAACAGTGTAATTCTAAACCTTTTACACCTCTAACAGTCATCCAATTTATTACATTCTCGGAGGCTATAAAAAAGAAAGTCAACGGTTTCCTCTTTAGCCCCCGCCTCTCATGTGCGACTTTTGTCAAGAAAAAAGATATTATTTAAAAAAAAGTGGCGCGCCAAGCTGTCTGATACCAGCGTAGTGTTGCAATCGTGAACGCGGCCACGACTGCTTCACAATAATACACGTCCAATAACTCTCCGGCGCGACAGCAGTCGCGACTGATTAGTGTAGAGCTAGCAATCGACTTCAAACCATAAACAACAGTCCCACTCTACTTGTGCCAGTAGTTAGCGCTTCTTGTTCAGAGATATGAATGAAATTTTGCAGGAATTCTTAACATATCTATATGAGGGAAATAAGAAAGAGATGCCGTTTTTAAGGTTTTTCTATTTCCTGAGTCAGGGCTGCAGGCAACTTAATTGTTTAAAAGGCAACATTATTCTTGTAATGGGTCACAATAATCAAATCAGGGTGTTTGAATTACATTTGAGTGCACTATTACAGGGTCTTATCGAATTAACAAATTACGATCTAGAAGGGGAACTCAGGTAAAGCACGTCCTTATTTATATAGCGGTTGGTATATAATATACGAGTGTTGGTAAGACGAGTGCAAATCCAGTCCGAGGCACATTGCGTCATACAAATGGAACATTTAGAATGTTTGACCCGACGTCAAGACCGACCAGTGGCGGCGCACTGGCGACGAGTCTCGCGAATTCCGACCATTGTCACGACATTACACCTATCTACTCAGTACTCAGCTACCAAATACATTAAGCACAAAAGCTGCACAACCACTTGCTTGTCATTTAGTTTCAGTATTGCGAAACTCCATTTCGGTTTCGTTTGCGACCCAACATCTTAGTTACCTATCAATATTTTTTTATAGGTATACGTTTTGTTTACTAACTTTACAATCCACGGCACTGTGCTGTTTAATAGGGTTTGATTTTGACTGACATTTACAGGTTCGCTCGACAGAACTTTGACATTTCCGAAAGGTAAGCGCGTAGATTGCAAAAATAAAAATGTAACATAGGTAAGTAATAAAATATTTTTTAACAAAGAGCGTTCGATTATTATTTAACAAATTATATTCTACAGGTATGTCTGAATCTTTAATGAAAACTGATTGCTGAGAAGTTTTTGGATTAGATATCGACTTGTAATGAATACCTAAGTGAGATACGTACGACGCAGACGCAACTTGTTCGCTTTAAAGTAAATAAAGTTCAAATTCTTCGGCAGTTTAAGCTTCAATAAATAATGCGATGATAAGTTTCGTAATCGCTAAATACGTTAGGAGTGGAATTCTATGACACAGCTTACGTCTGCGCTATCTGCCGGCGACACCTACACTTTGCTTCACTTGCCTACACTTAAGAACACCGTTCGCAATTGCACAACATTGTTTAGGTGCTTTTCGAAAAAGACACCGTATCGGGCGTTTAAGTTATTGGTTGCACGCTGTCTAAAAAGGCTGTTAAGTCTTGAATGGCATTACGGCGGTGTTTCTGTTTATCAGGCACGTTAACCTGTCGTGTGCGGTCCGCCTGACCAACATTCGAGCCACGGCTCGGGGGCGGCGCAAGCGCATCCATGCGCAGACACGTCACTCCGACTACATGTTGGGCTCACGCAGCGACCCTAATAAGTACTTGATTTTTGTAAATTTACTTGACCGCATTAGTTAAAGAATGGAAAATATTTAAAGTTAGTGCCATTTAAGTGCACGTGCGCTAATTAAGTGCGAGGACTTGTAGATAGTGCGGTTGCATAACCGGCTTAGTAATTTTAAACGTATAAAAAGTCCTCTTTTGTTATTTTTAAACTACGTGCATCCGGCAACTCTTGAGGGACATAGGTCTACTTAGTAGGTAGTGTAGGTACCCTAGTGGTCTAAGTCAGCGAACAACCAATATAATGCCGCAAGCTTTTGGTTTCTGGCACCGTAGCTTTTATAACCTAAAGCTCTTTTGAACATTACTTGTAACTTTTCAGTTGTTCGGCTTGCATAAAAAAGAACAAAACTTTGTGAAATAGTGTAGTTTTAGTATAAATAATATTTCTGTTGACAGTTCTTTCCGTCTAGATATCATTCAAAATATTTTTAACAGGCAATTCAAAAACAAACATGATCGTAATAAATTTTTGTTCGTCAAAATCAAAATACCGTCTAAGGGGATTTTGGATTTACTCATCATCATCATCATCATCATCAGCCTATAGCAGTCCACTGCTGGACATAGGCCTCCCCTAATGAGCGCCATAGCGCCCTGTCTTCAGCTTGACGCATCCAGCATCTGCCTGCAGTCTTTCGCAGATCGTCATCCCACCTGGCCGGAGGGCGTCCCACACTACGTTTGCCGAGTCGCGGTCTCCACTCAAGAACTCGTTTACCCCAGCTTTACTCAATTTACTCAAAATTTATTAAAAATAACATACAACATGTATATATAATTATAAAGCCCATTTATCAGACTACACTCCAGAATAAAAGAAAACTATTTTTTTTGCGTAAACAAATTATTATTCAAATAAAGAAAAAACGTGAAATAATGGTCAAACTAACAATAAATGTGTTTCTCAAGAAAAAGTGAAAAATAAGGAAAAATTAATCTGTTTTTAACAGTTAAGTATGTGAAAAATCAGTAGTCAGTAAAACCACCCATGACGTTAATAACGGTCCTGCAACGGTTTTTAATGCTTTGGATTAAGCTATCCAAGTCTTGCTGCGGTATATAGTCCGCCTAAGGGCCTAACCGCCTGGGTGTCTTTCAGCCACTTCACCAGTAGCAAGATAACGTGACCATAACCTTGATATCACATTTTGTCTTGTTCCAATCTCCTCAGCAATACTCCTTTGAGTAGCCCCAGCTTGGAGCATGCCTACTGACTGCCCCTATCATTTCCTCTCTCGTTAAATGGGGCCGCTGCATGATGCACACAATAACATTAATTCGAAATTAACCGATAAGTAACTTGTTATAAAACTCAAATTTGACACAAAAAAATAGGTAAAAACTACTGTAGGTAAATGAAACCTTCGGACTTCGCTACCATTATGCCGCGTAAATCTTTTGTTTTTAATTTATGTTTTTAAATTCAAATTTAGAATCGTTCAAAAAGGTTTACAAAATAAGTTTTCTTCAAAAGAATTTAAAACTGGACAGTATTTTTTGAGTTTAAGAACTTTATACAAAATATACCTAGACGGTGTTGATGTGTGTATTACAATCGCAACATAACATAACCATTAGCTTTGTCATGTCTGACAGGTGACTAGTCTCTAATAGTCGCCGCCTGATCACTTTCGTGGAGGCGCGCGCGCAGGTTGCGGGCGCCTGCGTCCGCGCTCCGCACGCGACACAGCACGGTACGGCAGCCGCGTTTTGTTCAAGAAAAGTCAACAACACACCCGCACGGCGGCGCTTACGCACCCAATGAACGTTTTTAAAACAACTGAAGTTTGATTGCCAATGTCTTCTCCTCGCAATATGACAAAATACCTATATACTAATTAACATAATATAGAGTTATTAATTTCCGAATACTGAGATTAACGGCTAAGCTATACGGTCTATACCTACTCTTGTAAAGGCCAAAAAAACTATGCTAAAACTATAAAACTTCTCAATGAAATAACTCAAGAATAATATAGCTAATATATTAGATTTTTTTCTTTTTTGAATGGGTAGTGCAAAGATATAGACGATATTAGGTACCGAAATAAATTGGATAAGAAATATACTGCATGAGTAGCTTGTTCGTCTTATGACCAATATTTTTCTTGAAAACATGTCGAAAATAAAATCAATGACAGTGTGCAAAAGGAGACATGTTGTGGCTTGTGAAACGGCATTTTGGAGACTTGACTCGACCGATAAGTCGTTTGAATGTGTCAATAAGAGATAACCAAAGCAAATAATAGAGTAAAGGCACCAAGTCGATGACACTGTTATAACTGTGACGAGGAAGGAAACTTGTCCACTATCGCCATCAGTGAGACAATGTTAACAGCCACGAATAGAAAATTTACAATTTAAAATACGTTCAATGGGTTCTAAGTAATCACCAATAAGAGTGTGATTATGTCTCCGTGTAAAATACATTAAGCACAAACGCTGCACAACCACTTGCTTGTTATTTTAAGCCTTTTTTGCTACTACAATTAAAGAATTAGTCCTAAAGATGTTTGAAGGATATGAACAGGACATAAGGGACCTCTGCATTTTGACTTTCACTTTTTTAGTTATGTCCAAGTCCACCTTTAATTGTACCTAGCTTCAGTCAGTGGTAATTGCTGCGGCATACGCATCAAAGACATTTATCACAGTTCCGTATCGCAGCAAGGAAAGGAAAGTCGTTGGCGTCACAGACATTTTTCCTATCCTAATGGCTTGAGTTCACCAAGGGTTAGCCCTAGGTCCACTTCTGTTCAGCGTCGTACTTGATGTAGTCGATCATACAGCACTTGTAAAGAGAAACTAGACCGTAGAGTGAAATAATGCAAGCTTTGGCTGGATGACCAGATGTATGATATGCAATTACTGACGGATAAACCATAAAAGATGACGAGATGTAAAAGGTCAGGCAACGTGGATTTGAGAAACCTGAATTAATAGGACGTTACATGACACAGGATAGGCCTTGGCCTTACTCGGGATCAAAATTGTCAGGCAGATCAGGAATCTGCTTGACCATAAAACTCATGCTCACTTTGTGCAATATTCACCAAGTTACTTTATTACCTAATATTAATCTCTATATCTCTAAAAACATAAAAACCACCACTTTCTCATTATCACGATTCTAATTCGAGGCTCACTTCGTTAGTGATCGATCATTAAATCAAAGCTGTTTGATTCGATTAATACGATTCAATTTCCCAATAAAAATTTGAGACATTAATTGTGTATCAATAAAAAGTTGTTAGCTGTGTCCGGTGGACTGTGGAGTAGTATCACAAGTCCCATTCTGCTTCATTCCACAAGTTGCGATCGACAAAAAACTGACACGTGCCCCACATTACGATAACTTAAGCCCAGCCTCCATTAAATATACAACAGAATAGATCATAATTCACCGCGCACATTATGTCTCAGTGTGCCGACTTGTGTGTTTTATTTTATTGCCACCTTTTAATATCAATAATTTATTTAGCTCTGTGTTTGCCACGTGTCTTAGGGCTAGTATTAACCTACTAATTAAGTACTGGATTCTCTTTCAAGTGGTCCAGTGATTACAGCGATGAGATCAAATCGCATTCATATTCCAAATCATATTAGTTGTTAATTTCCGGAGTGTCTATTGGTATTTCTTCTATGAAGCATTCTTAGTCAATTAGTGATTTGCAAATTGACCAGATGTGGAGATGGTAGTGTTCATCGACTTCCAAACTCCGGCGGGTGGTGGTCGGTAGCGATCGGCGGTGGTCCGCTTCGAGCGGCGTGTGTGAGGTAGCTGCGGGCGCGGAATGTGGCAAGTAGTACCGCCGCCAGCGCCGCCAGCGCCGCGGGGTAGAAAGCGGCCGCGCAGTCCCCGGCCCTTATCAACACTTCAACGACGCTAAATTGTTATGTTACACGCTTATTTAGGACGAGATGCCTCGCCTGCCCATCCTAGAGTATTTTTTTCTTTTTCCAGAAGAGCAAATGGATTTTGTGCCTTTTCATCATGAGGCCTTTCTCAAATATTAGGACTTTCTTGCGACCATTGCATTGTTTTCGGGTATGAGTTTTTGAAGAGCAAGGTTCACCTACCTGAACAAAAATGATTTTCCTTTGATACTTCCAGTGAGCACTGCAATGGCGGTCATTAATAGACGCCTGTGTGGCTGGCCGGCTACGACTGGTTATTTGTTAAGGGGAAAGAATTAGATAGAAATCACACTAATATTATAAAGGCGAAAGTTTGTGAGTGTGTGTGTGTGGGGGTTGTGTGTGTGTTTATATGTTTGTTACTTCTTGTCGCTCAAACGGCTGGACCAATTTTGATAAAACTTTGTATGGAGGTAGCTGACACCGTGGATTAACATATAGGCTACTTTTTATCCCGATATTCTCACGGGATCGAAACTTATGCGGGTGAAACCGCGGGGCGCAGCTAGTTCTTCAGTTAGTTCTTCTTCAATATATTGAAGAAGCAATCATTACGCCCATGTAAGTAATTGTATTAGCTCATTTATATAAATCATACGCAGGTAGGTACTGTAGTTAACATTAACATTACGCACAATTAACATTACTAATTAGGAAGCGGCGAAGTTAACAGGTAGTATCTTATTACTAGATGGACAGTTTCCGCAGATCAATGCTTTTTCAACTGCAGAGTTTGCTAATTTATAGGTATTGAACCGAGTAATAATGAAATATATTTTTACAATACATGGTTTTTTACTAGAATTAGGTATCGATATGGTTAGGCGTGTTTGTTATGTTTTATTTGTAAGCCTGCAGAATATTTGTTGTTTATTTAATAATTAAAAGATAAGTGGATAAGCTGATGACTGATGATAGGTGAACGATAAAAAAACCCGAATGCCTGTCTGTTACATGAGAAAATTTTAAAATCCCTAAATATCAACTGTTGGCAAAGTATACGTAGAGCTTTCCATTGAATGGAAAAATGCACCGTGAAGCCGGTTTCTTCATACCTTCCGGATTCCCAACCTGCTACTCTAGGTCAGCATGCGCCGTCCCGCTCGCACTCGCGCGCCTCGCCTCAGATTGCAAGATCGATTTGGGGTCGCGTCGCGTCGCCCTAACCTAGATTGTCTGCGCTCGGTAGACTTTGTAATAAAGCCTGCCTCGACTCCACGGCTGTTCCTTATTAAGTATGCGAACACCCTATTTTCATGGTTAAAAATCAGAACTCGGTAAACCACAAAAGCTTTTGTATTTACAAAAAGAGCTTAAAATGCACGACGTGAAAACTAAAAAGTTTTTTATTGTATTTTAATGCGGTGAGACGTGCCTACGTGAGTGAGTGGTCCTAGTCTCGGAGCTAATACACGTATCAGCGCGGGTCAGCCATTAATCTGTATCTAACAGTCGAGCAGTCAGACCTAACAAGAGTGACAATCTTCCGTATGACACTGCGCAAGTCAAATGCTCTTACCTATATTTTGTTAATGGCTGTCGTAATAAGCTTCTTTTAGAATAAACAGGATATCTAAGGAATAAACATATATTACTGTTAGTTCCGTGTTTTCCCTTCCATGAAATTTACAGCGTAAGTATATTGTTTGCGAATACACTTAAATATGTAGATTTAGACATTCGTTTAATATTAGCACACCATAAAACGCGCGCATAAAGTTGTCACTGTTAACCTAATAACGTTTAATCATAAACATCACACGTTTAAAGGAGGTACATATAATATATAAGTTACATTAAAATGCAAGTTAATAAAGTCCATAGATATTCATGAACTGTACTTTAGAGATGGGGGTCCTAATAAGGCAGTGCACCTGTGCTCGCCCCGAACGGGGACAAGCGGCGAGCGCGCGCTTTGTAATCACTCAACTGTTCCGACACCATCCCGCAACTTCAGTAATAAATACTCACAAAACGGTATTCACAAAAATACTACAAGACATAATTCGCCTTCTTTGGATAATTGAATCCAGAAATGAGAATATTCCACATTATATGAATTCAATTATAGTTAATCGCTGTTGATAGATTAACTGCTTAATGATTATATTTTAATATTTAACTACGATCGAACTGTACTGGTATAGGATTATTAATTGGAATTTAATTACGGAATGTAAAGAAATGTGTGGCACTACATCAGATTCAGATGTAATAACTGTTATAATTTTAAATCAGCGTTCAAGCAGCAAGCCAGACTTCGATTTTGGTCAAAAACTAGGAGCGAAGTGTGTAGATCGTAAATAGAGTGAGTACAGTTAAGTAGGCCTATACATCTCCATCCCGCTCTGGTACCCGTCTTAAAAGAACAATAAAAATGTATGTCAAAAATAATGGAGTCTACTCTGAAGTGAGTGAGTCAGAGTCAGATGATGTAAGTTAGTGAAGTACGTTCAAATGACATTTGAAGCTGGTGTCTCGTTAGTGAACAGTTACACAAAGATATATTCTTTTTTTAATGAGCCACTGAACATATTTAGCAATTAAGTAATATATTGGTTCTAGTTAGTGAAAGCTGTGTTTTCAACTTTTACTAAAAAATTCAATTTTTCCTAAATAGATAATGCATTGTTTATTGTCCCATTCGTCTTGTTTTATAGTTTCCGCGATAAATAATTAGACGTATTCAAGCATAGTTTATGTTTTGTTTAAGCAGAACTAAATAGCTATTTCAAATACCAGCCATAAATTGTGATTACGGTATTCGGAGCTTTTGTGATTTAACACCTAACGACATTCGAACGGACTTCTTCTTTGTTAACTCAACATGCAGTAAAACATTATAAAGTGACAGCAGGGAGTTTATGAACCTTCTTCACTTCATAGACAGTACATACGACACCTAAACAATGACGAGTTGAAAAGCGCTACTCAAAAATAGTTTGATACCGATACATATTTGTTTGTTTTGTAGTCGGCCAATAGCATTCTTTGAGGCATGAATCAATCGGTAAACAGGCCACACTTAAACTTGTAACAACTACGTGTATTTACTGCGATAAATATTCTAAGTAACCGAGGCTAACTTGAGTTTACTTTTTGATATAGCGATATCTACCATACCTTCATATCGCTTAATATGGTGTACGTTATGGCATGTTTTCGCGGATTTTATCTATTTATCAATAGATTTATACTTGTAGGTATCAAGTAGGTACTTGCGAGCACAACAACTTGAGTTTGCAAATAAGTTTTGCACATGAAAATGTGTCGCCATAATTTTGCAAATGTGGTACCAGCGCACCTACCGTTAGGAGAGTTTTAGAATTTCATATTATCAGTAAAAGTGTGAATAAAAACAAAAAATAAAATAAAAACCTGGTCCGACGTGTCTCGGGAAAGGAGAGTGGGACAGTACAGGTTATCAAAAAAAAAAACCTGTGACGTGGATTCTATTCACTCGGCGATTGTTTATTTAGATCAATACTGTAAACCTGCAAAGCTTACCAGTTATGAACGGAGTAATAGAATCACATTATAGAAAACAAAGTAATTGTGAATTCTCGTCGTTAAATGTGCGTAATAAACATACATCATTCGAATAGCAAGCATGAGAACACGTATAACAAACAAGAACGGAAATCTTGAAGAATTTTCTGAATAGTTTATGATGAACAGGAATATTTTGGTGCAGGTGATGCAGGCAGTGGTTTAAGAGGGATGCGCTAGGTAGCCTGCGAAGTTAACATTATCTTATGTTTTTTTGGAATTTACAGGTCAATTTGCAGGTGCGAGCGTAAAAAAATATGACTTTACAGAATTATAATCAATAAAATCAACAACACAACCCTCCAAGTTCATGTAGTCCTATTGATTGATATTTCTAAATAGTCATTCAATGGTAATATATGAACTAGGGTTGTATTGATGATTTAGAAGAACATTTAAATTTCGCGGGCTACCTAACGCATCCCCCTTAAATGGAATAATACTGAATTCAGGATGCTGTAGTTATACTTGTAGGTTGGAGAATAATACACGTTCAGCGACGTATGTACGTAGCTACACATAATGGCATAATCGATCACGGATTGAGTGCGATCATTGTGCTCGTCAGTTGGACCGTGAATCCTGTCACTACATACCCCCCCGCCCCCGCCGGGCCGCGTCCCGCTGGACCCCGGCCCCCATCATATGAATCTCATTTACGTTGCGCTTACGCAACTGAGTAAAATCATTGAAGTGTGAAATGTTATTAATATGTAAGAGATAGTTTTATTGTGTGGGGTTCGGGGAAAATGTTTAACTTTGAAATTAGTTTATTTAGAGAAGTTAATGGAGAGCGATTCATTTATTACCACGTTTGCGAAAGTGTTTTCAGTCGGTTAAGAACCTTTAGTAGGTACCTACCTACTGACATAATATTATAGTTTTATATTCTAATCTGTAACTTAGGCCATATCGTTGCGCATTTAATTAATTCAATGCAACTGGACAGTTTATTCGATATCACAATCTTTCAGGAGCATTATTTTGTGAATAAATAATCTGCAACCTGCTTTCCCAATGGGCAGGTAGGTAACCGTAGTTAAGTACTTACTTACGACTAGTTAATCTATACTTATCTATATACTAATAATAAAGTTGAAGAGTGTTTGTTTGAAAGCGCTAATCTCTGGAACTATCAGTCGGATTTGAAAAAATGTTAAGAACGAAGAAAGCACGTTAAGCAGTTGGTCCCGGCTGTCATTCGTGGATCTTTGACAGTCGTTACGGGCAGTCAGAAGCCCTAAAGTCTGACAACCAGTCTTACCAAGGGGTATCGTATTATCCAGTAACTGGGTTGTAGAGGTCAGATAGGCAGTCGCTCCATGTAAAATACAGGTATTCAGCTGCATCCGGTTCGACTGGATGACGACCCCAACAATATACATAGTTGGGAAAAGGCTAGGCAGATGATCACCTACAAGCTTCTGCTCAAAAGCAACAGTGGTTTAAACCGAAAATTAACTTTAATATTCAGGAATAAACCAGGATAATAATGATGACAACAAGTATGATGAATGTCACAATGAATGTGATGATTCATATACAGTTTATTTTACAGAATAATAATAATAATTGATCCATCGCTTATAATTTAAGCTTTATTTACTGCTTAACGGCCACATATAAACATAAACAGTAGTTATTATTATTATACTTACACGAAAAGCATAAAATTTCTTGTAAGTCAAACTTGTTGATCTGAATCATAATTTTAGAAACACCAACATGAGTCGGATACCCATACCTATTGATGTTTCTCCGTGCATTAATGATTGTTTCAGGAGAGGTACCTACCATTAAAAATTATTTCTATGAACCCAATTGGTAAAATATTTACCTATGTCTAACATGAAATAACACTCGCTCATCGCGAATTAAGGTATTTCTTGCATGCAGCAGTTTACATTAAACTTTTTCAGAAGCATCGCTTGAGGTGATGCAGGTACACAGGCCGGTATTTTTTGGCGGAAAAGAAATACCTGCAAAAGTAGTAATAAATAAAAAACTTGGCCTGTAACAAAACCCCTACTTTTTTGAAGTCAGTTAAAAACAACTCATGATACGTCTGGCGGGCACAATTACGTATGAGAATAGAAAAATCATAGAGTCGCCCCGCGGAACAGAACAATGGGCGATGTCACAGTGCGCGCAGCTCTAATGGTGCGTTTAATATTATTTTACACACGGTACCGACGGCAAAAAAGTAAAAAAAATACTATTTCTTGGAACGGTTTTTTTGTAGATACAGTGTAGCGTTTTAGTTTTCAATAAGTAAAAATCTACTTTTATTTAAATTCTGTAGAGTGTAGGTTGTATAAATATTTTAAAATTAAGAGTTCATTTTCATTACAATTGTTGGTTATAATTCTAAACATATTTTATTAACAATTTACAAAAAAAAACTTCATGAAAAAGTTTGTCGTAGGTACTACCTACCTAATACTTTATTTGCTTTAAAAAAAATCTTATTGACATAATTATAATATAATATAATATTATTTGATAGGTTTTAATAGTACAGAATCAATAACAAAGTCTGGAAATAATTTTCATAAAATCACAAATAGAGAATGACGTTTGTGATTGGACACATACATTTTTTTGTGTGTGCATGTGTATTTGTGTAATCTACTTGGCGTTGCGCATGAGTGGTCTCGGACTAATAACGACAAACTTGCGACTTCCTCTACACACTCCAGTGGGCTTTAATATCCCATAGTACGGATTTTTATAAAACAATCTTATTCACCCAGCACCGGTAGATATGATTGTCTTTTTGAATTTTATTGCCTTTAATGTCGTCGCGACGTCGTAAAAATTTAATTGGTTTGGGATTTTTTTTTTTGAATAATTTTGTCTAATGTACTGTTTTAAGATTGATCTTTCGTCTCGCTGAGCTGTGCAGATCAGAAGGCCAATTAAAAACGAGTCGATCAAAATCTAGTCGCCATCTCATCTCAGTGACAACCAATGTCAAAAACTTATTAAAAATGTAAGGAAATTAGAGGTATTTTTGACCAATTGAGACTGAGATCAGACTGTGAACGTTCGTATAATTACGATTATCGCCCCTCAGATGACCAAGATGACCTTATAGTGAGTATATTGTTGTAATGTTCACACATCGAGGCCTTTCCCCAGAGTAGACTTTATTTATTGTGTTTTTAAACCTGTATAAAACGAATTTAAGATACCATTTTATTAAATCGTGGAATTCAAACCGATTGTAAGTACATCATATTCAATGAGTTACAACCACTATCATAGCTGCTGATATCACGTTTAAATTATAACACAAGCGTTACGTTTGGTGCAGTAGGAAAAACGAACTTTCCATTTTACGTTTACTTATAAACAGGCGTTAAAAAACTGTGTTACTGGCCGCCGGTTTTGTAATCAATATTATTGATAACAACGCTGCCGCACTCCGATACTGCTTGGCATATCCTCCCTCATTAAGATCCATCCGCAACGTTGTAATTTAATTTGATTTTTTTGGTCTGTCTGTACAGATATTAAAGGTACTAGTTGGTCTATGCATCTGAGCCCAACGAGAACATACGCATAGCGACTGCCTATCTAACCTCTACAACCCAGTTACTGGGTAATACGATACCCATTGGTAAAACTGGTTGTCTGACTTTCGGGCTTCATGCTTCTTTGCTTTTTCAATGGACACGAAGAGAATATTAGAAAGAATAAAACTGTAATAGTAAATATTCAGGGTAAGTGTAACTTAGTAGTCATCATCATCTGCCTAGCCTTTTCCCAACTATGTTGGGGTCGGCTTCCAGTCTAACCGGATGCAGCTGAATACCAGTATTTAACATGGAGCGACTGCCTATCTGACCTCCACAACCCAGTTACTGGGTAATACGATACCCCTTGGTAAGACTGGTTGTCAGACTTTCGGGCTTCTGACTACCCGTAACGACTGTCAAAGATCCACGAATGACAGCCGGGACCAACGGCTTAACGGTAAGTGTAACTTAGTAGTATCTTCACTTATCACAAAAAAAAATACAGCTCAACATAATTAAAAGATCATTGCATTTCTGTCATTCTTTTGTAGTTGACAGAGACAAATAGTTCTTATGAAGTAGGTACAGCTACAAGCCACCATAAAAATAAAGTACTATATAATATCTACGATCTCTAATTAAATGAAAAAAATGCTAGCTCATAAAATAAGCTGAGTTGATAGATTTGACCTTAAAACACAAAGGGGATGTGTCAATGATGAGCTGAAACACGTGTCCCTTACAAAAGTGACGTTCGCCCCATGGCCACACGGTTCATTTTTAAAGGTCGTCTTTGTGTGACTGACCATAATTGGGGTTTACACCCTTTGTATGCATCCACTGGGAATATAACAATTTAGTATTTTTTTGTAGAGTTTGGTTACGTTTTGAGTTTTACAATGGTTGCTTAGTTCAAAGTAGAAGTTTGAGACTATTTTTGGCACAAAATCGCAAGTTCTGTCATGGTCCCCAAAGTTTGTTGTGCTGAACTCTGCTTGGCACTATCGTCACACCGTTCGTAACCTACAATTAGGTCCTAGGACACTAGGGTTCAACCCGAACTATTATTTAACTGTCGAAAAATATACAGCGTAGAGTATTTTTTCCTCCTGAGACTGCATAAAAAGCTATTTCTCACATACAGAGTTAGCCCGTGCAGTGCTAGTGCTAACTTGTGGACCGTATTTTCATTTGACTTTTGATTTGGCCTCCTCCAACCTGGCACAAATATAGACTCCGGCCTGCTTCTGGGAAAGCTCCCATGGGAAAAATCTAATAACACTTTGCCCGACGTGGGAATCGAACTCAGGGCCTCACGCTCTGCAGCCGTGCTTGCGACCACTAGACTAATGGGGTAGTCAGAAGCATAAGTATTTTTTAATTTAAAAAATGGTTATAATAAGTGGCCGTAACTAATCATTTATTAGGCAACCTAGTGCAAAAAATTACTAGAACGAGCACGCACCGCCACACACCTACAAACAATGATAACCACTTCATATTTGTTTATTGTTCAACTAATTGCAGTATATGTCTGTAAAAACTTGTTAAATTAATTACTTACCGATTTGTAAAGTTACAAAAGTACCTAATGTATATAAATAAAATTCAAAGTCCTGGCTGACTGATATATCAACGCACAGCCTAAACCGCTGGTCATACATGAAATTTGTAGGGTGTGTTCTTTGTGAAGAGTAAGTATCCACTAAGAAATTCCACCCCTAAGAGGGTGAATGGGGGGAGGGTGAAATTTCACGCCGTAGAAGTCGCGGGCTGAAGCTAGTAATTAATAGAGCTATAGCGACCGCCCCTAATTTCTTGCCACGACAGTCAAATTATGCAAAAAAACAAACCATATAAACAAATACCTACTCATTAAAACCTATGTATCTAGAGACAAATGAAATAATATTTAGAGTTGAAATAATTATGTACCATAAACTACCAGTGTGAATACTTAATTATCGATATATGCTATTGTATTACTGGTCACTACTGGTGGTGGACGTACAAAAAATTAACATGCAGCCTTTTTTGAAAAAAGCAGACCTAGTTTTATTTGAGTATTTTAATTGGAAACCAACAGATGAGAAAGGTTTATCAGGTACATCATATTATGGCAGATTTCATAATTTTCAATATTTTCTGAGTTCAACAAGAATAATTATTGTAAAAATAAGGAAATCAACATCTTCGGCCATTCGGAAACATACTAACGGGATTAAAAGTATCCTTCACCCTGTGTGCATCAAAACGGAGCGGGTTTTAACAACCGAACTCTTTGGCAAAAAACTATAAATAATTTGAAGCGTACAAGCCGAAATTGCCATGCTCTATTAGCCCCCGTGTTACACAATACAGATTCCCATACATGCCACGGTGCCTGCGCCCTGACAATGGTGTCTCCACACGTTATGTTCCGTGTAAATTGGTGTAATCTGTCAGTTAGCTGCTTTCAAACATTTTGACTCCACTCAACTGTGCATTCCAACTACAACCGCGTCTATCTACTGGCTAGCCTAATAACCCTTTATAAACCGATTTAACAAACTAATAGACGCAAATTAAGCCGTGACAACGTAATTGATTATTCGTTTGATGTTGAATTTAATTTCTACAGAAACTACTTAAATAAATGTTGAAAATTAAAATGGCATTGTGATAAAGCTTACTCGATCATCCACAGTTATTAATTAACCCCCGAAGTTTTACGAGTCCCTCGACAATGTGTGACGTAAGTGCGATGGACATTTTGCAGGCAACAAGACAAAAGGTAGTAAGTAGCCCACAATTTATAACAGCAAAAGATTGGATGGATGTTTGTACTCCATGCCGTAATGGCTCTATGGATTTGGATGATATTCATTCCAACCATAAAGATTAATCTTGCTAGATTAGCACAGATTAATCTTCATCCGGAAAATCTACCATTTGTTTATATGGAGATTGAAGCAGCAACATTACATTAATTTCCTATAAATTAAGGACAGATACCAACCAGTAAATTGTGCATAGATCAGATATAACAGTTGTATCTTACAAGAGATGACCGCAAAACTGCAAAGATATACTTCCGTTGAATTGTTAAGACGATGCGGGAAATTCAAGGACAATATCAACATCAGCCGATCGCGACAATCGGCTAAAGTACTCGGGGAAGGTACTGCAAAGCTCAACACTGACGACGCTAGATAAATGATAAGCCACAGTGACGCATTCTTGTGATACCTACAAACATATTTATTATTATTAGATCTACGTAAATAGATATACACACATGCCGTTTATACGTGACAATGTCACTGCCGTGTGCGGCATGAAAATTAGTCCTCACTATTACCGATACTGATGCGGCATTTCAAAATTAACCTTTAATTTTGCAGTTTAAGGTACAAAATCCAGTATTACCATAATATATTATGGGTTAACCATAGTGGTAAAGTGTGCTTATTCATTACGTTTCCATTCTATTGGCGTATTCCTGTCGGTTCTTCTGTGCTCGCCCGTTGAATTTTTCTAAGGATAACATTTTATTTATTCAATAAATTTTATAGTAATTGGAAGATAACCAAGAGTATTTTAAGGCAAATTGCATGTATTTGTTTATATGCATTCTTAATATAAAAGTAAAGCTGTATTTCTCTTGATTTTAATATACGTGAGTAACATTCTATAGTTAATGTATTAATTTGACGCATTCTTTTCTTACGGCGCACACCTAACAGGAGAAAAGCTCATCAGTGTAGATTCAGATAGAGATAAGAATTCAATATAAATTATTTATTTGTTAGACACCTTATCATTAGCATAGCTAAACCTAGTCAAGTTGTCTGTCAGGGAACAAATCACTGCTAAGGAAACATAAAACAAGATGAAGCAGGAGGATAGCATTTGAAACTAAATTATCCGCCCTAATGACGCCTTGCTGCCGTGTCAGCTAGCTGCGTTGCTGATAATTTCCCATAACCGTGACAGTTGTCATTGAATTTTGATGATTCGAAAATAAGGATCGTGGATTTGACTTAGGGCTGCTAATTTTAATTATAAAAGCTCTTGGTACTGCTTTAATTTCTCTATTCATTTTATTGTGACATCATCTCATCTTAAAACCTTCTCTTTCAATGGAGTAAGTTCATCATTTTGTAACCAAAAGCACGAACACTCTTTGTTAGGTAGGTTTTAAAGTTTGACTCCATTGAAATAAAGTAAGAACTAGAAAGAAATTAAGTGACTTTGGCTAAAGTGGTTTAAAGTTATGTGTATTGAAACTTTAAAATGAACTTTTTTAAACTTTATCGTGTAAGTAGACTTAAAAGCTAGTTTTAATCATAAAATAACCGTCTGTGAAACGAAACTGTGAGTAGAATAAATGTGTCTATTTACTAACCTGCATCTGAAACCAAGAGTCGAGAAGGCCGGCGGCGTGTGGAGCACCCCAACGACCGCCGCCCGGGACAATCTGAAACACACACACCTCCTTTATTAAACCGACTACAGTTGTAAGATACACGTCAAATGCAAAGGAATTAGAAAATAATCATTAGGTAAATGAACTTGTAACCGTCTCCAGTGAAGGGTCATATGGGAGTCACCATGGTCTCCTCAGGAATATCAAATTATCAACTATGTCAAAGAGTAACGCAGACTTGCTGCCATATTAATGTGGAGAATTAGTGAAAATTCGGGAAATTGTAATTTGCTTTTGACAATACTTCTTCTCTGGTATGGGCAAAACGTGTCGTATCGTCACTGCGCCTGGCAAATTCCGTATGTGCTTTTTTTATCTATAGTTTCTTGCATTAGGATACCTAGCTTAGTGAAATACATATTAGTCAGTAAGATGTTTTCGCCAGTAGGTACCCACTGTAAGTATTTTACAGATGATCGGCAAATAACCTTCACAGGCAATGCACCATGAAACGCTAAGGTATACTGTTATGAATTTGTGACGTATGTGTAACTTGTCCATTATTAGGGCGTACAACCTGTCATAGCTAATCAGTATGTTTTCCTTTTGGGTCTTTACACAGTAAGACGATGCATGCTATCATACTTTCGATGTCGTCTATTGGTTAGTTTTGTTGTGGAGGTCAGATTGGCAGTAGCTTCATGTAAAATACTGGTATTCAGCTGCTTCCGGTTAGACTAGAAGTCAACCACAACATAATTGGGAAAAGGCAAGGCAGATGATGATATTAGTTACTTGCGTTTTATGAAACACGTGGGAAAATGTGAAACATTAGAACCTATTCCAAAGTGGTACAGTCAACAGCAAAAGTAGATGATCAAAATCAGAAATTCAATACTAATGAACGGAGTTCGCGTCAGAACTGTGTGGCGTCGAAGTACTACTACTTAGAATACTTACTACGTAGAATACTTTTGAATCACTTCGACGCCACACATTTCTGACGCGAACTCCGTTAATTAGTAGGTATTGAATTTTGACTTTGATCATCTACTTTTGCTGTTGACTGTACCACTTGTACGACTCGAAAGGTGCTATTAAGATGGCTGGCATGGCTTTACAGAATTATAATTATTAAATCAGCAAATCAACTCCTTAAATTAGAATTGGCCTCAAATTATTTCATGAAATAGTCATTGAATAGGGTAATATGAACTTAGAGAGTTGAAGTGATGATTTTTATTACTATAATTCTATAAATAAATATTGTTACCGCCATTGTTATATTTTGATCAACATACAACCTGATACCGATCTGAAATATAAAAAAAACTTAAGAAAACTTGAATATCGCGGGCTACCCTGTCGCCTTCGCCCTAAGACAGTCTCCAAAGCCTTAAAATCCTGAATTGGTTTAACTAACAATTTATTTTAACTGCTCAATAAAAAAGAAATAGAACATAATGACTAAATGTTCATGCTATCATTACTATTTAATTTGACTTACTTTACTAAGAGATGCATTGATATGTGTATCTAAATTGATTATTATTAGTTGTACCTACTAGGTAATAATACGGGATATTGTGTATGGTTAATTATTATTAATTTAGTACCTAGTGTAAATAGTTAGTTGTGTTATTTATTTATTTATTGTTGTGTATCATTATTTTAATGTCTCTGAAAATAAATAATAACGAATAAAACGGTACGGTTGATAGCTAAGCAGGTACAACTCCGGTGGTCATCTTCTTAACACTTAAATCTTCATTGTTAATTACTATTTCCCAGCCTGTCGTCGTAAAAGTCCGGCAATACAGGTGTTTGGTGGTTGTAACAGTAACGTTTTAACATAGTAACTATAATTACTGCCTAAGGCGAAACGGTCATATACGCAATCCGTAGGAGAACTTGGCCTTTGGGAGGCATTGTTCTCTTAATCCGTCCCGGAGGACTGATGTCTGAGCCTCCCAGCGATAGTGACGGTCACCTCTCGAGTTGGAACGAACCATATTTTATTAACTCTTGTGGTAGTAAATATTCGTCAGTCAGCAAGGTAGGTAGCCAAGACTGCCTGGACAATCAAGATATCAAAGCACAGGATAACGGGCAATTTAAAACATTAAAAGAGCAATGTTTTTAAAATTACTAAATTAATAAAAGTTACTACAGACAACTCCGCCTTTAACTCTCTCAATAGTTTATAATTATTCTACTTCACGACTAAGAGAAATGATCTACAGAAGTTATAAGTTAACTTGAAGTCTAATAAACGTTGAAATAGAACGCTAATTACATATCATACACATAAACTTGGAATAGATAGTTATTGACTGTAATATTTAATTACTGGGAGGTTCATATGCAACTTAGAAAGCGCTAACAAGATATTATTCTATATAAACGTTTAATGGCGTGTGTAAAACGGTCTATATAATAAATAAGAATGGTCACAGCTTAACGTAATATTATTGCGATAAGCCTACAAGTTATAACTTAGAATGTAGCTAGGAAACATGTTATTCGGGATGGGATTAAATGAACGCAGAGCATTTGCTAGCCCGTATGGGTATAAACTGGAAAAAATTGGCTTGCCTATGGGTATCAGAGAAATGTACTACGCCAACTAAGCAGGAGGATGAGCTCAACAGCTTGGTTCATCATAAGCGCTAAGGAAGACCTTAGGACTTATGATGATGAAATAAAGATGAAAATGATACCAGTAATCTTTCAAGTCCTTAGTTAGGTTCTGAATTCTTTATGGATTCCTTTGGTCCTAATCGCTACTTGCAACACGCTTGCAACGGCAAGGCCTTTTACTGATTCGTTGACAATTTCAAGTTGTAATGCCTCAAGTGCTTCTAGTTTCAGCGGTCTTTCTAGTTTACACTGTTTAAATAGGAACACAGTACTGCTGTTCGGATACAGTAATAACTAGGGTACTTCTACAGGTCCTTTCTGGCAGGGCTCTTGCAGTTATTGCTTGCCTCCGCTTCGCTACCAACTTTGCTGAATGGATAATCTTTTAACTATACAAGTTTTGATAATGCCGATACGGAAGAAGCAGAAGAGGTTTGCCGATAATCAGCAGTAGAAGTTAATGGGCTAATTCGGAATATCACAGAGAACATTCGGCCAGGCAATTCGGTATGTTAATGATAAGTTTCGGAGCCCATTGACAGTCGCACACGACAGACAGACGACGCTAACTGTATTTTAATCTATAGAAAAATCGGATGTTCCGTTTGTTACGAGTAAGTTTGGTTTGAAAAGTTGCGCGGCCGGTGTACCGCGGCCCACGGCCTATCAATAAACTCTTTGTTCGGACATAAACATGAATATTTTGTATATTGCTTTTTGTAAAGAATTTAAACGGACATTTTATTTTGACGGATGACATGATTTTTGTGAAACATACGCGCGGTCTTCTTTTGTTGCTTTTCGGTAACTAGACGCCGACTTTTGATTGAGTCAATATGTTACTTGACCGTCTAACTTGCTTATTTTGATTGCTGACGCATAAATCTTGCTATTGTCCAAGCTGTATACTGCCGTCATAAAGAAAAAGGGCACAACTAAAATTTTTTTCAAAATTGAGTTATATACATATTTGGAATCAGAAAAAAAAGGCGCATAAGCCAGTTTTTTTACTCAATTTTGAAAAAAAATGTTAGTTGTGCCCTTTTTCTTTATGACGGCAGTATATAACTCAAAAGATCTGTTTTGAGAAATGTAACTCGATTTTAAGTACTGCTAATAATTGTAGTAGTTTATTGCATGCCTGCAGAATTATGGCATTCAATATATATAGACATGATTCTATGAGTGGCACGCGAAAATTGTTAAATACCAAATATGATTAAGATAAATTGTTAAATCATTAACTAAAAAAATGAATTCGTGATTCGCTTTTAAATAACCAATATTGTTTTTCCTTCGAATACATGAAAATTAAATATTTTAGCAAATTTGTTTTTTACAGTTTTATTATATTTGTACTAGCTGCGCCCCGCAGTTTCACCCCCATAAGGTTTCGACCTCGTGGGATTATCGGGATAAAAAGTATCCTACGTGTTAATCCTTGTTTTGGTTCAGTAGTTTTTGCGTGAAAGAGTAACAAACATCCATGCACCACAAGCTTTCGCGTTTATAATATTAGTATGATTATAAGAAGTGAATATAAGTTGCTTTAATTGTATAAATGAATGTAAGTTGAAAGGAAAAGCAATGTTTCATTGAAACCGTTTTGCCGTCGGTCGGCGTTGATGTCTTTTGTAAGCAGGCCTTTGAAGCCATTGCGACTCGGTGTAAAGTACAAACAAACAGATTACCGATATTATAACTAACGTACTTATGTTTATTAGTATTTAAATTAGTATAACTAAGTAATAATACATTTTTAATGTTTTATTATCGGCCTTTATTTATTATAATTACTTTGAATTTTATGAAGAAGAGTGATTCAGAGTTGAATGATTTTTATTATGAAGAGTAGTTTTAAATAGCAAGTATTTAAATATTATTATTGTCTTTATTTATTAACGTGTTAAGTGCGGCGTTAAACAGCGCTTAAGTTTCCGCTTCTCATGTATATGAGAATCTATAATAAATTATAAATAATGTTAACTTGTAAACAATTTGTTATCGGTCACAATTCAGTATATCATATTTTTGTAAGTTTCGCCACGTTAATAATGGCCTAAACACGACTTTATGATTATATCAATATTATATTTAAAAGACTGTATTGTAAACTGAAATTGCATTACGTAAATGTGCCTTCGAATGCGTAGAATGGACTTTTTAGTATTAGTTATTTTTAAAAGACGAATATCAATTATTTATTTATAAAGAACGTTTGGCTTGGCACGCGCTTATACAATAGATACTGTACACAAGAATAAATAAACAGTATCTGTGCTATTTAATTGATATTAATGTTGAAAAAATTATGTTGTATCTAAATGAAAGCAAAGATTTCAAATGTAAAACGGCGCGGGCGCGTAGCGGCTCAGATTGGAAGTTTGTGTTCTGTACATCTGATGAAAATGTGTACGAGTTTTCAGGATAATCACAGCTTTGATGAGTTGTTACAGAACTGGATTTAGTTGTGCCTATAGTTTTAATTTTCATATTGAAGACTTTCCTAAAACAAACAAACATACGCGCCGAATGGAGTTCTTTAGGTGTTTGGAAAAATCGCTCGAAAATAGCTTTCCCGAAATGAAAACCTTTTTCCGCACAACATTAAAAAACCAGCCATGAACGAAAGCAATCGTTGTTCTAAGAGTGTCTCTACAAACCAAGTCGGATCGCATACGGAGCAGGACGGAGCGGCACAAGTTATCTCGTATCAGAGGAGCACTAGGAACTACGGTAACACTCAGTCACTGGATCACGGGCGCAGTACCTGGTCGCCCACAACGTCCTCGGCAGCTGTGATCGCGCAGCAGGCCTCCATTCCCGGCTGCTGCCGGGGGTCGCGTGTGCTAGCCTGGCCTCGGTCACGGCGCGGGGTCGACTCGGTGCCGGCGCGGAACTGTCATGGCGCACGCCTGCGCGCACCCAATGCGCGCGACGGACTGCGTGTGTGATAGCGCGCGGCCTGCGACCTCCTTCGCGGGGTTGCAATGAAAGTGATTAGGTTCTTGCGCTACTGATAACGAGGGCTAGTTTAGTAGTTTCCGTTTCCAAATCATTTATTCTACGATTGAAGCCTATTCTATGTTATCGATCGCGTGTGCATACCTACTAGTATTGCTTTTGTTGCAGACGTGAGGTCAATGAACACATTTTTTGTCCAATGCGTATTATGTTTTTCCACTTTTCAATATTTATGCGGAAATAGGCGGTGTTGACATAATACTGCAACAATCGTTAAGATTTTATTGGACTACTGATAACAAGAAAATTAGGTAAGTAAGTATGCAAAATTAATAATTGAAGTCAATTTTTATTTCGAGGCACTCAGGTGTCCCTAACGCCATCGTACTGGCACCACACACACTATCACACAACAGAGTTATTTATATCTGAGAGAGACAATATCTAAATCACTTTCGAGTTGGAAGTGCGGCGGTTATCAGCGCGTTCGCTGAACAGGTCGATGCGCGCACGCAGGGCCCAGGTGCCCGGCGCGGCTTTCACTGGCTACACGCGGTTTTTCTTCATATCACATATTAATAGGTTCACTTTGAATATACGACGCTTACTACGATTTTCTTGTACGTGTAGCACTAGTTTTTGATTAGGTATCGTTGGTTAATTATATAAGCAGACTTGTTTTTGTTGAAGTTATAGAAAATGGGCAAAATAAACGGTTATCAGTGATTTCATGCGCACTAGGTACAAAGATTAAACTTATGATAGAAAGAGCAATACGAATTTCAAAACTAAAGTTTCGAAAATTTAAAAAGGTTTACAGTTTTAGTAGGTACGTAAAACTCAGCTTAGACAACTTCAGATGCACGATGCAGTTAAATCGCGCAATAAAACATGCAACTGGACTGCGATACTTACCCAAATAAAACTATAGAACTGCCAGTGTAATTTTCGTTACCTTAAATTTTCCCAGTTTCATGAAATCATCAGGGTAGTTCTTCAAAAAGTATTCTCCGCGTAACTTTCATGGCGATTTTTTTTTTTTTAATAATCTTCAAATAGATGTATACAGATTTAAGACGCTGTAAATTTAATACGTAATTTTTTATTTTATGTAAATTGGTGCATAAACTACAGAGATATTCTATTTTGAAATTTCTGTGCCCACGAAAGTTACGAAAGTCCGCACGAAAGTTACAGACGTATTTTCTGCAAGCAAAATATAGTTTCAAATACTTATTTTTTCTCAAATTTCCAGTTTATAAAATAAAAGACTTTATTATATATGAATCAACTTGTATTTGAGATCAACAATTATATTGTTTTGAGATCAGCTTATTAGTACCTACTCATTATTAACTTAGGTTGCTAACAATTGCATTGCTCCCGGAAATTAAACTTTAAAATTGGCAACATAAACATAATTATTACTTACTACTATTGCTGGCAGATAACGTGTGCTTTGAAATGCTTGGAATCATAAAACATACCATTTTCTGCCAGCTGCTTTATTTTAATAAATTTTCAGTCTCGTATCATTTAGAATTTATGAAAAGACATTTCCATGGCTATCACTCGTTTGTGAATTACCACTAAACATAACAAAAATCACAATATTTAAGATACTTATGTAATCAATATAATTAAAAATAATTGCAAATAATTTTTTTCATTTATTTTTCAGTCTTTCTTCTTTGAAGTTCTTTTAAGTCTATAATCACAAAATGTTTGTCTTAAGTTGTCAATAAATCACGAAAGCCATGCACTTCCCAACATAATTAATAATATTAATATGAACTTAATTTTTATTAAAAAAAAAAACTATACGGGATAATTTTTTAAGTAGTGCGCAAATTTTCACAGGCTGTTCTACCCATGAATATGAACAACTTTCACTATCGGACCAACTCTGAAATCACGAAAAAAAAATCAGCTGTTTTGTAGTTTGTGTGTTTTGCATTTTGGTCGAGTAGGTATTGAACTTTTCAATGAAACCGCTGATTAGTTTTTCGTGAGTTCAGACAATTAGTAAAACAGCCCAGTTTTGGGGTGGGAAAAATTATTAAATTGGCTACGAGAAAACCTATAAACAGAAACACATACCTACTACAAGTCGTTAAAAGAAAAAAATTTAAACACATACATGCATAAACACTTATACAAATACATGACAGCTTTTTTGAGCTTCGCGATAATCGAGTAAATGCATCTGCAGCGTCACAAGTAATCTAAAGTTATCATTCAATGGAGATATGTAACTTTCGTGGTGCGCTAGCTAACTTTCGTGGACAAATAACCACGAAAGTTGTGCCACGAAAGTTACGAAAAATTCACATTTTTGAGAATTACGATTAAACTTATAGGTAAATAAACAAAAAAAGTACTTGGGAATAATCTCGAAGATCTATCTTATTCCTTAATACAAAATGAGTTGGAAAATTATAAGCATTATCCTTCAAAATATGCGCATGAAAGTTTCTAGACCAAGGCTACTTGAAAATATTCAAAGAATAAACCACCTTGTAATTTTTTTTGTTTAGAAGCGATGAACGTACGTGTCTTCCTCACTGACGCCGGGATACTCTGAGCGACCGCGCAGCTAAAATGTGTAGCGACAAGTAGGCGCTCTTGGAAGATAGGTGCAGTTTTGTTGCGCGTTCTCGAAACTAACAAAATCGTGTGACAGAGACTTATTGCTTAATAACTATTGTAACTTAAGAGATAAAATTAATGTTCTTTGATAATTATGATGCATAGTTAAATACAATTAATTTGATGTATTACATTATATGTTTATGAATTGAATACAAAAGTTATCAAAGTTTGCCGTGAGCGCGAACAGAGTGTGACGCGTGAAGAACACCGATTTTGCTCCCGTTTTCGACATAAGATATTTTTTTTTATAAACATTATAAATAATTTTAGATATTTAATGTTTAAATTATGTACACATATAAATAAAGATTAATCTGTATTTGGTCCTAACACTGAATGTTTAATAGGTTACGAATTAAGACCGTGTGACCGCGTTTTGAGGGACCTCGAAGAACTACCCATCAATAATAATACTTCTTCACCTGATGGAGGTACTTCTGCACCAAACGTCTGTGTCACTGACACTGCTGACTGAGGATAGTTCGTGGGATAAACCTTATTACAAAGTCCTCCAGACCGAATTTCGGCCATGACGACCAATTTCAGCGGAGACCAGCCTTCGGTGCGGACACAGGTGCACTCTCTTAGTCCGGTGGGACGAAAGTCCGACACGACCGGAGAGAGATCAGGGGCAGCGCAGGGCTAACGGCTTAATGTGCTTTCCGAGGCACGGGGGTATCACACCGCTAACTTCCAAACTCCGGACTTTTAATAAGACATTCTCAATGGAAAAACCCAATACCACGTTTGCCCGACCCGGGAATCGAACTCAGGACCCCAGGCTCAGCAGTTGCGCTCGCGACCACGAGACCAACAGGGCAGTCATGTCTGATTATAAACAGTGAATAGTTCGTTAAAAGTAGGAAAAAAATACGTTTTCCCAAATCAATTATTTTAAGGCTCGCCATTCAAAAATCACTAAATACGTTTAACGCTTAACTTATTTAAAATATCGTACCGTTTCTGAAAATTGTTCGAAGGTGATGACAGAAAGATGTTTTGAACATGATTAGCACTAAACGCATTTAGTAATTTATGGTGCAAGTGGACCTTGATTTATGGTATTTTCCTTTTGGAATTTCCAAATAAATTGAACCCATAATTTAGGAGAAAATGAGTAACAGCAATCTGAAAGTAAAATGCAGTTTCTAGGTACCTAGGCAATCGCACATTAGGTACCTACAGCCGCAACGGGCCGCAGCTCGTCGCATTTCAATACAAAAAGTGTTTTGGTGCTCAGCTGAAGTGTATTGTACGATGTTTCATATACAATTTACGACAGTGGTGTAGGAGGTTTTTCGGCCCATCCCAATGGGCGTCAGCCCTAAGTCGTGCTTAGAAATATTTATCCGACTGAGCAGATAAAACAGATCGATTTGACCGGTTGTGGACAACACGCATGAAAGGAAGATACCGCATACATCCTAATTCTAACTAATATTTATGCGAAAGTAAGTTTGTTTGTTTGTTTATTACCTTTTCACGCCGAAACTACTGAATCGATCATCCTGAAATTTTGCATATACGTTGTCAGGTGTACAGAAACGGACATAGGTTACCTTTCAACCCAAAAAAAGTGCTGTTCCCGAGGAAAACAACAATAACGCTATTATGATGGCGCCACAAACATACTTTTTATCCCGATGTTCCCCGCGGGCCCAGTACGCGTTGGTGGATGTTACATGTCTTCGAAATTTTGGTTCTAGGACATGCCGGTTTCCTCACGATCTTTTCTTTCACCGTTTTGAGATGTGTTCAGTGGTGATGAAATTATTTACACAAATTAAAGCGCCTGACTGGGTTCGAACCCACGACTCGTAAGTCGGAGTCCATCACTGCTCTCACTTTTAACACTACTGCCGATATTTTAGAGCTAATTAACTACCTACTACATTATTAGGAGAATTATATTCACTTACATGTTACACCGCGACGTTACGGAACCCCCTCTTGAAAATTTACAGACAGGAATACCACAATTAAATCAATCAAAATCAAAATATTTTATTTCACATAAGCCTACATGGGCACTTATGAAACGTCAGAAGCTAGGTGCACGGTTCCAATTGGTCGTTTCCTATGGAGAAGACCGGCAAGAAACTCCACGGTTACTGTTTTTCAAAATAATTGACTTTTACAAGAGGACAGCGTAGGCCTGTTAACAAGTACCAGGTACTTGTTATTGTAAAAAAATATCTACAGATCTAAAGTCTACAAGGCCTACAAGGTCCTCACATTTACAAAATAAGAATCTATCAGAAGGATAAATAAAAAATAAAAACCTACTAAAACCAAGTGGTATTACAACCACTAATAAAGAGGGTAAGGAATCCAATCTCATTGGAACGTATATGTTTTAGCCGTTTGGGGTTGAAACTCTAGGGGCATGGGGCCCGAGTGCCCACTTAGTATTTCGAGACATCGCCAAGCGGTTGGTCGACTCTTCACGTGACCAGAGGGCTAGCCTATTTTTTGGCCAAAGAATCAGCATTGCCATACAACGTGGCAATGATGCCAGTCTTTTGGGCACGTTTCCTGTTGACAGCGATGCGGATGAATTTTTTGATGCCCTTTGATTACTTCCCCTCCTTTTTATATACTTGTACATATTATTAATAATATTTAAATACTATTAGCTTTTAAAATTCTGTAAAGAGTGATAAAATGCTTTGAATAAAGAGGTGAAAATAATGTCAAATATTAAAAAGATTATGTCAAAGAAGTATGTAAAAAAATAAAAAATAAACATCGTAATTTGAGAGCAGTTAATAGACATTTACATAGTTATGCCGTTAATGAGGTGCCAGGGAAGCCACATGTGTAGAAGGAATTATTGCCAAACTATCTTGTCTTCAACGTAGTCTTTAATCTTATAATATGCTTTTTTGATAAGGACACGTTTGATGAGGGTTTTGAACTTTCCATCGCTAAGTTCTGTAACCGGATTTGCCAACTTGTTATAAAAACGGATGCCGTTTACAAGAAATGACTTGCTAGTTTTAGTTAATCAAAATTTTGGTATCACAATTTCATTTTTTCCTACGTGTATATATATTATGGAAATCGCTTCATATTTTGAAAAGTCCTAAGTTTTTGCGAACAATCAAAATAGGTACTTTCTAAAATATAAAGAGAAGGCAGAGTTAGTATATCAATTTCTTTGAATTTGTTTTGAGACTCGCGAGGACCCATTCTAAAGATTGCGCGAATTGCCCTCTTTTGTAAAATGAAATTGAATCTACGTCAGCTGCCGATCCCCACAGCAGAACATCATAAGACATAATAGTGTGGAAATAAGCAAAGTGTACTAACCTAGCTGTGGCTATTTTATTATTTAATATTATTCATATTTATTTATTCATCAAACAATTTACATTGTGTTCGAATTACAAAATTATTACATTTTAACCATAACAGAAGCAATAATCAAATAATAACAAAAATAATTTAAAAAATATTACTATGTCATCGTTTACATGTCAAACCATAAAAGCACAAAAACAACAATGTCTATTCCATTTTTACGTAAACCAACTGAGAATTAAATATTAATTAAATTACTGTTTATAAGTCCAACCATAAAAAGCCCAAACACAACCATGTCCATTCCATGTTAGGTAGACCTATTGAAAATTAAATGTAAATTAAAATCCAGTTAGATGTAAAATGTCAATCAAATGTAAGTTAAATGTCAACGAAATTGAATGAAATGATAAAATTTAGGTATGCCAAATCGATATAAATTGAATGTCAATTACCAATTGCATAAATCCAACCACATCAGCTCAAAAACAACCATGTCTCTTCCATGTTGCGTATATTAAAAGAGAATCAAATGTAAATTAAATGTCGGTAAAAATTAATTAAATGTCAATTAAATGCAAACTAAATGTCAATCAAATTAAATGTCAATTAAATCAAATGTCAATTAAAATAAATGCCAACTAAATCTAATGTCAAATAAATTAAATGTCAGTACCATATCAAATAATTCATACACAATTTATCTGGAATCATTCAACATCAAATCGGATACAGAATATAAACATTTTTCTAATAGGAAGGCTTTCAGCTTTCCCTATGAGTTTGTGTTATAGACCAAAGTTTTTAAATCAGGGGGTAACTTATTATATAACTCTACTGCTTGATAACGTGAACAATGCTTTGCTATGTTAAATTTAGGCACCATTGTATTTTTAATCACTTTCCTTCGTATGCTCTCTCTCAGCTCTCTTTCTTTCTGTGATTCATATTGATGTATATATATTTTGCGAACTTGCTTAACAGAACTAGTATATACAAACTTGGAACTGTAAGAATGCATAATTTTTTAAAATATTCTTTGCATTATTCGCGCTGTGAAATTTTTACAATGGTTCTAATGGCACGCTTCTGAAGGATGAATGCTCTTTGGCGGTTGTAGTTATAGCTATTTCCCCAAAACATGATGCTGTACCTCAACCTAGATTCAACCAAAGCATGATAACATGCTTTAAGCTGTTTCAAATCTATTTCATCCTGAGGCTCCTAAGTGCATAACATGCAGATGATATAGAGGAGTCAATAGCAGCAAGCTCCTGTTTCCAGTTTAGATTTGAATCAATGTTTATACCTAAGAATTTTACCTCATTTACCAATCCTATCTTGTCTCCTTTCAATGTCACATCTATAGTGTCAGTGTTACGAGATGTAGTCTTAAATAACATTATATTTGTTTCATTTGTATTAATTAGTAAATTATTAGCTGTAAACCAAGAAAGATTATCTAGACTTTTATTTACTTTTTTGGACAATTATTTTAAGTCATGCGCTCCAATTATTACGTTTGTTTCATCAGCAAAAACAACACACGAAACGTCTGGCTGAACGTGTTCATGTTCGTTTGTGAAGATAAGATACAATATTGGACCTAAAATTGAACATTGAGGTACCCCGCGTCTTATGTATATCATCTTTGATTTATATGCTATTTCATGATTATTTTCATCAATGTTTTTTATTACACATACATTCGACATACATTCGTCTGTTTTGTAAAAGATGTCATAAGTTTTAAAACATCACCTCTTATACCATAGTGTTCCAGTTTAGCAAGCAGTAATTGATGGCTATATCTGTCAACTGCCTTATTTTTCTTACTGCATATGCAGCTGAATTTAAAGAGCTCTAATGTGTGCGCCCCATTGTAATTTGGAATCTAAAGTAATTCCTAGAAATACCGTTAACGTAACACCATCTAGTTTTTTGCCATCAAGTTTTAAATTCAGACCCACTTGAGGTACATTTGGTAATGAGAACTTAAGACTTTTAGTTTTGTTCGCATTAAGTAAAAGATTATTAGCTGCAAACCATTTCGAAAGAACAGCCAGACTATCGTTGACATGTAAGACATCCGTATCTTTTCTATCTATTTTATTAAAAATAAGGGAAGTGTCATCAGCGAATAAAGTGATATCCGACAAGTTAACCATCATGTAAGGAAGGTCATTAATATAAATTCATAGGAAAAGGCCAAGGATTGAGCCTCGAGACACGTCCATCTTAACTATAGACCCCGATGATGTCATTTCTAGCTTTCATTTATAATGTATGTTTAATTAAAAATTAAAGCTAGACATTTTTTAGTCGTTTAATTTATATAAAAACAATTGAGCCTAAAGTTATTTTTTTTGTTACCAGCCAGCAGTAGGTATAAGTAAAACCTTCTTGGGAACAGTCGTCGTTGGTTAGGAAGGACAGCAGTGTGTGTGATACGTTCAAACTAAATGCTGGAAAATATAGCTTCTTCTTATATTCTAGACTGAGCTGTGCCTGCGACTTTTCTTTTCATGGGTTTTATTTTTTTTGCGCGGACCTCTAATCCTTTTTCTAAAATCAAAGTAACCTAGGTTACTCCGTATAACATCAGCTATCTGCCAGTGTAAGCCCCGTCAAAATCGTTCCAGCCGTTTAGGAAATTAGCCAAAACAAACAGACAAATAGACAAACATATATAAAAATAGTTTTTTTGTTATAAGTACCGTAATATACATACTTTCATAACAAAAACAGACACTTCAGTTTTATTTATTTGTATAGATATATTTTATTTTCATTATATTTTTAACCGAATTCAAAAAAGGAGGAGGTTTTCAATTCGACTGTACCTACTTACGTTTTGTTTTTTTTTTTGTATGTTTGTTACGCCATATCTCCGGCAATTCATAATCGATTTAAACAATTCTTTATTTAATAAATAGGGTATGCCCACATAAATTTTTATTACCTTACTTTCCTTGAGTAGTTTTTGAGTTAGCTTCAATAATACGTATTTTTGCCACTTTATATTGATGATGTTATAATAACTTCCTGTCACTGATATTTACATAGCAAGTAGTGTTATACGAGTTTGTGTGGGGTAAGTACAATTTATGAGTTGGTGTTGTACGAGGTTATCGGGTAGAGAACCAAAGTTGAAAATATGTAGCCGGCCATATTAGCCGTAGAACTGATGACCGTTGGGTAGACGTGTTCTTGAGTGGAGACCGCGAATCGGTAAACGTAAGGTGGGACGCCCTCGGGCTAGGTGGAGCGACGATCTTTGCAGGATGGCTGGTAGCAGCTGGATGATAATTGCCGAAAAATTTTAATGTTGAATGGCGTGCAATAGGAGAGGCCTATGTCCAGCAGTGGACTGCTATAGGCTGATGATGATGATGAAGTACAATTTAAAAGTGAAAAATAAAAACTTTTTTGCAACAAAGTTTGTACGCGCAATATCTTAATATTTCTCTTCCTACTTGATAGAAAAGTATTTTTTTACTATCCTCGTGAACCCGTACAAAAAACTAAACAACATACATAAATGCCTAATAAAATCACAAACGAGTAGAGTCATTGATATAAATACCAATTATTTATTTAAATTCGGAATATGTGATTGTATTATTATGTAGATATTATTAAAATAAGATTAGTTTAACTCCTATTAATACCTATCTTTCGCCAAAAAGATCGGCGTGACTCATGGCATATGCTACTTAGAGGCGGGGTCTGTTTCATTGTTTTTTTCTCTTGATACCTACTTATTTCCGGGCAGTCATGGACAGAGTCATAATTTATTGTTATTTTTAATATAAGGTTATAATATATAATATAAGTTCGATAGACTGAACATCAAAATATTTTATATATAAAATTATATCATCATCATCATCATCATCAGCCTATAGCAGTCCACTGCTGGACATAGGCCTCCCCTAATGAGCGCCATAGCGCCCTGTCTAAACTTAAAATTATATGTCTAAACTTATTTGTCTGCAACTGAACATTATTTTATTAGGTGTTAATGTTTATCCAATTGAATAAACCAACTACTTAAATAAGTAGATACCTATTATTTGGCGAGTACAACTTACCACACTTTCTCGATTCATAACGCCTTGCGTAAAATACATAGCAACTGTAGTGTCCCCTGCGTCATACCATACAATTCGAGCTGATTTTTCCATCATTTTCCATGACATTTCCATAACTTATATTCGAGGAATAAAATTGACGTTTGACAATTTTTGTATGAAATAACTGTCAAAATTTCAAAATTATTCCTCGAATAAAGTTACCAGATGATTGAAAAATCAGCCCTAAATTAAACGCAAAAGGGGCTTAAAAGAAACTTAATACATCGAGGCGTTAAGATTTACTTTCAAATCAACATTTATCAAACTCTTTGACGGATCGGCCCCTTAGACGGTAGGAAATAAGGTTTACCTACTGGCGGATTAAGGGCGGCAGATGCGATCCGCCCCGGGCCCCCAAAAATCGAGCAATATTTTTTGCTAAAATTGCATTATCTTTTTACTCTGTCTTCTCTGCGTAAGTCCACAGGGTAACTCCTATTTATGTACATAAATATATTACATATATTCAGGGTGGGGTGCTAACATTTTCGAGCTATTTTCGCTCGCTCTACCAACCTCTATTTGTCTGATAGTTTAGCTTTTCTATAAAAACAAACAAACACACATAAAAAGTATTTCCTATTTCTGTAGTCAAAGGAAAACCTAATCTACTTAATTTTGCTGACCCGGGCCCCCGACTATACGGGGTCAAATTAAATTAGCTAGTAAAACTTCGCAGACGTGATGGGTATCGATATCTAAACACGATAAAACAAAAAAGAAATATATTTGATATTGCTTTTAGTGACTTCACTTGAAATATCAGTGTAAAAATCAGTTTTTTATGTGTAAACTTCACGTAGGTACGTGATTAGTATCGATATCTAAACACGAAAAAACATATTTTCTCTGCTCGTAGGTATTGCAATTAACACACACAACAGCGGTCGTTGACCTCTAAAAAAACATCAAATCCTTTTATGTTCATTTTATTGTGTTTACATACCGATACTCATCACATCTGCAGAGGTTAGCTCGCTAATTTTATTTGATCCTGTACATGAAATAAAGCGCCTGATAAATAGTAAATCGCAACTAAAGACAGGTAAATGGCTTGCACATCGGTATGGGCAGCCAAATCCCTGTATGCTTTAAATAATAACCTTACACGTTTCACCATAGCGATATTACTATAAAAGTCCGTGATCATGAACATGGACTTAAACTTACTGAATGACAGATTCAATCAATGCTATTCATCTTCCAATTGATTTCAATAATCACCCCTTTTAACCAGCCGATCATGAATTAATGTACTCCACATTCAAGGAAATTGACATCTTAAGTCTATTTTCCGTGTTATAGCAATTCATTGTCAAATAATGACAGTTTTGATTTGTATACATTTTGGATTGGAAGTCAATTTGTTTAATAATTAATTTCCCTGTTTTACCTAGTAATACCGTAACGCCGCTATCTTATTGTATTTCACATAATTTTAATACATTTTAAGTGACCTTTCATAAAACCGTTACAGAAATGCTTACCAATACTTGTCAACATCATTCGAGTGCCAAAATATCATAGAAAGAAGTCTCGTAAACGCGGCGCCACTATCGTGTTTACCACTATTGATTTAGTTATTTAACTCGACATCATAATACAAGCCTGTATGGCTATATCCTGGTTAATAAAATGCACAATCTTAAATAGAAGAAGATGTCTGAGGCAGGGTTAACATGGGTGGGTTTTAGTAACATAGGTGGGTTTTAGTCTGTAAGAGTCTGACAATCCCTTCCGCTCCACCCAGAGCGGGAGGGGTCATTTGATGATTTCCCATCCGGAAAAAAAAAGGCAGGTGGGTTGTTGTAGGAATGTTGCTAACTAGATATTAATAATAATTATTAGTTTCACTTAATGCCAGGGGACTTCTTTTGTGAAATGGATGTCAAGTGATTTGACTTGCTGTTGTTAGGTACTTACCTATTTTAGTCAGCCAATCACAGCAATTAAAAAAATTGTGACAATCTGTCACATATGTTTTTTGTATTGGTTGATTGGCCTTTTCGTAAATCGAGTGTAGGTAAGTCCATATCCACGGACCAACCGCGGCAAGCGTAGCTTAACCTGATCGATCGACCCTTGCGGGTGAAACTCCGCATACGTGATGGGTCGAATTTAGCCACAAGCCCCGCAAAAATTAGAAATCATTAGTTAAAAATCCTTCCTTTGTGCTCTCTTTCGATTTACATACAGGGAACTCTAGTACAAAATTTCATATTTCTGTACCTAGCGGTATAGGCTGTGCGTTATCTGTCAATTAATGAATTTAAGATATAAAGCGTCATGGTAACCCGCGCAATTTAATTTTTCTTATGTTTTTGCAATTTGCAGGTGTAAATCAGATTTTATATTGATCTAAATATCTATGATTCGCGTCCGTAACAATTTTTTTATTTTTTTTATTACTAAATGGGCCCGCTCTTGACCCCGATCACGCCTGATGGTAAGCGATATATAGAATTACAAACATAAAATCAGCAATAGATCTCTCTAAGTTCATATTACCTCGGATATCTATGATATTACCCTATTGAATAACTATTTCACGATTATCATGACATTTTAGGGCAATTCTAACTTAAGGAGTTGTATATCTGATTCTAATCATAATAATTCTGTATAGCCATATTTGTTAAGATTGCGAATCGTATTTTTATCAACATACTACCTGACACTGACCTGCAAATTGCAAAAAAAAACGTAAATTCGCGAGCTTATGTAGATTATGTGGCAGATAATACCTACATAGGTATAAACAGATTATGAATGACAAGGAATGCAGATTAAGCCGATCAGATATTAAGCTGGCCACGTATGCAAGAAGTTAGTTGTCAGAGTATCAAGAGTTGAGGGCCGACGAATTCGACCATGTGGCGGACACATGGTCCAATGTCCAATTAGATGACCTTCTATTCTAATATTTCTAACACTGAATCATTTATTTAATGTGACAAGTCTCAGTCTACGTAAGTACCTAGTTAGTATTTAGGGATTTACAAAGCCCAGTGTCCGTGAAAACCTTTCGCTTTTCGGGTATAGATAGTTAAAAGTATACTAACATCTATATATATGCTTTAATTTGCACCAAAATTGCTAGGCCTTGTCCAATATTTTTAACTTTAAGAGTATAAAATGGCGGTGTTATCGCTGAAGTCTGTCGCTACCAGCCCTGTTAAATCTGTTTTCATCTCATTGTAAGCTGATCTCTTAGATATAACTCTTACTGAAGCGAAAGAAGAAAAGGAGCTACATCAGCGACACGCAATACCATCAGCATTACAGATGCGTTGCCATTCCAGAGTCAAATCTGAAATTAATGTCCCAATTTTACCAATATATATCCCTTCAAACTGGAACACAGTAATGTTACTATAAAAGAATTCAATATTGCTTTCCTAAACTCCAGCTGTACCGACCGAGACCCACCTAAATCAATCTAAACGTACCTAATATTTTTCAACGGGAGGACCTAGAACGCTTCCCTGAGATAACCCTGAGTATTTAATTATTAAAGCTGAAAATAAACTCCAATCCTCATTTATCTGTCGCGTTTCTTAGTCGTGGAAGTTTCAAGTTCAGTTACTTTAACTCTTCTGAATTAAACTCTTTTTGCAAAGGAGTATGGATATAACAACAGTGGCTTTGGAAATTATAGCAAAGAAAGGGGTGGGTGATCAAACTCGAAACTCGACCAACTAAACCACGGGCACTTTTGAAGAGCCAGTGAGAAAGACAAAGCTAGTTGCCCATTCTAAGGCGTAGTAGGCTCCTATGGATAAGAATGGACAAGAAACTATATGGACAGAGACATGCTATATAGATCCCTAGGTAGGTACTTTTTGTTTTTCTTTTTACAAAATATCCTTGAACGAATCGTGCATTATGCTTTCTACCTATTATGATTAATTACTGCCACTACCTACTTCTTATATAAGAGGAAATACATTATTAAACAATAATATAAAACCACTCTTACCATTAACTAATATTTAGTTACTATTATGATTAAGTTTTAATGTTTAATTTCTAGTCATAAGAATTTGAACCAAGTACCTATTCTTTTAAGTGCGTCGTATGGATTTACTATTTTATTGTTCTAGGGTTAAAATATAATTTTCCTTCCAATACGTGGGTAAACACCAGTGGACGTAGGTAAATGCATGAGGAAGATATTTTGTTTCCGCTTTACATAAATTATGATAACCTTAAAAAGTAGGTCAGGTTTAGATTTCTAAAATGTACACAATGTGCACACAATTCTGTACTTAATCTTAGCTAATATTATAAATGCGAAAGTAAGTTTGTTTCCTTTCACGCCTAAACCACTGAACCGATCATCCTGAAATTTAGCATTTTATACGTTGTCAGGTGTACAGAAACATACATAATGTACCTTTCATCCCGAAAAAAAAGTGCTGTTCCCAAGGAAAATAACAATAACGTTATTATGATAATAGATGGCCCACGTGTCTTTCGAATCAAAAACCGGACAACGTCTGTCGGGTCAGCTAGTTTTTAATATAGATAATTTTTTATCCCAAGAAATAATACGTAAATCGAAATGGACGAAGTGCCTACTACGCTAGACCCTTATTAGACTGGATTCAGTACATGCTTTTGAACCCCCTGCGTTGAATTGCTGTTCCTGTTGTAATGCTAAGTAAGATTAAATTTTTTTGATAACCGACGAAAAATTTCTACTCTAGGGGGTGTAGAATCATATGCTGAATTCATGGTTAAAGCTTGCGCGTTGATGTCCCAGCCACCCTGAAGAAATAAACATTTTATTTAAGAAAAGAACATGCCTTTTTAGCAACATTGCTATTCCATCCCATTACTCTTTAAACTGGCACCAATAACCGTAGTCTGTGTCGTTTTGATTGAGCAAAGTGGAGATGATCGTCACCGGCCGTCATGTCCGACTGTATAGAAACAGTAGGCTAATAGATATGTTATAAATGGTGTTACATATGTATTATGTATATATAGTCTTCCAGACCGTATTTCGACCATGGCGGCCAATCTCACAGACAAACAGAGACTAGCCTTCGGTGCGGGAGATATTATAGTGTACAAGTGTGTGCGCTCTCTCTGCCGCTGAAAACCAGCGCTGAGGCTGTCTCGAGGGTCTTAGCATTATGCTGAACGATGGACGTTTTGCGTGAATGTGACGCATGCTCCTCCAAGTTGTTATTTGTTTGTGTTGTTGTTATGCGTCATGTTTGCTGCAAATAAACGTATCTATTTTCTTTCTTTTTAGGGTTCCGTACCCAAAGGGTAAAAACGGGACCCTATGACTAAGACTTCGCTGTCTGTCCGTCTGTCCGTCCGTCTGTCTGTCACCAGGCTGTATCTCAAGAACCGCGATAGCTAGACAGTTGAAATTTTCACAAATTATGTATTTCTGTTGCCGCTATAACAACAAGTACTAAAAACAAAATAAAATAAATATTTAAGGGGGGCTCCCATACAACAAACGTGTTTTTTTTCCGGCGTTTCTGCCTTGTGGTACGGAACCCTTCGTGTGCGAGTCCGACTCGCACTTGGCCAGTTTTTTTTCTCTTTCGTCATTCGCATATTCAGATGGGAATTACTGAAAGTTTACTCTCATTACCTACGTGCATTAGGTACCTATTAAAAACTTTTATAGAGTGTGGATACTTTGGTCTTACTCTGTATGTACTGTCTTCCAACCTATTAATACTTATCCCCTCGTCTGTTGGCTGTTACTAACTTTCTTGTGTTGTCTACGTTCGTTCCGAAGTATTTTTGCATTTATTTTCATCTTGCGCTTTTCCTCTCCAGTCGCCATGACATCTTCGTCTTGACCCAATCATCACCTCTAATCAAATAAGTTTATGTATATTGTTTCAATTGCTTCGAAACTGCCGACTCAATAAAAATATTTGTTTCAATGTTAGTGCAAACATACCTAACAATCACTGGGTCGCTGCGTGTATGTCAGTTGGTAGTTGACGTATATGAACATATAAACCGACTGCACATAAGGCGACTATGTAAGTATGGATGGCAATATTGTGCGATTGATCAGCTGTAATTATGCGGAAGAATATTTATTCTGGAGATTTGGCTTAAAACGCAAGTTTTAGAAACAATAAAAGTACCTATATGATCGACTACAGTAAACAAAATCAGGATATATGCTAGGTAGATAGTGTCTTAAAAACATAATACAACTAATTTGATACGATAGAAAAATATCATGAAGATACCTCTAAAAACTTTCTTTTTACAATAAAAACCATACTAATATACATACATACAATCATTCTGATTTTTTGTCAGATTATTCTACAAGCAACATACTAAAACACTAGTGTTTTAATTTTTTAGTCCAAATAATAGATTTTTGTAATTAAATAATTGCTTCATATTTTGCAATAAATTACCAGCGTTGTGTCATCGCGTTTCTCTTTCTTTTCTTTGCAGTCCGACAGTGACCGCGTTTTAGGTCACGTAAGCCCCTTAATTTTCTTGCTTTTCAAAAAGTTGTGTTTTGCACGGCTCTGCTGTCTCTAACTCTTTCATGTGAACCTAGGGGAAAACACCGGTCTTATCGAGCTTGCCTATTCCACAGCATCAGACTATAAAATACAGTAAGTATCAATAAAAGTTTTCGGTAGTAAACAAATACAACAACAATTTCTCTCCCTATAAAAGCAGCTGTAAGAACAAATGGACGACCCAATGTTTCTGACGTCTTGTAATTTATTGTGCAGACATACTATCGTGGACAATTACTAGCGGCTCCGTATTGAAAGCGCTTGTAATTGAACCGGGCGTGAGGTTGTCACCACACAATTGATTGTAAATTAACATGCACACACACAGACACACACAACATCGCCAATCATTATGTGCACCGCTGAAGTAACTGTGATTTGTTTGTTTGTGATGCTGATGGAGAGCTTTTGTACACTTTTTTTAAGGCTACACCGCTAAAACGGAAAATAGTGGCCACTAGTATTATCCGTTTTAGTGAATATAATAATTTAACTAAACAATGTAAAACTACCGTTTATAATAATATTAAATTAGTCTTGTGGAGCAGAACTTAACGTGCTTATTTTCTGCATTTTCATTCTAAAATAAAATAAATAACCAAACAAACGATGAGGGTCGACGCGGTCGGCGTAGCCATAATATATCACTTTAAGAGGAAACATGTTGGATTGTATGATTTTAGCGCATCTCAGAGCCTAGACTAGACCAGTATTATAGACATAGTGGCATTCTATCACCCAAAGTGGTAAGGTCAATAATGTATTTGATTGACATACTAAACTACCGAAATGTGTCAATCCTGTTGAAATTCTTTCTAGAAATACGGAAACAGTTTGAAAGCACAATCACTTTCAAAGCTTAGACAACTGAAAATTCACTGCTCCAGGCTCTGTGGGTGTGTGGTGGTGGTGTTTACCCGAAACAGTTAGCCTTAACCATCTTCGCTAACTGACTAATTATTTGACCACGATATGAGCATTCTTCGATGTTCATAGGGAAAGTCAGTCAAACGGATGTGAAACTTGAATCTGTTTGCAAATGCCGTGCTATAGTCCGTTGCTGTATCGTCTTGCACGCCATATGTAGGTACATATTATTGTTGTAGGTAGTGGTTGTATTCGAACACAAGACTTTACAAACGCTTCCTTATTTGTTACACTTTTTTAATTTTGTTTCCTCATTCTGCCTATATCTTATTCTATAGTTTTACGTAGGATAATGTTTGACATTTGTAATACTATAGGCCGTGCAAGAAAAATGCATTTAGTGCAGTTAAGCGCGTATCTGCGACTTTCCCAAAACTTTTAAACACTTGATGATATTGAAAGAATTAACCGCCAAATGCTGATGTAGTAGGTAGGTACTCTAGTGTAATAGATACTACATACTAGACTAGTAGACTACTTCACTAAGAGTGTTGCATGGTATACAAGATGCTAGTGCCTAATGTAACTTAGCTTGATAAGCTGCCGCTCGCGCTGCTGCAGCGGAAAACCTCAAGTAGCGTAAATATAACAACTTCGCTTATCTCCTTTTTAAAGTAATCACCAAACGGTTGCTTGACTTCCCTTTGCTTGATTTACGTGACCAAAGGGCTGATTTTTACATTGACCAGAGGCTAAGCATTGCCTTCAACGTGGTAAAGATGTCATTCATTTGAACGCGCTACAAGTCGACAGCGATACGAAATAATTTTTCGATGCCCTATTTTAGTTTTACATTAGACTAGCGACATATCAAAATTTCAAGATATCTGTGCTTAGAAAAACCGAGAGGATCACTTCTTCTCCCCGCCATTGTGATCTTTTTTGTTCTAGACAATACCTGAGAACCTTCTTTCTGATTACGGAGACATTGAAGGTCAAAGTTAAAAAAATATAGCTGAACGTTTACTACTGTACCACCCACAAGCACAGTGTTATGCGTGCGTTACATTGCGCGCTGCGGTAAACAGCGATGTTTCACACTAAAAGTCGTTTTCCAGCAATCATTTCTGCTTAACGGCCTGACCATTTTTTCCGCCCATATTAACTTTTAATCAGCATGTTACAGGCTATAATGTGCCAAAATTTCAGCCAAATTCACCGAACGGCTTTACCTTACATTTTGTGTTCCTTTACCTCATTCGATCATATTGGCCGCTCAGAGTGTGTGTTTTTTTTTTCCTTTTCTTAGGGTTCAACAATAGGATGGACCCTAATCTTATTACAATCTAGCCTTTTAAATAGACTAATAAGTAATTTAATTATAACCTAAACTATTAAAAATTGTCTTTAGTAAGAATGTGTCCAATAGCACTTTTCTTATTGTCTCTATTAAGGCGAATACACTTCGTTCTTGTGTTTGTTTGGCACTTTTGTACTTTACACTATTCACTAACACTAAACACTAACTCGAACGGTTTTGTTCTTTTTAGTCTTCTAACTATGTCGATGAACTCAACTTTTAGGTCCCAGTGGAGGTCATCATTTCGTATGTACCAAGGTGCATTTACAATTTCCCTAAGCACTTTGTTCTGGAATCGTTGTATAATTAATATATTGGTCTGTTTGGTGCAGCCCCACAGCTGAATACCATAAGTCCAAACTGGCATTAGGACTTGTCTGTATAACAACAATTTATTTTGCACGGACAGCATGGAGTTTCTTCCAAGTAGCCAATACATTCTTTTGAATCGGAGGTCGAGTTCATCTTTTTTCTTCTTGACGTGGGCTTTCCAGCGTAGCTTTGCGTCAAGGGTCATACCGAGATACTTGGCTGTATTCTCGTATGGAACTTGTTTATTATTAATGTAAACTGGAGAATACTGTTGTTTTTTGTTGGTAAAATCTATGTGAACAGATTTCGATTCATTAAGTTTAATCCTCCATTTTTTGGTCCAGTCATAAACTTGATTTACAGCCATTTGTACCTTTTCTACTGCTTCTTCGTGGCTGTTTCCTACAGCCATTATGGCTGTATCATCAGCAAAGGTCCCAATCGTGTTTTGCTCTAATTCAGGAATATCGCAAGTGTATAGTAGGTACAGGACCGGACCTAACACACTTCCTTGCGGTACGCCAGCTTTAATTTCTTTCAGTTCTGAGTAGGCATCTTCTTGTCTTATTCTAAAGACTCTATTCAGAATGTAGGATTCTAATATATCTGCAAACTGTGGTAACAGGTTCTTCAGTTTATGTATAAGGCCTTCATGCCATACTTTGTCAAACGCTTGCGCTACGTCTAGAAATACAGTAGAACATACTTTCTTGTCTTCAAGGGCGTTTTCTATTACGTTTGTGATCCTATGCACTTGATCGATGGTAGAATGTTTTTCTCGAAAACCAAATTGGTGCTCTGGTATTATATTTTTACTATCTATGATTGGTTTAATCCGTTTGAGTAACAGCTTTTCAAATAGCTTGGACATGATTGGTAGTAAGGAAATAGGCCTATAAGATGATGTTTCGTGAGCCGGTTTCCCTGGCTTAGCTATCATTATTACTTCGGCCACCTTCCATAAATCTGGAACATATTTAAGCCTTAGTGCGGAATTGATAAGGGTCGTTAACTTAACCAGACCCTTTCTTGGGAGGTTATGAAGTACTTCTCCTGTTATTAAATCGTAGCCTGGTGATTTTCGTGTACATATATTACGTTTTATTTCTCGTGCGACTTCTCTTGGTGTAACTAGTTTTATGGTAACTTCATTTTCTGCTGTCACCATATTAGCGAAAGTGTGATCTTCAATGACTTCCCCATCGTTTGGCTGAAAGATATTTTCTAGGTGCTCTGCAAACCTCTTTGCTTTTTGCTCGTTAGTAACTGCCCATTGCCCATTTCCACATTTGATAGGTGGGATTTGGGTAATCGGCCTTTTTAGGTGCTTCGTAGCCTTCCAAAGGGAGTAATCTGTTCTTTGGTCGTTAGTTAGGCTCTGAATATAGGTTTTGGTTGAGTCGTCTTTAAAGTCTTGGATTAGTCTTTTTACTTTTTTTGTCAGATTATTTAGTTTTCGTTTGTCATCCGGGCACCTAGATTGATGCCACGTTTTTCTCTGCCTTCTTTTCTCCATAATGAGCTGCTTGATTTTGGGCGGGTATGTATTTCCCTTCGTCCTCTTGTTGGAGTCGGGTGTATTTTCCCACGCTGCTTGCTGGATAAGCATTATGAACTTTTCTAATACAATGTTTAGATGTTCGGGTGTTTTTAATGGTACTTTAAGGTCTATTTCATCATTCAATCTGGTCTTGAAGCTCTCCCAGTCTGTACACTTATTAACGAGAGTGGGTCTGGTTTCTTTATACAAAATGGTCTCGCTAATTTCTAGATAGATTGCTGAGTGATCTGAGTTCATGTCATAGCTTTGTTCCGATTTTATATAACTCGTTGATAGATCCTTGGTTACAAAAAAATCTATTAAGTCCGGAATTTTATTTGGATCTGTTGGCCAATAGGTGGGCTTTCCAGTTGATATGACATCACATTTCAGCTCTTTTATGGCATTCAGTAGTTCTTTGCCTTTAGTAGTTGTTAGTCTGGAGCCCCAATACGTATTTTTAGCATTGAAGTCACCTCCTAAGATAAATCTACTTCCAAGGCGAGTTAGAAAGCTTATATAGTGGTCTTTTTTTATCATATACCGAGGTGGACAGTAGATGGCAGATACTGTTACAGGATATTTTTTTGTTTGTAGACAAATCGCCACTGCTTGGATATCTTTTTCTTCATATTTAAACTCTTCATAGTGCTGTAGGTTTTCTTTTACAATAATGGCACTACCGCCTCTTGCTGAATTGTCTGGGTGAAGTGCATGGTATACTTTGTACCCTTTAAACTTAATGTGAGATTGATTTGTGAAGTGCGTTTCAGATATCAGGCACACATCAATTTTTTCTATCTCTAATACTACTTGTAACTCGTTCTGATGTTTTTGTAACCCATTTGAGTTCCACGCCATAAGTTTTAGTGTAGTATTCATTTTTTTGGCTTAGAGGTAGCAGCTTTGTTGCTATTTTCAATTTTTTTCAATCTCTCGTCAAATGATGACATTAACTTTAAGATTTCATCCAACTTTTTGTCACTGCTCATATCAACCAAAGGCGCCTTGGCTAAGCCTCTTGTAGCTACTTGGGCATAAGATACGTTTTTAGTTGCAGTTTTAATAGTGCTTTGATTTCGTATGTACTGGCTGGGGCCTTCGACTCTTCCAGTAGGTGTATTTTGTTGAGGGGCAGTAGTATTGCCCTTTGATTTTTTGTTCCGAATCTGCTGGATTTCTTTTAGAATAGAATAGAATACAATATATTTATTTGCTTTAAAACATGGTACATTAAGGTCTTATAAATAAAGTTATGATCTTACATGTTTCGCCATGGACTGGCATACAAATATTTAAGAATGTTAAATGTAACAAATTTAACACATTAATTTGTTAAAATTAAAACATATTTAATGACATTGATACGAAATCCTAATGGGTTTCGTATCTATTTGAGCACTTAAGAATAATAGTTTAAATAAAGTAATATAACTAATTAAATCTCAGCATCATATCTTGTATTTATCTGCTACTTTTTTATCAAAAAATTCTTTTACACTATAAAAACAATTACCAGTAAGCCATTTGTGTAGTTTTGATTTAAAGCGTTTTAGAGGGAGTTCCCTTATTTCTTTTGGAATATTGTTGAAAATTTTAATTGCTGTGATAAAGCTATTCTTATGACATAGTGTGCTTTGATGTGAAGGAATTCTTAGCCGTGTTGGGTCTCGACGGGTATATTTTGAATGTAATTCGCATGTTGTAAAAAATGTAGAGTGCTCTTTGACAAATACACCAGCTTGCATTATGAAAAAAAAGCTTTGGCTACGATACATCCCCTGTAGTTAGCTGGATGTGGAGCTCCACAGTGGACGCACTTTGGCTTCTCTTCTTTTGATTTTTTGCAATCCATCGTCAGATGTTTGCCTGTGCACTTAACGCACCTCGGCTCTTTGGAGCAGTACTTTTGCGTATGGCCATAAGCTTGGCATCGTTTGCACTGAGGTACCAGTTTTGTGGATTTTAGCTGTTGTATTTCCACATTACATCCCAGTACAGTTTTGATGTTATATATTTTGCTGGTTTCTTCATCATTTGAAAATGTCAGCATGAACATGTTGAGTGGCTGTTTGGTTTTCCAACTCAATTTGTTGACTGCTTCTAGAATTTTGTAGCCTTTGCCACGCAAGTCTTCAACAATTCTCTCCGGAATGCATGTGAAATGCAATTTTTTTGCCATAACTCTAATTGGTCTCTCTTGCTTGTTCTCATAGGAGTGCCAAAGGCAATTGTTAAGTGAGAGAGCCTTTCTAATTGCTCTGTACGAGTCTTCGTTTTTGGAATTTACTTTGACTGTATCTCCGTTCATCATTTTGATGCTGAACGAATCAGCTGATTGGCTCTGCGATAGAAAATCAAAGAATTTCTGGTAGTTCTCGATACCGTCGACTACAATAGGTGGTGGCAAAGGAGTTTTAATCGGTTTTTCCTTACCTTTATTCTCTTCACTTCCGTGTTCATGCAGAGTGGGTTGGGCGGGAGAGGTGTTCAATTTTCTTTTCTTCCTGCTTTTTTGCCTTATCCATCCTGTTTCTCGAGCTAGTTCTTCTTCGTCAAGACGCGGGGGAGAAGTCTCAGTGGCGGTTGTAGCGGTTGTAGTAGCTGATTTCGGTGGGTTTTCCACTTGAAGTTTCAGCTGTTGCTGGAGATTTTCTATTTGACTTTTTAGGTCATTTAGGTGTTTTTGGAGCTCTTGACGCTCTTTTCTTTCTTCACAAAAGTGCTTGTACAACAGATGTTCAGTTTCTGTTTTTAAGTCTATGCTAATAGTGTTCAGTGTTGGCTTTTTCGAACCCATTGTAGAAGTTAAGCGAGTGTTAACTTCGCCTTAACTATGATATTCGCTGACAGCCGTCAGCATTACGCAATAACTAGGTCATTGCGGTGCATCCGACTGGACGGCGTTATTTTGATTCGTAAGCACTTATACACTGTGGTACGCGCGCGGTCGCATGTAACACAACTGCTCTAAGCGAAAATCGAACGCGAGACGAAGCGAAAATCGCCTCAACCGGTTCCAGCGCCTAGAACAAGCCAAGCAGCACTTCTGGAACAGATGGTCTTCCGAGTACGTCGCCGAACTCCAACAAAGGACTAAGTGGCGAGTGAAGTGCCGGGACCTCAAGCTCGACGATCTAGTCCTGATAAAGGAAGCCAACACGCCGCCTCTCTGCTGGCGCCTGGGAAGAGTTAGCCGACTCTACATTGGCCCCGACCAGACACCTAGAGTAGCTGATATAGCCACAGCTCAAGGCACAATAAAGAGAGCTCTCTATCGTCTGGTTCTACTTCTAACCGAAGACAAATGAAGCTTGAAAGCTGCACTAGAGCTTTCAACGGTCGGGAAGATGTTGACGCCGCATAAGGTATCCGAACACATCAACCTACCTGGCAACACTCACAGCGGTATTGCGCAGCCGCAGGCCAATGGTGGCCCCGCGCCATGACGTGATGAATACACCAACCAATGGCGTCACCGCTGCGTCACGCGATACGCGCCGCCCACCAGAGAACTTGACAAGAAACGTCACTTGCTCGACCGCCAACTACACATGCAGTTTGTGCTTCCTAATTATAATTAATATCTAAAACTAAGTCCTAATTTCCTATAAGTAATTGTCAAATAATCTATGTTAATAATAGCCTTTGGCATTAAACCCCATCTCAAGTCTATTCTAGTTTTTATTTAAAGTTTTGTTCCCTATATCGAACAAAAATCGTTATATCGTTCGATATCGATTATGTTCGATACGAAACATGATTACATATTATTTTTATCCAACCGCCATGTTTTCCTAATAGTATATTATACGGTCTTACAATTGGTAGGTACAATAAAAAAATAGATTTTGCACAATCGATACTGTTCGTTTCAGCAGTCGTAATGTTGATTTGCAAACCAACGTGCTTCCGAATTTTACTGCATTTCGTGTACAAACACCTCGACAGAGCGTGGAGTGCTGGTTCCGGAACCTGGGTCGGGTAAGTTTTTCAATTAGGTAATTCTCGCCATTGAGAATTTCCTAAAGTTCGCATAGACGTAAAAATATCGCGGCGGGATTATAACATTATCAACTGTCGGTGTTTAGTCAACCATTGAGAATCCAACAGAGCGCATCCTTGCGCACCCTATGACATGTCATAGGGGGTGCGTTTTGCCCATTGTCAAGGCCCATGGGCCTTAACAACATAACTGGCGAAATTTGGGTGTAATATAGGTACAACCCTTCGGAGCATGCAGGCGTGATGACATGTTACGTGCTAGCAGTCTCCGCCCTAGACCATTTCTGCCAGCCGCAGGCGCAGGTTGGCCGCCGTGGGTCTGGGCCTTGGCCTTTTTCTTTACCTTACCTTATGGGAAGCCCGTCTCTGTTTATATATAGGTATTTATATATCGTTTAGTAGGTACCTAGTACGCTTCCAGTTTTAGTAGACGGTACCATGATTTTAAGTTGATTTTGGTTAAATTCAAACACCAATCAAATCTGTATTGTGCTTTCTTCTTTTTTCATCGTTGCCTTACGTAGCGCCTTCATAAAGCCTATTATAATTATTTATCAATTGACTCGAATGACAATCCACTAATCACATCACTCATACGGTCATACCTCATTGCAATCACACATTGACACTGCGCTGAAAACTCATTACTGCCACGTTTACATACATTATACAAACAGCCTTATTTTTGGGTCATTATTTAGGGCGGGATAAAAAAAAAAAAAAAAAAATTGGTTATTTTTATTAAATTTGCTTTATTATGGACGAGAACACGCATAATAATTACAGATAAAATAGAATTAAAGATGGATACAGCTTATTTATTAAAAAATCTCAGTAAAACGTTTTTTGTAGGTAACGAAAGTGATCGTAAAGACCACGAAAAATAACACTTATATGAATCATAATCAGTCTTTTAATTTAAACCTCTGTTGAACCTTAACCAAAGGTACGTATAAAACTAAGAACAATAATTACTTAGAGAACAATGAACTTAAATAATAATTAGTTATGAAAAAAAAAAAACACTTTGACCACGAAAGTGATGTCACCTACGTTACCTCACTAAATTAATCTTAATTTGAGCCAGTGCTATCTGAATCAAAGTAAAAAATACGGTTTTTACGGGGATACGGTGCTCCAGCATACCACAGTATCAGTTGAAGAAGGTCTAAGTTTACCAAGACAGTGCTCACGCGATGTGGATATTTAGCCTGAATTCGGTGTTTCAGAAGGTATAGCGAGCCTGCAGCACTTGTGGTATCTGAATCCAACGCAGAAGCCATTTCAGATGGAGATGGCGAGCTTGCTGCACTGGTGTTATGTAAATTGAACGCTGCTTCTGTCTTCTTCTAAGGCAAATGGAATATTTTTCTTTTTCGCTATTAACTTCTGCATTGTAATTTTTTTATGCTCTCGTCTTTTTGCCTTCTTTTCTTCATCATTAGTTTTGTTGCGAGTTCTGGCCGTAGCTGTAAGAAATATTTTTTCATCCCCCCATCTCGGAAAGAGTATTTTTGCTCTTCGATATCTGAGTGCAAAAGCCGTTTTTATCCGCTAGAGGATAAAGTAAATTGAATTTAGAACATCGTGTGCACTAAGTTTGTGAATTCAAAACATCATTAAACCTATTTACTTCTCCCTCCATGGTGCCGAATTTATCATACAACCTTTTTTAATTTGTTAAAAACTCAGACTTCTTGGTGTACTTTTTTTCTAATTTGCTTTGCGCGCTTCATTTTCTTTTCACGTCATAATGTTATAACCGGTTAAAAACAAGAAACTTGAAAACAAGTGAAAAACCTAAAATAAGTAATATGAGTGGTTCTAGTGACGAGGAAGTTTATTTGACGCCAACAGAATTGACTGAAACTGTTAATAATGCGCAAATGAGCTTTCTCCCTCAACAATCACGCGAGAAGTATTTGAAACAGTACGATATGTTTAACACGTGGCGACAAGCTAGGAGCGAAAACTTTCTCAGAAAACGTTTTGCTGGCATATTTTATTGAATTATCCCAAACCAAGAAATCAAGCACTCTATGGAGTACGTATTCAATGCTAAAAGCAACAATAAAGATGAAAAAAGACATACATATCGACACCTATCCTAAATTAGTGGCATTTTTATAAAGAGCCTCATCAGGTCATCAACCAAAAAAATCGAAGGTTTTAACAGCATCTGAAATTGAAAAGTTTCTTAACGAAGCACCTGATTCCGTATATTTGGCGACAAAAGTAAGTCAGTTGGACATTCAGTATCTACTTAAGTACCTATATTAATCAACTACTTAACATAATCTAATACGTACTTAGTAGATTTTGATAGGCATAATTATGCATGCATATCAATTTTATTAATTTATCTACTACAATACTCTTTACGTTACAGGTTGTTCTTATTATTGGAATAAACGGAGCATGTCGAACTAATGAACTAACACAACTTAATGTCAAAAACATTGAGAAACATTCAGATGACTTACTATTAATTAATTTACCCAATACAAAGACAAAAAGAGACCGCAACTTCGTCATTCGCAAGGAATACCTAACAATTGTTGAGAAATATCAAGCCTTACGCCCGCCTAACACTCCAATCAATCGATTTTTTCTACAATATCGCAACGGAAAGTGTGTTAGACAGCCTATGGGTGCTAATAAAATTGGCAGTATCCCACGAGAAATAGCAACATTTCTTGAACTTCCAGAACCCCTTTTGTACACGGGTCATTGTTTCCGACGAACTTCAGCCACACGTTTGGCCGATTCAGGAGCTGATCTCCTGTCCCTTAAGCGCCATGGAGGCTGGAAGTCCAATGCGGTTGTAGAGGGATACATAGAGGATTCCATCCAAAATAAGTCTAAAATATGTAAAGGCATCGTAGGAGCCATTACACTGAAAGAGCCTCAGTCAGATCCTTGGACTGGCCCTTCTACATCAAAAATGAGCCGTTACGAAACACCTAACCATCGCCCTCTCTCGCCAACATTTACGCCAAGGGAATCCGATGAATCGGTACAACTATTAAGTACCTATGACAGATAGTTTACCGAAAAACAGTACACAAGTCACCAACACTAACATTACAGTACCTACCTAACAAAAATATTACACTCAAGTAACTGTAGCAACGTTACTTTAAATTTTTCTTAATTATACCTAAGTATTATTTGTTATAATTTAAAGATTATTCTGTAATACTTACCTATCATAATGTAGTAGTTAATACCTAAAGTGAAATAAAAGTATCTTGTCATTCTAAATGTTTTTTTTTTGCATTTAGTCATTTCCTCGCTGAGGTGGGATGAAAAGTTACGTGTTGCACTCGAGTGCAAAGATTTTTCACCTCGTGCTCTTTTGATTCCCTCGCTAACGCTCAGGATTCTAATTTTTGAATCACTCGCTGCGCTCGTGATTCAATTTTAGAATCCTTCGCTTGCTCGGTCATCAAAATTGAGCACGCGGTTAAAAAGCAACTTTGCACTCTTGTATAACAAATAACTATTTATTTTTTGATAAATCGTATTTCGTTATTAAAATTCATGGAATGTTAAACTGTTGACCATATGAGGTAGCTTGAGGTATTGGCGACTGTACCACCCCTATTCAATAAAATGATCTAATTGTGAACAAAAGAAGTCAAAGGATGCTGGCTTCAGCAGTGTTATTAAGTCGGCATTAACCCTTTTTTAATCTTGACCACGAAAATGAGGACCACGAAAGTGATAATTAAGCACTTTACCGGTTCTAGTATGAAACAGTATTGAGGTTAGAAAAAATACAATAGCTTATTTGCAACATATCCATAATTCGAACAGAAGAAGTATGTAATTCTATTTTTTAATTACCAACTTACCAAAATACAGCTGTCACGAAAGTGATGCACGATCTTTGACACAATATTTTTAACACACAGAATATGTTTTTAAACAAAAACCGTTAATATTTTCAATCTAAATTTTTTTGCGATGTTAAAACAGCCAATTATAGTGTTGCTACTAATAAGTATATTTTGGGTTGACCATTATTTAGTTAAAAATTGTATAAAATATGAGTGACCACGAAGGTGGTGATGGTTTTCGGAACAAAATAAATCGTAAAAAAAATTAAGGATATAAGTCTGTTTATTTTTTGTCATTCATTTAAGCTACAGTAATATACATTATTCATTACAAAAACCTAATGAAAAGGTCCGTTTTCACTTAAATTATATTTTTAATAAACGCAAGAAGTCCAGTGTATATCACCTGAACAGACCACGTAACGTGATTTTTATTTAAAAAAAATTAAATTTCACAAAGTTTTTAATAAAAATAAATATTTAAACAAACATACAGTAATAAATAAAGTAAATTTCAGTTATAATTTGAATCAATAACACTCATTTCTATTCTGCTTTGTAAATTATTACGCCTGAACAGAATTTCACCACCTCAAATAATGACCCTTTTATTAAAAAGGACACTGGACAGAATTAGTCTAATAATGAATAGAGATAAGGTTAAAATATTTTTTTTTTTAAACAGTTTTTTTTCTTTAGAAAAACATGTTTTATTACCGACTCACTGACCTTTCATTTTGACAATTCAACAACATTCATTGCGTTATTTACTTACGCTGTCGAGCAGAGGAAGAGTCGAGAATTTTTCAAACATAATGAAGCAATGGAAGAGCAATTTCCTTCAAAATCTTTCGAATTGTAAAATAAATTGTATTACCCAATGATTGGGATGCTGCTTTGTGTAAGTACCTACCTACTTGTGCTTGCGCTCGCTGATGCGATTGCGTTCATAATCAACGTGACGTTGCGATAATTTAATATTATTTAAAGGCTGTATTTTTATTTCAATTCTTATGGCATGATTTATTTAAATTGACACTTGATGATGTATTTCATCCAATTTAATTTTCAAAATTTTGGAGACGTTCTTGTTGAAAAAAAGTTGATACATACCTACCTACTTACAATGCATGTAATTTGCGCGCGCATTGAGAATTAAACTCACAGTTTGAATAATATAAAGTATAACTATTAATGATCAATAAATAAAATGAAACATATTCAATTATTCATACTTATATACTTACGGTATCTTGCTGCTCGCGTTGGTTTAGGTACCTAATATTATCATTATGCATTAATAGTAACATTAATTAAAAAAGATTTTCATTAGCAATCTGCCTAAAGATATTTGATATTTCATCATTCGTGGTAATTTACAGCAAACAGCTGACTATCACAGTAATGTGATAGTTACATTCTAGCATCGTCTCATTTCACGTGTGCTCAGGAAAAAAACAAACCAAAATTATTCAAGTACACTGGGTATCAGTTAGTCATTTTCACCTTCTATAAAAGGCAAATAAATTATATTGTTAGCAAAAGTTGCAGCAGGAGTTGCAATTATCTTAAAAATCTTATTCAAATATCTGTCTATAAACTCATTATCTCACAAGTTTATTATTGAAGCAGCTTGTCATATTACAACATACATAGTTGTCGTTGTTGTCTGTTTAATCTCTTTACGACATAAGACTGTGGTACCTACGTACTGACGCGGAATTATGAGCATGCCTATGAGAAGTATAAGTAGGATGATTCCCGTCGTGTGCGACGTAAGTACTGAAAGATTCAGGAGAGCGCTTCAGTTGAAGTCGGGCTTTGGCGGCTAGTGGACGCGTCCCGACTCGGTCCCACTCGCTACCCCGAACAAAAACTTCACAACAATGGGCTCCAAGAAGAAAAAAGAAACGTAAGTCTTTCATTTATTTATTTCTTGCAAATGCGATCGATATCTCCAGTAATTGTTAATACTTTACGAATGTTTATATTATGATTAGAATTTATTTACCGAAGCGAATGCTATCGTTGAAAATTCTGTGATTTCTACAATATACAAAGGAAGTACCTTGTTTGATAGACTAGTTTGACAGAACTATTTGATTACTGGAATACTATTTGTTGTATACTTATTACTAAAAATGTGTTCTGAATAGGTATTATTTTTTTATAACCAGTTTGGGTTCTCAGTCTCTTAAAAGGATAATACCCAAAACAGGCGAATCAGTGATCATGAAAAAATAAACGATCTAGCGTTCCATTTTAAATCTTTTCAAACGATTTGCGCTACGAATATTTTAAAAGTTTTGTATTTACTAACACTAACCACCTGGTTCTCTGCCAACTTTGCGTGTGATTTCAAATTATATGAAATACTTTCATCATAAATGGATAAGTTACAGGAAAACAAAAATAGAAAAAAATAAAAAGATAGACTGTTTCATAGTGTTTGTTTCATAGTGTGTTCTCCCTTGTTTCATCAAAAATAAATTGCCATATCATCACTTCCCAAACAATTTTCCGCATAATTTCATTTGCCGAATCATTATTATTGTGATATCCCACTGCAGGGCAAAGGCCTACCTACTCTCTTTCCACTTCACTCTGTTCAAAGCTGTTAAGGACCAGTTCTTGTTGAAGGAGTCCAGCTCAAGTTGCCATCTCCGTCTGGGCCTGCCACGATGGAGGGACCCATTGGGTCGTAAGTTTGGACCATTGTTCGTCTGACATGGGGCAGATGTGTCCAGCTCAGTTCCATTTTAGCGAATTTTAGCCATATCATTACTTAGCAAATAAACTTTTCACAAAAAATTGTAACGCAAACCTAATGTTTGGCAAGTGAACGTTTAAACAATAACTTGCTTACCAAATAGTACTTTTGACAATTTTGATTTAGTCAAATATTTCAGTTGGTAGATATAACATATTTTACGCAAAATAAAATAAGCCAAATACTTAGTATCGTCGGGACCCCTATTTCTGTCTGCCTATGATTTCAATTGGCCTTATTTAATACGATATGAGGTAAAGGTATTTGTATTCTCATTCGCTCGCTCTTGCATCCAATGTTGACGGAGCCCGGGCTCCTATTTCTGTGAAAAGGGTTTAAAGTAACCCAACAAAACCGGACCTCGGGGTGCCCTTCGCTCGCTCTTGCATCCTACGTCGCCTATCGACCGACTGTAACATAGCAATGGAATTAAAAAAGTAATTATGTAAGTAAAACCAAGTAATTCCCCAAAAAAAAAATACTTTTGTCTATAAATATAATTTTTTCAAAAAAAAAATCATTTGACTAAATGTTTATTGTCTAAAGATTGTTTGCTGTAATAAATCATTTGATTAAAGACCAAATGCCTAAATGAAATTATTCTTAACTAGCTTCTGCCCGCGACTTCGTACGCGGATCCTGTTGGTTATGCCAGCGACAACGGGGTAGTCAAAATCGAAGATCTGAAACGTCTGATGTCGAATTCTAAGAACCCGGGGGACTGGATAACAACGGGATGCGCGAGACGATTCGAGACGTCATTTTCAGGCAATAATTAACCAATAGGGTGGTAAACTTGGCCTTGCACTTGGAATGTTGGCATAAATGGGCCTTCTGAAATCTGTTTCGCAACAAAAGATGTCATTTGAAAGGCATTATTGTACGAACGAATGTTGTTCAAGAAATGTTTTGACTGTGATGGTCACCGATTAGCAGTGATCTTAATATTTCTGGAGGATTTTGTAATATTTCAATATGTACTTTCCCACCTGAGCAACACATACCGTTTGTTTCTTTTTGCTATTTAACAGCTTCACAAAAAGTAAAATTTTTAACCATACCTCCGATGGCGGAATATGTGGCGTAGTCAATCATAGGAGTATACGTAAATGCACTCCGTTCCTTATCAACCCAAGGAAGGTCGCCATGCCCTACGGCTATATCTTGAGACACATCCGATTCTTCAGATGATATCGACATTCTGTTCAGAGAATGTCGAAGTCGATCAGAATTCAAACGTTCGTTGCGCTCTTCTTAATCTGTATCTTCATGCCGTACTCCAGCAATTCTTTCTTTCTCACTTTCTGATTATGAATATTTTGTTGTGTGCTTGTTCGGAACAATGTATGATAATCTCACCGTATCAGCGGTCAGTCGCGCATCATATTCTTCACTGGTCTCTAGAGATCTGGATGTAGATGCGTAAATACGCTGAGAACGCAGGCGTGCTTCGCGATCCGAAGAGGTTTCCACGGAGCGAGTTGCAGCCTGATGTTCTCAAACAGCATCAAGTCTCTCCTGACGCTCTTCGGTAGATTCTTGGGATCTTATGATCCTCAATCTTTTAGCTCCTTTGGAACATTGGGAAAGATTTGACCTCTTTCTAGGCATGGTTATAGTTTTATTATGAAGATACCTGATCAATTAAAATCTAAGTGACTGCTCCCCTACCAAGGGTGCCCAGACACGGGATCGTCTGGCCCATGTGCTGGTTTGGTCCCTGGGGTGGTCACGGCGTGCTATGTGTTCTGGTGCGCCGGTGATGGGGAGTACTCCCCAGCGGAGGGTCCGGTGACGGACAGCCGCGGCGGGTTCACGGATGAGTGCTAACGCGTGCCCATGTTCCCGCCGCAAGCGGCAGAGGAGGACACCGTGGAGTTTTAGTGGGTTAGAGTCCCACATAACTGCACTATCTCCCCGTGGTAGTGCAGAATGCATGAGCATTTCTTGACGTTAAAAAAAAAAATGGGAGTTTTGGCCAGTAGAGTCAAATTTTCAATGATATACCATCGTCATCGAAAATCAGTCCTAAACTGTTACCGCCTTCACCGCGTGGAGGTGAAATTAGTGATAGCTTAGATTTCCACATCAGATGTTTCTGATCTTCGATTTTTATAAGTCAACAGGAAATGCCCATCAGACCGAGTAACTTTTACTAAGACGTCATTCCTATATGTGTTATGGTGTAGCTGGGCTCTTGGAGTTCCCCATCAGGTGTTCCAGATCTTCAAATTTATTCTCTCAGCAGAAAATCCTCATCACGTGGAACAATTTTTGCTATGGTACCATTTTTGTATCTCATAGTTAAGCTGGTCTGTTTCGGTTCTGCATCAGGTGTTCAAGTTTCCAAGAAACATTATAGCCTGAATGTTGTCCAGCCATAATAACTATACAACAAAAAAAAAATCATTCAAATCCGTCCAGTAGTTCCGAAGATCGGACGCGCAGGCCCGAGGCGTGTCCGTACTCTGATAGAATACCTTAACAAATGTTCGCCGTGATTCTTTAAATTGACATAACTTTTTTATTTATGAACCGATTGACATGAAATAAACACTAAATGTTAAGTGAAGCCTACTACAATATATTAGTGAAAACCGCATCTAAATCGAATGAGCCGTTTCTGATATTAGCGTGCACAAACAAACAGACAAACAGACAAACCGACAAACAGACAAACCGACAAACAGACAAACAGACAAAAAAAAAATTAATTACAATTTCGGGTTCGGCATCGATATAATAACAACCCCTGCTACTTTTTTTTTATATATTTCCATTGTACAGACACCACTTTTCTACAAATTTATTATATGTATAGATAATATTCTGCCAAGTAATAAAAATTTTACCAAATGAAAATCTTTCCAAACATTGCATTAGTATAAAAAAAGGTTGCTAAAATTTGTTCGGGTAGTGAAATTTTGGCAAAACCTTTTCGGCAAAACGGCAGGATCCCGTTTATAGTATACTGTTAGGCCATGGGGAGCTTTCTGTAACTACACTAATGTTTTTCGTTTCTAAATCTGAAATTCATGTACATTTTTTAATATTAATTTTACAAACTCAAAGTGGGTTCCTGACACTTCCTGGCTAGCGCTTACCTACCTGGCTTCTTAGATAACTTTCGTGGTAGTGACGTATTAAACAATGTGACATTATTATTTAAAATAAGTACAAGAATTTACCGGGTGGAGACTGGAGTATAAAGGTCATTGGGCATATCTGACCCGCGTTGCGAAGAGTGGCGGACATTAACCAAAATGGTTTTAAACTAAAGGGAATAATGTGACCTTTCATTGTATATAATTATTTGATACAAAATCGATGCAGAAAAATGTACAGAATCGTTAAAAAAAAAAAAAACAAACGGTTTCAGAGGATTTTATTTCATCTTTTATAGGGATACCGGTACCATACACAATAAAAAGCAACAGATGAACCCGCTGTCTTCTTAAATGATCTACTTAATTGTTGATTTGGATCAAGTTGAAGAATAAAAATATTATAATGAATTAGTATTTTATTCTTCTTCCCTATATCACTTTATAAAACTGGAACATGTATGCTACATACACTTATACACTTAAACCACATACACTTAAAACGTTTAAAAACACTTGTACCTACATTGGTACTAAATTGTATACATACATAATAAGCCTCTAATGTGCCCACTGCTGGGACACAGGCCTCCTCTCGGTGAGAGGGAGTGGGCCGTAATCCACCACGCGGGCCCAGTGCGGGTTGGCAGAATATGTCACATGTCTTCGAATTTTTGGTTCTAGGAAAAAAGAAGGTTTCCTCACGATGTCTTCCTTCACCGTTTTGAGAGCAGTGGTGATGAAATAATTTACACAAACTAAAGCGCCTGTCTGGGTTTGAACCTACGACCTACAACTCGTGAGTCGCGGCTGTTACCACTTGGCTACTGCTCCCTACTAAATTTACTTACGATATTTTTTTTTTTTTCGAGATTCCCGTGACTCACATTAATGGGATTAATGCCATAGTAAATCAGAGCCATAATTATATCAATACATTATGCTATATTTCGTTTGTGTCCGCCATGGGTATGGTTTCCATACTAAGATGCCCAATGACCTTTATATTTTTAAATAAATTAACTAAATTACTATTTATCGATTGTTAAACAAAACCTCCTCCATAAAGATGTTATGAAATGTCGCGAGTTGAATGAGCGAGTTTTCCTAGCATAGGTACCTACTTGTCTATTTGATGCAAAGAACACAATCTTCATTAGTGCAGCCGTTTCAATTGCTGCATGAACGTTTTATTATAATTTAAAACAACGTTGTCCTCTTAGTCTCTCTTAATGCGACACCCATTAACCTGCTGAAGCAAACTAATACATTTCAAAGCGATCCATTTATATAATTTTACTAATTGCCTTCATAACATTTTATAGTTTTGTGTTCCTGTCGAGACTAATTATCTTCAAAGATAGGCTGACATTTGTTTACAATAATAGAAAATTGTATTACAACCTTGTGATTATGTATACTACTTACTTTGGTTATTGTCTGATGCCAGTAGGCAAATTAACTAACAACTATTTTATAATTTTGACCGGCGACAATTCGACAATATGCATACAATATGACAATTTTGTAAGATATTTATAGTTTTCTGTTATCCGTCGCGAAAATGTGACCATTTTTTTTTTTACCTTTATTGCCCTTTGTCAGTTATACTAAGTAGGGTCCTGTGGTCAGGGCTCCAGAGAGAGATAAACCAGTAACAAGTGTTAAATAGTGTTTCAGTTTATGTCCCTTGATCCAGCAGTCTAACAAGTGCCTCTTACAACGTTTTTTGTTTATATTTGTTTCAGAAAAAAGGAGCCCGAACAAAATTTGCGCTACTATCAAATTGTAAGTATAAGCAAATATCTATAGCGCATTGATATCAGAGGGGCAATTCTCGAAATTTTAAGAACGTTCACAGACTGATCTCAGTCTCCATCTGTCAAAAACACCTTTAATTTCCATACATTTTGACCAGTTTTTGACATTTGTTTGTCGCCGAGATGAGACTGCGACTAGATTTTGAACATTTTCAATTACGAGAATTGGCCTTCTGATCTATTTTTTACTGCATTAATTACTTTGGTACATGATACCTAAGCACACAACACACGAATTGCAAAATCTTGCGACATCATAATCAGATGTGTCATTAGCGGCAATAAAACCCAATCCATCTGTGACTTACTTTGGTTAGCCTGATTTTATTGTCTATACTAACTTCATTTTATAGCAAGTGAAGACCACAAGTTTATTAGTAATCCTATATTAGTAATCATATCCCAATTTATTTGGGCGTCTCAGTATAGGTGTCTCCTTCATCCATACACTTCTATCAGTCAGTACTCAGCCGCTATCCAATATTCACATTTTCCAATCCCAAATCAATCATTTCTTTAGTCTCCCTCTCCCTCTATCCATACGACACACGTACCTCGCATCATCTCACTCTTCACCAGCCGTCATTTTTCACACAATCCATCAATCGTTTCTACAGTCTTTCACTATTCGTATGACAATAAACCTAATAAAATGTGGCGTTTCTCCCCAGTTCCGCTACGCAACATGTACGGAGCTCCTGGCAACTATCATGGGCGTCATCTTCGGCCTGGCCAGCGGTGGGGGCATCTGCTACAATCTGCTGCAGATCGGAGAGCTCAGCACTTCTTTCGTCGAGAGAACCACTTACAGGGAGAGGCTGACTAGTTATCTACCACTTACCGTGGCTTTTGGAGGAGGAAGGAGGCTGTAAGTGTCACTAATTTTTTACACACCTCCTGGAAGGCGTATGCATTATGTTGTATGTTTATGACTTCCTACCATGAAATCCCATGTAATAAAGGTGAACCCTTTGCCAATAACCTCCACTGACGGACAAATCAATTATTCCAATAGGGATATTGGAGTAATTGATTTGTCCATCAGTGGAGGTATCGGACGCTGGACCCTAAGAGCCAAGCCACAAGCCACACGGTGCGGTGCGGCGCCGCACCGCAAAGATTTCGACCAATCGGCGGGCACCCGAGCTGCTTTTGTGCCCGCCGATTCGGCAAAATCTTCGCCGCTCAAACGCCGCGCCGCAGCCGCACCGCCCGTGTGGTTACACTCTGAGACCAACGAGGCTGTACTGCTATACACTTAGTTACGTACGACGTCTCTATAAAATAAATTATATTGATTTATCTTCACACAGGGAAGTGAATATATAAAACTGTTATAGTAAACCCACCGACTCGATTTATTAAGGAAATGATTTTGTCAAAGGTTGAGTTAGTATTGTGTCTTTCAAGAATGGGGTGTAAAGTTTCCGTGTAGTTCGTTTTTCAAGACAAGGAACATTAAGTATGTATATCGTTGATTAATTACAAAATGTTGAATGAGAATAAGCAAGCGCAAAAAATCATGATGTTGGTTACAATAAAAAAATAAGTTCCACTTATATTTCCAATGAAAAGATCTGACATGAAAATGTCTTAAAGACAGAGGGGCAATTCTTGTAATTTGAAGAACGTTCACAGTCAGGAGGCCAATACTCGTAATTTAAAACGTTCAAAATCTAGTCGTAGTCTCATCTCTGCAACAAACAAATGTCAAAATGTAGGGAAATTAGAAGTATTTTTGACAGATTGAGACTTAGATCAGACTGTGAACGTTCTTAAAATTACGAGAATTGCCCCTAAGATCTCAGTGGCAATCTGTCAAAAATATCTCTAATTTTGAAAAATATGGCCTTCTGAACCTATAAACTTAATCTCTCTTCGCTAGCCCAGTGATCACATGATACGTAATTTATGGTGGTTGTCTACTTTAAAACTGTTAACGTGCCCATTTTCGTTTGTCTAGTGCTAACGCATCTTACGAGGAAAACATGGTGGCTCTTATCGAAGACGCGAAGGCGATGGCCATCGGTCTGTTCCTGAGCATCGGCATATCACTCATCTTCTGCATGCTGTCCGTTGGGCTCATCAGTTGGAGCTCACTACGACAGGTATCTATTTTAGTTTCGTTGATCGCTACTTTACGTGTTATATGCGTTCGTAGATCGAAGAATTAAGATGAATTAATTGCCTTGATGCGGATGCGTTAATGGCAATGCTCAAAATTCTGCCGTCCGTCAGTCGGTCTGTCTGTCACCAGGCTGTATCTCATGAACCGTGATAGCTAGACAGTTGAAATTTCCACAGATGATGTATTTCTGTTGCAGCTATAACAACAAATACTAAAAACAGAATAAAATAAATATTTAAGGGGGGTTCCCATACAACAATCCCTTTTTTTTTTGAGGCGTTTTTGCCTTGTGGTACGGAACTCTTTGTGTGCGAGTCCGACTCGCACATGGCCAGTTTTTGTGTTTTTTGACGGAACCTATTACTTCTGCCACATACTTCCGAAGAAATGCCAGCTTATCTAATCTTATCTAAGGTCGGATCGGAGACGGGAGTTGGGCCAAGTCCAACGCTGACGAACCCGGGTGTCAATGGTTATGTCATCTTTGCGCGCCACTCATTAATCGCGGAGTATTGTTATGTTTACGTTACTGATTGCTATGTCCTGCCCTATGCAAATTATTATTACACTTTGTCGTCATTGCTCTAATCGTTAACTACATCTACTATGGACGAGAAAACATACTCGTAAAAATGTCATGATCTCAATCAGTATAATTACTTACTACTTTTGCAAAAAAGGTTTTATGCTTACAACCAACGGTATATTGTTCCCAAAATGCGAATTTCAGGTCTACTTCAAAATAATTGTCTCATCGTGTTATTATTAACAACATCTGAACAATTGTTACATCACAAGCTCTTAATGCTTAATAATTACATTAAATTACTCTAAGTTAAATATATATATACTCTAAGTTAAATTACTCCATGCAGCTACACTATTGAAATAAGTGCGATTTCAGCTGAGCAACAATAACTAGTCTATTACAGGTTCATGCATTGAGTAGTTTGACCATGAGAAAAAAGCAAAACAAGTGCCAGAGTTCTTACAAAGTCTATTTATTAATTAAGTACTCGATATCAAAATTCCCGAATCTAATGCAGCAGACTGATGGTTGCAGCTTCATATTAAGCTTCATTGTGAATTGTGACTCCAATAGCAAATGACATATATTGTCCTATTTGCATGATGGAGGTAGGTATGTAAGGAGGTTTTTCAGTGGAAGTTCTTCTTGGTAGAATTCAAAATATGGTACCAAAACTTTATGACTTTCTTACAGGGAATGACACAGTCGCCTAGTCGTAGGTAAACACCCTGAAAAAAAGGTTATTCGATTTAGGCTGAGAATCAGCAAATCTCCAAGGTGAGAAGTTACAAAGCGCGGACTATAGTTAGGTAGATTTCAGTACCTACTTATATATTCAGTCAGGTACTTACAATGTTGTGTATTATGATCAGTAGGTAGGTACCGACGACCCAGACATGATCTATTCCGCGGAGCGTTAACTCAATCAGAAGTCATCAAGAGTTGGACTCCGAGCTACATGCTAACATGCCATTCGTTTTACTTTTGTTTATGTACCACCATATAATAACGATACAATTGTCTTTATCAGTCGAGTGTTACTCAATCAATGAATAACATTCGTATAAAACTGTATTACGAATATATCAATCGTATGTCGGATATGTAATAATATTACAAAAAGTTCAACTAAGATTGTGTGGATAATGCTGTATTTCTGTCAAAATACGAACATGGGAATTGATGCAGTCTTCTTTTTTTTTTCTTTGTGTCGCTGGCACGACTTTCCTCAGAACTGCTTCAAGAATCGACTGGATAGACTAAATATCTCCAAGCTATACGATACACACGCATCAGCTAATTAGCTGCTAGTGTGTCTAACCAAATAATAATAATCTTCTTGGAACAAAACTTCGCCACTTCCTCGGCGTCGTCGGTGGCAGCGCAGAGGTAACTTTGACTGCAAATTTTGGGACACAGAGGTAGAGGACAGGATAGGAGGTGGAGCATAGTTTGCAATATAGCTCCACATCATTGACGGCACGGTTGGCGCAGTGGTTAAGCGATTGACTGCTGCGCTGCGTGTCGCGGGTTCGATTCCCGCACGGAACAAATATTTGTATGGCCTACAAGTAGTTGTTCCGGGTCTGGCTGTTTGTGTATGTGAGTTTAAATGTTTGTAAACGCACCCACGATACAGGAGAAATTCCTAGTGTGGGGCAACGTTTTATTTAAAAAAAACATCCACACCTGCCTGCAGTTCCATCGAGGTAACCTTAACATCGAAGGATACATAGGTACTAGGGACATACTAAACAGGAAAATTAGGGATATAATATGTTAACGCACCATATCAGCTGATCCCAACTTTTTTTTTGCACATAGTGACAGCGTGATTTAGCAAAACTATGATGAAGCAAACAGAAAATTGAGAGCCTATTTTTTTACATTAACTTTTCGAATGTATTTGGCCTTTAGCAAATTGATAATATCACGTTGGGAGCTTTGAAAGCCAATTTAGATGGAATTCATCAACAAATCCTAGGTACTGTAGTCCAGTGCTGGACAATGGCATAATCACATTAATCACCCTATAATGTTCAAGCGGCTGGGACACAAGCCTCCTCTCCGTCAGACTGACGTCACATGTCTCAGTTTTTCTTTTGAGGCTAGTTTTGATGAAAGAAAAAGTAAAGTGCCTTGGGTGCGGACCTACGACCTGCAACAAGTAAATCGGGCCCGTAACCACTGAGCGAACCCTGTTCGATGCTAGTAGAAAAGGAATGGAATGGAAGGTGAACCCGAAAGACGAACGATACTACTTCTCAGCTGTGTTCAGCAACGAACAGGGTCGATGAGTGGTTACGGGCCCGATTTACTTGTTGCAGGTCGTGGGTCCGTACCCAAAAGGCACTTTACTTTTTCTTAAGATTACTTTGTAAGATGACTGACACGGATGACATACAATGTATGTTATCCTTGAATTTGACGCTTGTCAAGGGATTAGGTTTATTGCCAGAATCATTAGATATTTGCGTTTCTTAGTTAGAAGATAGATAATAATCGCCCTTGTTCTAACGCGGTCTGTTACTTATTCAATGTTGAGAATTAATTAAAATATACATTACTAGCGTTGCCTGTGCCTTCGTCCGCGTGAAATTTCTTGTCCCGTCGCATCGCCTGCCCGCGCTATTACTTCGTTTTTGCTTAGCGTTCTTTCTTTTTTTTAGTCGTCTCCTGAGGGATCTAGCGTGGTGTTAAGTAGCCTATATAGTCTTCCTCAAGAGTTGGGCTATCAAATGCAATAATAATTTTACAAATCCGTCTGGTAGTTCCACAGATTAGCGTGTTCAAACAAACTCTAGTAAGTATAGATATGATAGATGCCGCGATGTTAACAAAAATATCTGCAGGTGTTTCGCAGATACTATTAGTTCCTAGTTACATGAAATAATAACTTCAGAACACGTGCTGATTGTTTATATCGGGAGGTTTTCCTGCGATTCAGTGACTAAGACTGAGCCTATATTAGGCACCTGCTTGCCTAGAATGGTTACAAACCTGTCTTGTCGCATCGTGTCGAGAATACGATGATTCGGTATGAAATATATTATGACTATTATGACATACGTTGCCCTATATATTTATGTGATATAATAAGTAACGGGGACAAACTTTACAAAGCACAAACGAAATCAATTGATTTAAATTGATGACCTTACTGCTGATTGACTCGCAGAGCTTCACATTGTGAACGAAAACGAAATAATGCTTAGGTACTTACTGATAAATGTGACCTTGGCGACTCGATATTGGGGTTCAGGGCATTATGATCAAAATGTGTCACCTACTAATTTATACGACTAATTTGGACACTTATCAAACACAGTTGTAGACTACCGATTTCTTGCGTTGACCGACAGATTGAGCTGAGTGTGAAAAGAGTGATAATCCTTTTTTATTTGAGATTCGATTGACATTCTGAGTTTGCTAATTGAATCAACACGTCTCGCATACGGCATGATCCTTTTTTTTTTTTTTTTTTTTTTGCGGATGGGAAATCATCAAGTGACCCCTCCCGCTCTGGGTGGAGCGGAAGGGAGTGTCAGACTCTTACTGACTAAAACCCACCCGTGTTCCTTCCTTAGCCCTTTATGTTCCGGGCCAGCGGTAACCCTTTCGGACAATCCCGCTGACCACGTCATGATCCTTACGTACCTCTTTTGTTTATCAAAGTCCATACTACCACCACAAGTGCCAATGTTTGAAAGACCTACCGGTAATTGGCACTTATTTCCTCCGTCGTAAACTCTCACCTCGAAGCGAGCTTTCCAACAGCAGTCGTGACGACAGCGACAATCGATATCCGTGGCGACAATGCTAAACATTTATCCTGATGCGGTTATCGTGTCTCATAAGGAAATTCTATTTGCCCTTTCTTACTGGTTTTCCTTTCTTGTTGAATGATATCACACAATGCATAGGTACCTACTGCTTATGCTTACCTGAATACAATAATTCTGCCACTCTTTAAATTATAAACAATTTTATTTCTGCAAGTTGGTTTGTATAAACACTTTTTTTACACGTCAATCATTTATTTTAAAAACTAGATAAAAATTTAAACGATAAATCACAGAGTCATCTTGCCTTTGATGGCACAATTCTGCGAAATGGCTTTCACAGTAGTTATAGGTACATGCAACACTTAAGGCTGAGATCGAACCCGTGGATCGAACCAATTTTGTCTTAACTCGTATGTAAGGTAGCATTTCATACAAAAATTAACCTTATATCTAAGTATAACATAAATGTTAATTTTCGCTACTGTACTTAGCATGAGTAGTTCGCTCTATAAATGTCAGCCTTAGACAGTTTCACAGTACATAAACAGGAAAAAAACATTAACCAGTGCACAAACTGTAACCATGAATTCAGCATATATGATTCTAGATGGTTATAAAAAAAATCTGCTGTTTCAAAAGTGTAATACCTCACGATCAAAATATAGAGGGTTATTGGTAAAACATTAACAACCTCTTAAGAGGTCATTGGGAGATTGTAGGTACTCATCAATATGAACAACTTTTACTACGGGACCAAACCTGAAATGAAAATCAGCTGTTCCCTACATTTTAACGAGATAAACGAACATAAAAGTATGGAACAGCAGATTTTTTTTTCCCGATTTCAAGTTTGGTCCCATAGTAAAAGTTGTTCATAATAATGAGTACGATGACCTCTTAGGAGGTTGTTAATGTTTTACCAATAACCCTGTATAGAACATCTACTTAATATTTATTTGTATAACCGACGAAAATTTTCTACGCTAGAGTCTAGAGCTAGTGGTCTAGAATCATATGCTGACTTCATGGTTTGGTTAATTTTTTCCCTGTACAGACAGATCCAGTATGTCAATCAAGACACCGTGCTTTACGGAAATTACGTATTAACCTACCTATGTAATATTTTGTTCATCAGATAACTCGAATACGGATGAAGTTCTTAAAGTCTGTCCTGCGGCAAGACATGTCCTGGTTCGACACTGACTCGGAATTCAACTTGGCTTCTAAGATGTCTGAGTAAGTAATGTTACGAGTACCTAAGGTTCAGAAGTCGTTGGGCCTAGCACGAACGCACAGACTAAACGTAATGTAAATTCGAACGATTTTAAAACTGAAAATGCTCATTTCACACATTTTGCAGGATAGCAGGGATACCGACGCGCAACCACGTCCTAAAAAGGCCACTTTGGCAGAATCATAAAAGGATAACATTATGAATCATAATATGGCGTAGACAGACCGTGTTTTTCTTTTTTTTGCTGCACTACGTAGGTATAATCAAAGAGATTGGGGATTGGATTGATTGGTATTTTAGCAGAGACAAAAAATAAAATACCTAACTGAAAAATCATTCACCGATGAGATTTGATGCGATTAACTTAACGATTCACAATGTTTTCCTTTTATGATTTTGCCAAAGTGGCCTCTTTAGGCTCCCTGGTATCATGGATTCAGAACATGATTCTGAAACCTGCGTTGAAATTTTTCGTCGGTTATAAAAAAATCTCGAATCATGTGCTGAATAATAATAATTCATGGTTACAGTTTGCGCGTCGATGTCACTTAACTGATCTATGGGTGATTGAAGATTGAAGTAATCGTGGTTGTGGGAAAAAAAGTTACAAAAATACTCTAGGACAGTCATATGCCTTGAATTTCCGTTACGTTTAACACGGGGAACGTTTGTGTTAGCTCCACTGGTCCATGATTAATCTCAAACATATTATGCCACTTTATAAATGTTTTTATAAAGTAGCTGACCCGCCCCAACATTGCACGGGTGGCCTTCAGAACTAATTAAAGACATAAACTTCTCCAACAGATACTATATCTATCCTAGTAAAGACTTGAGTATGATCTGTTCAGCGCTTGACATCTACGTTTGAAAATTAAGATAGCGCTACTGCTGAGCATGAGGGTTCGATTCCCAGGTCGGGTAAAGTGTTATTTCCGACGGTAGTAGCAGCTCGGAGTTCGAATTTATGCCCGATTGATGGCAGCAGAGTCTCTTAAACATTACTGGTGAAATGTGGGTGTACAATACGACCGAAGTAACTTGGCGGGCCTGAACTTCGCGCAGAAGGCTGCGCACGAACGTTTTTTAGGAACCAAATGGTGGCATGAGGCGAGTGTGAGTGAGAGAACATGCGCGAAAGTTCGCAAAGGCCAGCTCAGGTTCGCCAAGTTACGTCGGTCGTATTGTACCTACCTATACTGTGCCACTATAGGCCACCTCTGCCCAACCCTTCGTGGAAAACCGACATGATGTTATGCAAAATACACTGTATCTACTATTTTAGTTTTCAACCTTGACATTGGCATTTTACTGGGATTTGGTTTGATAAGAATTGTGCGTACAATCACCGTCTCTGTACTCGTTCGACGAGTATGTACTAATCTGGTAGTAATATTAAGGTCATGTCAAGGAGAAGTCCATTCCATAAGAAAGCATTATCTTATGGATGACCGTTTATATTCGCTATTCATGGCGGTAATTACTCATTCATAGTTTTAATTCAATGCTCTAATAACTTCTATTTATGAGGTAGATATTTGTACTACTATGCTAGCAATTTCTTGTTGTTGGTAACTGCTTCACGAACCCGCATAAAAGTACGCCCTTTTCATCATAAAAGTATAATGTAATTCTCCGGGGCGTGTTTATGCTATGTGCTATCTTTCTGAAGCTCAAAAAAACACAAACCAAAGCACATTCTTTGGTCAGCGGGATTGTCCGAAAGGGTTACCTACCGCTGGCCCGGAACGTAAAGGGCTAAGGAAGGAACACGGGTGGGTTTTAGTCAGTAAAAGTCTGACACTCCCTTCCGCTCCACCCAGAGCGGGAGGGGTCATTTGATGAAACACCACCCCAAAAAAAAAAAAAGCTCGATCTTTGGATTGTTCTGGTTAAATTAGCGGAGAGCTTAGTTAGAGCCTAAACAAAATGACATTCTATCAGTGATAACGATTACCTATGTAAAATCCTAACTAATCCATACTAATATTATAAATTCGAAAGTAACTCTGTCTGTCTGTATGTTACCTGTTCACGCCTAAACCACTGAACGGATTTCGATAAAATTTGTCAGAGAGATAGATTGCATCCCGGGGAAGGACATAGGATAGTTTTTATCCCGAAATTCCCACGGGATCGACACTTATGCGGGTGAAACCTCGGGGCACTGCTAGTATAATAATATTATAAATGCGAAAGTAAGTTTGTTTGTTTGTTACCTTTATCCTGAAATTTTGCATATACGTTGTCAGGTGTACAGAAACGGACATAGACATTTCATGCCGAAAAAAAGTGCTGTTGCCGAGGAAAACAAAAATAACGTTTATGATAATAGATGGCGCCACGTGACTTTCAAACGTGATCGACACTTAGGTATGCGGGTGAAACCACGGGGCGCTGCTAGTTCAAAATATATTGACATACGCCTCTTGGTTGAAAGTCGTTGTAGAAATACCTACCAGAAGTTTTGAAAGCGATTGACAATTTTCTAGGCCCTCTTGTCCTAAAATATTTCTGAGGTATTTCCACTTTTAATTTCCAGGAACCTGATGGCTTTGAAGGAAGGTATGGGCGACAAGTTGGCGGTGGTATCCAACTTGGTGGGGACAGCCATCATCTGTCTATGTACTTCTTTCCCTCTTGGTTGGGAGCTGACTCTAGCCTGCATGTCTGTCATGCCATTGTCAATAGTTGTCTCTATTGTTTTGACAAATGTAAGTAAAATATGACTAGTTAATTGTATGTATAGCCAATTCAGTTATTTGACTAGTTAGTTGTATGTACAGCCAATTCAGTTATTTGACTACCTAGTTAGTTGTATGTACAGTCACGAGCACCAATATGTCAACACTTGGCAACTTTAAATTGCGATTTTTTCACGAAATAACGAATGCAACGTTGAAATACGACACTTTACATATACCTATGGGTTCAAAAATACTATGTTCCTGTTACTATAAAATTTCATTAAAAAATAAAGGAGATATAATAAAGGTTGTCTTTAAAATATCGCTTTAATCGAGGAGACCGCCCATTGTGTCGCTCAATGCAAAATTTCTGCATTTATATGTGTAATTCATATGTTGTATATAATATAGAGTATTATATTCTATTTCGTCGTCAAAGTTTTCAACACCTGCTTGCTTCAATTGGTTTCGAAGACATTGCATCAACTGTGTATTAGTCATTTTATATATTTCTTTCAAGTTTCAAACCAAGTCGTCGATATTAGAAATGGAATCATACAGTCAAGCAGGCAAACAGGCAGAAGAAGTTTTAAAATCAGTAAGAACCATAATTGCCTTTAACGGAGAAAACAAAGAGGTTGACAGGTATGAAACAACAACAGCTTATCATGTTTTAATCATAGTTTTAGGAGTTAAGTATATTTGCATAGTTATATTTATCCGTTATAATCACTTACATAAGTTTATGAGGCTTAAAAAACCCACGATGATACGACGGCCTGTAAGCGTACATGACACCGTATATGTGTTATGGAACAAGTGATTATTAGGACATTATAAAAATGCCCAAGCAGTTTGAAATATGCCCATTATGAGAGGGCAGTGTGATAACAACAATTGAAATAATCAAATAGACCGGGCATTTTTTATAACGCTAGTCACGGGGCAGAACAATTTAAATCGGGTTTTATTACTGTTATTTTTATTTCAAACGTAGAATCAATATTTAAAAATAAATTAAATCTTTCTATTCACAGATACTCTGCTGACCTATGATAATAAAAATTGAATGGACTTTACAATAATTAAATGTTAAACTGTTGTTAAAACTTAAATATTAAGCTGTTGTTACAACTTTACAACAAAAAATAACAAAAAGCAAAACTATCACAAAAATATAAGACTTCTTTTCTTTATATATGCTATGATCACAGAAGTATAAATTCTAAACTTAAGGTGAATGGGTAGTGGCAACCGCGAAATTCAAATTTTCTTACGTTTTTTGCAATTTGCAGGTCAGTGTCAGGTTGTATCTTCATCAAAATATGATTCGCGACAATATCAGGTACATATTTAGAGAATTATAATCATTAGAATCATTAATACATCTTTCTAAGTTATATTTCTACCTTAGGCACTTTTCCTTATGAGATTGGTGGTTGGTGGTAGAAATCTAACTTAGAAAGATATATTGATTATTGTAATGATTATAATTCTCTAAATATGTACGCTGCAGGTACGCTGACGATGCTACACCAGGTAGGTACCTGGTGTAGCATCGTCAGCGTACCTGTGTATTATTAGATTGCCCAAAGGCCACACGGCAATATTTATAATGTCAAGGCAATGTGCTATATAAGGAAGTTCAAATTATAATTATTTATTTCGCCCTTAGTAGCTTGTCATTATTCATAATGCGCGGGCATTATGAAAAATGCCCCTATTTTTTTACTTGATCCATAACATATATCTTGTGATTATGTCAAAATACCTATATAATTTTAATCACCGCGAGACGTGCTTTAGGTACTTATGCCCTTTTTCACCATCTTCGGTGAAGATTTTTTAACTTCTATAATTTCATGCCATTTCTGTGCCATTTTTCGACTTACCTGGTGTAGATGGTAGGGTAGCATTTAGAATAAGAACGGTCTCTAACAAATGCCCAAGTTGCATGTGCAACTTTTTATTCCTTAGCGGTCTGTCTGTAGTCCAATTCTGAACATAGCAAAGTAAATTGCATTTTCTACATATCCAATACCAATAAAAATTGCACTTCTTCAGGTACACAAAACTGCTTCAACCCGCCGAAAAGCAAGGCCGAAAGCGAGGCCTGTACACTGGTCTTGGTAACGGGTTCAACTGGGTCCTCACGTACTCCCTCAATGCTATCGGCTTCACTTACGGCACCAGGTTGGTCTTTCAGGACTGGGATTCCCCAGATGGGGAGAGGAAATATCTAGTAGGAGTTCTTTACAGTGTAAGTATTATACTTGACTAGACACGCGCCCCTGCTTTGCACGGTTTCTACGACAGGATAAAACAAAGAGATTTTTTTATTATCTAAGTTTAATATTAACGTTCCTACTTCTGAAAATTAATGATGGTGAAAACTGCATCAGAATCCGTGCAAGATCTATGTAATATTAAAGGAACCATACCATTAAAGTGAATTTATAATCATGCCTTCGAAAAAATGCAAGTCAGACGTTGGTAATCAGTGCGAGACTCCGGAAATTCCAACTTGATATTAATTTCCTTTTTTATGATCGTTCTTTTTATGTTTTTCCAGATCTTATTCAGCGCATACATGGCTACTCAGTCGATAACATTTTGTGTGCCGCACGCGGAAGTCTTTGCAGCTGCTCGAGGTGCAGCTTCCTCCATTTTCCAGTTGATAGACCGAGAGCCTTTAATCGACAGTCTTCAACAAACTGGCTTGTCTCCTCGAAGAGTCATAGGAGAAATAACTTTAGAGGATGTTAACTTTAGCTATCCATCGAGACCTGAAGTGAAGGTAAGATAATACTTGCCTTTTCGTTATCTTCTCACTCGTAATTAGATACTCAAAATAATCGCTTCGTCCGCGCAAATATGGATTTAACTTTATTGAGCATGAAGTTTCATCTGGTCGTTCACATTTACTCTGTCATATTTTCGTCCAGTAATCATTACAATGCGTTTTGTTCTAGATCGTTAATACAGTATATTGTATCTAGAATACAGATTAAAATACAGTAAAAAAAATAACATTACCAATATTCCACAGGTCCTCAACGGGTTCTCCATCCAAATCAAAGCTGGTGAATGTGTAGCATTGGTTGGTGCTTCTGGCTGCGGCAAAACAACTATATTACAACTGATCCAAAGACTTTACGATCCTCATTCTGGATCAGTGAAGCTTGATGGAAAGGATGTCAAAAACCTTAATTTGGGATGGCTCCGATCATGTTTAGGTTTGTATGCTGAAGCAATAGCGAATGTTTTTTTATCATAAAAACCATTCATAATATACGTCATCAAATTATTTCAGGCGTAGTAGGTCAAGAACCTGTTCTCTTCCGTGGCACCATTTTTGATAATATCGCCATTGGTTTCCCTGAAGCCTCGAGGGAGGAAGTACAGACTGTAGCTGAAATGGCGTACGCGCACGACTTCATTACAAACCTACCCAAAGTAAGTAACTTGGTTTTTACTCGAATTCAAAAAAAGGAGGAGGTTATCAATTCGGTAAATTTTTTTTTACCTCAGTACTCCGTTATTTATAAGCCGATTTGCAAAATTCTTTTTTATTGAAAGGATATACTTTCAGATTGGTCCCATAGAAAGTTCATCAAAATCGGCACAGTAGTTTGGTTTTTAAACCAAAATTAGGTACTGGAAAAAAATCAAGTAGGTAAATACGAAAATCGAAATTGCGTCGTTTGCTATGACTTTTCAGTGGTGGCTTGGAATTGTTATAGGATGCATTAGAAGTGCCGTATCTTTACATAATTAACCAACTTCCAAAAGGAGGTTTTATTATGTTACGCGATATCTCCGGCAATTGTAAATCGATTTCAAAAATCTTTTTTTAATGGATCGGGTTATCTCTCAGGGGCCATATAAATTTTATTAACTTTGCTTGGGTAGTTTTTGAGTTAGCTTCAATATTAATGTATGTTTGCCACTTAGTTTATATTGATAATAATGTTATAATAACTTCCTGTCACTGATAGATATTGACATAGAAAGTAGTGTTATACGAATTTGTGTGGGGTAAGTAGGTACAACTTAAAAGTGAAAAATAATAACTTTTTTAGAAAAATAAAACAACCGACTCCGAAAAAGCCGAAAATAACTTTAATTTCGGAAGTCGGTGGCAAACAACGAAAATGCGAACCCAACGACACCGATATTGTAGTGTCTTTTTTGGAAGTCGGTTGTTTTTTTTTAAGTTTATATTGTTTTATGTAAACTTTTGCTGTTGACTATACATTGAACAAACAAAGCATTGCCACCAGTTTTATGAGCCTAGCTCGCGGGGAGACTACCGCTGCATGCTGGTGCAGCAATAAGATGGATTAATGCCATCAAGATTTAAGTGTAACAGAGGACGGAATCCCTTTTGGGCACTGGAATCGTGATGGCAATTATTAATACTTCGTAATACAGTCCCTGGTACCTACGCGGGCGAATAGAATTAAGAGACATGCAGAAATGAGTGACAGGAACTTTTTCCGCAACTAGATGACCCATATATTATTTACGGTTGGATACTGTAAGTTTAGAGAGCAGTGGTAGATGGTAACCCAGTGGTAACGGCCACGACTTACGAGTCTGACGAGTACGTAGGTCGTAGGATCGAACCCAGACAGGCGCTTTTCTTTGTGTAAATTATTTCACTGCTCTCAAAACGGTGAAGGAAATCAGACATCGTGAGGAAACCGACATGTCCTAGAACCAAAAATTCGAAGACATGTGACATCTACCATCCCGCACTGGGCCTGCGAGGTGGATACGGCCCACTCCCTCTCACCGAGAGAAGGCCTGTATCCCAACAGTGAGAACAGTATATGCTGATTATGAGACGTAAAACTGGTAAAATTGTAGGCAAGAAGTCGTCATTTGCCTAGAATTTCCCAGCTATCTTGGGGTGGGCTTCCATTCCAGTCTAACAGGATGCACCAGTATTTTACAACAACCCAGTTACTGGATTACACAATACCCCTTGGTTATACTGGTTGGCCGAGTTTCAGGCTTCGGTAGGCAAGAAGTGATATAATGGTTTGATCTCAGGGCTACGACACAGTGATAGGCGAGCGCGGCGCGTCGCTGTCGGGCGGTCAGAAGCAGCGCATCGCCATCGCGCGCTCGCTGCTGCGCGAGCCGGCCGTGCTGCTGCTGGACGAGGCCACGTCCGCTCTCGACCCTCACTCCGAGCGACAGGTGCAGGTTGCTCTCGATCGTGCCAGTGTTGGCAGAACCACCATTATGGTGTCCCATCGGTTGGTTTGATTTTTTTTTTACTTTAAAAAACCTTTTTTGTCGCACTCATGTTTTTACATTCATTGTGGTAACGATGCTTGCACGTTAAACATCATTATGCGTTTCTCAACTGTTGAAAAATCAAAATTTCGTGTCTCATTAGCCACAGTTGAGCTAAATGTGTCTCGCGTGGCACTCGCGCGTAGCGACGTTTCAAGTAACTCTCCGGTTTAATAATATTGAATTGATTCTTGGAAACAAATTCATATTAGGTACAGACAAATGGCAAATTTCCAAAGTAGGTACGAGTTATTCAGTACAAAAATACTCGTCTACGGGAATAACAGGAGAATCGTGTGCAATGTTTACCTACATTACAGTCATGGCTGATGTTTGTTGTAGGTTGTCTACTATCACTAACGCTAACCGCATCATCTGCATGGACCAAGGAGCCATCGTGGAGGAAGGCACGCACGAAGAGCTGATGAAAACGAAAGGTAATCTTTCTTTCCTATTTCAGATAAACGCAGTGGCCTCGGATAGGCGATTACTTAAGTGCTTATTTTGAACGTATGTCCTGAAGATAAAAAATGAGTTGTGCGTAGGTACCACAACTCATTTTTTATCTTCAGGACAACATTACAAAAAAAAAATTCAAAATCTTCTACCTTATTTTATTTTAAGTGAAATTTTAAGCCATAAGCATCGACTGCTGACCAAGGCCCTCTCAATAACCATTCTTCCTAAAATATTCTAGGATTCTACCACAAGCTAGTAACAACAGGCCACGAGATCAAGGAATCCGAAGAAATTGAAATATTAGCTGAGGAAGGAGATGGTGAAGAAAACGGAGAGCCAGTCGGAGAACTAGCCCCTCGCGCTGATGTCAAGAGGAAGTCAAACAGACGCGTGCACAGACATCACTCGATTAAAAGAGGTTTGAACAACTTAATAGAGACTAAAGACAGATAAAAAAACAAACAAACGTAATCTTTACAACCTCTAAAAAATACTGTCCAATTTATAAAATCTATACTGCGTTTGCGATTTTTTTTTACAAACATGTAAACAATTACATGTTGTGGGAAAAACAACATTATGCTCCCCAAACAAAGCTAAGTTTGCGCTACCTCTTCAAACATTTTTAGGACTTTTTATTTTACTAGTAATTTTGAAATCAGTTATGATAAAATTGATATTCTTCTAAGTGAAAATAACATAAATTAGAAACAAGGATTTGAATAAAAGACTTCAGTGTGGTCATGTGGAAAAGGGTTTCGGTTTCGTCACCAACATTTTGGGTCTACCCAAAATGTTGGTGACGAACAGGCGTTAGACGACTATTATCACAGCTATATAATAATATACGAGTATAATAACTCCAAAATTGTTAGTTTATTAATGAGTTTATAGAGGTATGAGGAACAGGGTGTAAAGTTCACTCATCCTCTATACAAAAGGGAGGATCCTCCGACCAAAGGCGGTTGTGTCTTGTGAGTAACTGCCCGACGATTGTTGTCGGTACATTGTTTATAAATGTCAGTTGCACTGTAAACTTTACTTACGCGATGCAGGATTTGCGTGACGTCAATGTAATGCGTGGTTCGCATGTGCTGTTGTACAGTCACGAGCACTAATATGTCAACACTTGGCAACTTTCAATTGCGATTTTTTCACAAAATAACTAATGCAACGTTGAAATACGACACTTTACATAAACCTATTGGTTCGAAAATACTATGTCCCTAATAATATAAAATTTCATTCAAAAATAAAGGAGAAAATCGCCTTTGAATAAAGTCCAGTGTATACATACTTTTGCTCGTGACTGTAGATGCCGATTGTTGCCACAAATTTCTAAGCAAAGAAATAGTAGGTAATAGGTAATACGGGCTGGTTTCCGCAACTCCACGAAATAGAAGACACAAGAAATAGTATTCAATAACATTAACTAATGCAATTTGTTTACAGATTCTCATGATTGGATGACTCCCCGCAGTTCTATTTGCTCTGTCATGTCGACTGGTCTACAAAACTTCGTGTACAACGCTGATTATGAGTCCGACGAAGAAAAGGATGAAGAGGATGTAAGTTCAATTTTATATTTTGAAATTCCAGGTGTAAAGGTTTTTCTATAGGTTTGTATGAATCATGTCTACGCATCCGAGTTCCACAAAATACCAAGTAAATATTTAACATCACGCTACGAGCCGAGTGAAAAGAAAAAAAGTCAGAAAGAACGCTAAGCAAAACGACGTAACAGCGCGAGCAAGCGATGCGATGCGACGGGATGGAAATCGCGGGCAGAAGTTAGTTTATGTATATTTTTCTGGTAACTGTAAATCACCAATGCTTGTTTTCAGCAAGTTAAACCAGTAAGCGATTGGGAGATCTTGAAGTTAAACGGACCAGAATGGCCACTCATCACAGTAGGATCCATTGCAGCATTCATCCAGGGCGCCTGCTTCCCCGTCTTTGCCTTACTCTTTGGATTTTCCAGTGGTGTAAGTATTAATTGAATGTCTTTTATTTTTCTGTATATACCTATTTACCGAAATGTGCCATGCTAAACAACTCGTAGTTAGTGGAATGTGCCATGTGTTTGTTGCTAAACAACTCGTAGTTAGTGAAATGTGCCATGTGTTTGTTGCTAAACAACTCGTAGTTAGTGAAATGTGCCATTTGTTTGTTGCTAAACCACTCGTAGTTAGTGGAATGTGCCATGTGTTTGTTGCTAAACAACTCGTAGTTAGTGGAATTTCGTTTGATTGGAGTCACTTTGATTGCATCCCTTCCATTAAATTTCATGTATTACTTTTATGAGGCATATTAGAAATTGTTACACTAACCTTAGATTATAGTAGAACATTATTTTAACATTATAATAATGTAAACAATAGTCGATTAGCCATAAAAGAAAAAAAAGAAAAAAAAATGCAAAAAGACGTTGCTAACGAAAAAAATTTACAAAATACAAATAATACAATACCTACAAATAATTTTTCTTTTCCAGATTTTTGTTCTCGACGACAAAAAGGAAATAATTTACTTAGCGGATCTGTACTCTGGCATGTTCATTGTGGTGGCTGCTGTCGCTGGCGTGTCCATGTGTCTGCAGAGCACCACCTTTACCACAGCTGGTTTGAGGATGACCACCCGATTACGGCAACAATACTTTTCGGCTCTACTCAAACAAGTAATGACATTTTTTTCAGTAATCACTGGCCTAGATATTTTTTATCGTGGGGTGGACTAATCTTTATTGGCTTATGTGCCCGTAGATACTGACTGAAGACCGCAGAAACCCGTCTGAAATAACATGGTGATAGTAATTCTCTGAACGAGCTCGTACATCAATAACAACAGCCGAAAACTTCCAGTGACAGCAGTTGTTTTGAATGACCATTGGCATTCATTATCATCATGTCAGTCGAAAGACGTCCACTGGTGGACATAGGCCTCCCCCAAGTAACACCACTTCGATCGGTTCTGTGCTTCCCGCATTCAGCGGTTTCTGCGACCTTAACAAGGTCGCCACTCCAGAACCTTTCGGCCCCATTAGCTGTCTGTTCTGTAAGCAATGTGGCCTGGCCACTGCCACTTAAATTAGGCTATTGTAAGTATCATAAAAGCCAAGTTCGATAATAATGAACAATTGATATTGATTGATTTCAGGAATTAGGGTACTTCGACAAGGAAAGCAACACGGTCGGTGCAATGTGTGCAAGGCTGAGTGGAGACACAGCCGAAGTGCAAGGTGCTACCGGACTCAGGATAGGTCTTATACTGCAGGGAATAAGCTCGATGGTAGTTGGCTTCCTGATGGCGATCTGTTATAACTGGAAACTCACTCTCGTTGGGACAGTTTTATTACCTCTGGTTAGTATCATTTGTCTAAAACTTAGACCGTCTTATTAAAAAACAAGTTCTAACGTTACCCTTTTTTTTCTGTGGATGGGAAGTCATCAAATGACCCCTCCCGCTCTGGGTGGAGCGGAAGGGAGTGTCAGACTCTTACTGACTAAAACCTACCCGTGTTCCGTCCTTGGCCCTTTATGTTCCGGGCCAGCGGTAACCCTTTCGGACAATCCCGCTGACCCGGCAGGCTTCGGCCCTATGGGGCCCCTCCTCGATGCTGACATCTCTTTGAGGCGCGCGTGGAACACGTACGCGCCGTCCGGCACGGGCCTGGTCCTGATCGGACGGTGAGCTACCCATTACTCTCCGCCCGCAGGCCCGCGCCTACGGTGGCCGGGAGTCGTCCCGTGGCTGATGGCTCCCGACGCCCGGAGCGTCTCCCGCGGTGGCTGGGACGGGGCTCTCTCCCTCATCCGTCCCGCCACCTCCTTCGCTAGCTGACTGCTTCGCAGAAGGAGGTGACTGCCTCCCACTCCCTCTCGCCCCGGACCATGGCTTGCACCAGGGCCGGACGCGAGAGGTCGCCGCCGCTGCCGATCGCCTCTACGAGGACACGGCGGTGCTCCGCCCAAGCGGGGCAGTCCTCCACCGTGTGCTCCACCGTGTCCTCTGGGCGATCCTGGCAATAGTGACACCCGGGCGTTTCCTCCCGCCTGATGATGTGCAGGATCCTCCCGAAACTTCCGTGTCCGGTGAGGACCTGCGTCAGGCGGTAGGTGAGGGCGCCGTGGCGCCTCTCTAGCCACTCCTCAAAGAGGGGTCTTATCGCCGCTGTCGCGGCGTGCCCTGCGCCCGTTGCGACAGTCGCTCTTTCCATGCCGCCATGAGATCGCGCCGGAGATCCGTCCGCTCCGCAGCGATTTGCCGCGGATAACGTTACCCCTTGTTTAAACCTTCCAGCCAGTTACCGTATTTTGAACTTTATCCTGACAAACGTAAAGTTCTTGATGCAAAATTGACAACTGAGTCTCGGGTTTAACGTCAGTTTTTGTAATAATAACTTTAACTTTGTCGGATTTAACCTTTTGACCGCCACAGACGTCTATGGACGTCAAATCAAAAAGTGTTCACGACGCCACGGACGGCATGGCACGTCGAAAATAACCCTTTTTTTTACAGTTCAAAATAAACATGTGCCGTGACTATTATTTTGTAGGTATGAAAGAAGGAATTTATCGCTTGGCGTAGAGAACACGGATTTTCGTTATTGACGTGGCGGTCAAAAGGTTAAAAATGGCTCGATGGGTTAAACCTTAAAGATAAACCTTGTTTTGTAAAAAAGAGAAAGTACAAACTGCACTTCTGGTGCTACAGTGTCGGGCCGTTCATATGGCACCTTGAGTTTAAAAAATAATGTCTCTTTAGACCGTCATCTCGATTATAAATAATTATAATATCAGCTTGTTTTGAAGGAATTTCTCATAAATATTTTTGCTCCAGATGGTAGGCAGCATATGGTTGGAAGGTATGATCTCGCAGAAGTCTCAGGTAGATGAACGTGAGGCCATGGAACAAGCCACAGCTATTGCAACCGAAGCAGTCGTCAGCATCAAGACAGTTCAGAGCTTAGGTGAGGAATAGATCCTGAAACACTATGATATTATAGCAAATTATGTACTTCAGATAGCTGACCGATTGATCCTGGTGTGAGCCAAATCATTGAGCCAGGTCGCAAGATGCATTTACATACTTACATAAAATTACGCCTTGTTTCCCTAAAGGGTGTGGCGTCACGTATTGTGCATTTGTGAACGCACCTTAGAATACGTGGCGTCCTCGTCGCCTGTTTTGTTTTAGAGAAGTATTTATAAGTTAATCAGGAATGCACCCCTTTTAAGTGGCAGCACGTATCTACGATCCGGGGCGCTAACCATAGCGTTCCTTATGTAGCAACGTTCACTTGCTTGCCAACCGTCACGGAGCACGGACTAGATTAGTTTAATTTGTCCCTACTAGTTTTAATTAGTTATATTATGTGATAAATATATTGTGTATCTTAACTGTGAATTATAATACGTGTGGCAATTACAATCTTAACTACAAGTTGGAGTTTCACTTCCGATCTTCGACCACAACTTCACCTCCAATACTCGTAAGAGGAGGCAGATAGACCACCTTCCACCTATATCTCTAAAAGGGGTTAGGCAGAGGTGTGCATACATAGTACTCCCCACATTTCGCCAGGTATGTTTAAGTCCCATGTAATAGGGGGCGAGCTTATTGTGACATCAACCGGGCACATCCAGACTCCGAGCTGCTACTGAGAAATTCCAGAAAAAACCCAATATCACTCTGCCCGACCTGGGAATCGAACCCAGGACTTCAAGCTCAGCAGTAGCACTTGCTACCAGTAGACCAACGACGCAGTAATTTAATGGCTTATTAATTTCGTTTATCTAAACGTCTTTCTATCCATTACTTCGCCAGGATCATATTCGAAAACCTATCTGGGTTTTAGAGCGTTAGTGAATTAGTGATCTTAGAAATAATGTTAATTAATCACATCTTTTTTTAAGGCGTTGAACCAGTATTCCTGAAAAGATTTGAAGAAGCTCTAACTGAAGCTTGTGTGGCTGTTACCGTGAAGACACGCTGGAGAGGTCTGGTCCTCGGCTTGGGAGTGTATGTGCCTTTCATGGCTTACTGCAGTGCTACCGTGTACGGTGCCGTCTTGGTGGCCTATGGAGAGATCGAATATAAGATTGTGTTGCTGTAAGTAATTTCTACAATATTTTCTATCAAAGGTCTATAATTCCGTTCTTGCCTGCTGAACTATTCAGTCATTTTCTAAAACTTTGGCGATTGTAATAGTTATTCTATAAAAATGAGTTCGAAACTAACATTGATTTCATGTGTCCGTTTTGTAGCGTTCCATTATGGCATTGATAATCGTCTGGCGACTCATCTACGATATTATCGCTTCTTGAGCGACGAGAAACTTTCTTCTTCTACACTTAAGACTCTCTGTCTTAAACCTATTGCTTAGTAAGTGCTGTTGTAATAAAGCTTTGTTATTGCCCTAGGGTCACCGAAGCTATCATGTACGGAGCCTACATGTTGGGTCAGTCGTTGGTGTACGTGCCAAGCTTCAATTCAGCCAAGACCTGCGGAGCGAGAATTCTGTCCATCATCCAAAGGACGCCCAGGGTTAAAACAGAAGATGGAATCAAGGACAAAAAGGATTGGGTAAATATACGTAACAGTTAATAAATAAGAATAAATATTTATTTTCACAAGAGCCAGGGCTGCACTGATGTTTGTCTTGAAGTAAAAAATATATAATTTATATTATTAAATGAGATTATGCATATTTATACCTACGTATGTACCTGTATCTTAGCTGCCGTGCTGGCCTAGTGGTCGCAAGCACGGCAGAGCAAGGTGTCCGGAGTTCCTCAAATCAGGCAAACTAATGTCATTCGTTTTTCAATTATACTTTTTCGGACAGTACCGGAGTGTGGTGTGCCTTGTTAATGGCAAAAGGCGCATCCTCTATTTCATGGGTCTTCTAAAAGATAATTTGCAAAATCTAACCGCCCCAACTTGCGTAACACACTAGATATCGATCTCAATCTAACGCAATTAATTTTATTGAACTGTCAAATTAAAAGCCATTGCTACTGTTAGTGTGTTACGCAGTTACTCGACAAATTTCACCACCTATGTTTAGAGGCAGAGATGTAAACTTGAATAGTACAATCGTACTGTACACCCCTGCCTCTTCCGGAATACAGGCGTGACGTTATGTTAATAAGTATGTTTCGTTATGCTTCTAGGTTGCCACTGGAAACTTTAGCGTCCGAGACGTGGAGTTCAGTTACCCAACTCGCCCTCAACATAGGATCCTGAAAGGCATTGATCTGAAGGTGGACGCTGGCAAGACAGTGGCTTTAGTTGGCTCCTCAGGTTGCGGCAAATCCACTATCTTGCAGCTCATGCAGAGGTTTTATGATCCCGATTCCGGTAACATTGCAAGTACCTAATAGTTAACAAAAAGCCAGGGCATTAAAAAGGTTTTAAGTCGAAATTATTGGTCACAGGTTTACCATATAGTTTTCTATTCAATATTTTGATTAGTGCCATAGCTTCAAAATGTATTTTAAAACTGACGAATATATTATATTAAAAACTTAACTTAATCGCAAAAAAGAAATCTGCTGTACATTTTGACGAATTATGCGAACGTAAATGTAGGGAACAGCTGATTTTTTTTCGCGATTTCAGGCTTGGTCCCACAGTAAAAGTTGTTCATGACTATGAGTACAATTTACCATTTCGATTTGTTGCATGTTTTCAATTTCACTCTGTAGTATAGTCCTCCAAACCGTATTTCGGCCATGGCGACCTATTTCAACAGAGACTGTAGCCTTCCGCGCGGGAAATATGATAGTGCACAAGTGTGCGTGCAGACACAGGTGCACTCCTTCTTCCCTCACTCTCATAGTCCGAGGGGACGGCAATCCGACACGACCGGAGAGAGATCAGGCGCAATTTCCGCCAACCGCCAATTTCCAAACTCCCGGGCTGTTCTAAGAAATTCTCTAATGCAAAAACCCAATAACACCTGTAGGTACATAAGTAGACAGATGATGATTGAGATCAACAACATGTGGTTAGTATAGTTTCGTGAACTGTATCGGCTTTAGGTACCTACCTATGCAGTATTAGTATGTAAATCCGGTAAATTACATTGCGGGAAATCTATTGGCTGCAGTCCAAAAGCCTACAACTCCATAAATAAAGTGTGTGCCGCCTCGCTCCACTCGCTTAAGATATGTCAGCAAAAGTTATTTAAAAAAAACTATACTGTCTTATAAATTTTAAAGTTATGTGGGGTTTTAAATAAGGTGTGGTTTTCGAGTTATAAACTCACTAACGAAAAGACAGACTTACAAAGAGATATTTCTGTCTATAATAAGCGATGTAAGAAAGGACGTTGGTCTGTGTTTCCTTGTACCTATTGCAATCCCTGTAATGAACTACGCTCCGTCTAAAGTCTTCTTTAACCCTTTATAAAGCCGTTCTTCTATCGATGTATTCCGTAAGAGATTTTTTAAAACGTGAATTGGGTCGTAGAATAAATTTCATTTATTTATCGATTTTTTCCAGGAACTAGACAGCCGCGACATCAGGTCATCTTTAACCTTGCCTCGTCTGCGTCGCCAACTTGGCGTGGTGCAGCAAGAACCTATTCTGTTCGACCGCACCCTCGCAGAGAATATCGCCTACGGAGACAATCATAGGAAGGTCAACTTGCACGAAGTGGTTGCCGCTGCTAAAGCTGCCAATATACACAGCTTCATCGTCTCTCTGCCTAAAGTGAGTTAATACTTGCTTAATTTCAAGAGCTACTGCCCAGTGGCGTATAGGTAAGAAAGGGAAATAAAAATAACGTAGATACGAAAAAGGCGGAAGTAAGGTAGGCTGGCACAGAAACGTGGGGATTGGTTCAAGCAAGAGAGAAGCAAAGAGGGGAGAGCTGGACCTATGCCCAGCAGCGGGTGAAGGCGGACTGTGGATGATGATGAATAGAAGAAGATGTACTGATGAAGGAAGTCATGGAATCTGACAAATTTCTTCATTAGATTTTCAACTTTATCGCTACAACATAAGGTTCAAGGTTGATTGGAGAAATTTGGCAGTTTCGAGTAGCTTGATGTGCTGGCGTTTGATGCAGGCATGACTACTGTCAGGCTGGACTGCCCGTCCAAGTTTATTGTCATGAATGCTGGATTTGAAGCACGAATCTACTCCCGTATCACCCTACTTGGTAGGAACTTGCTGACTGACATGAAAGCTTTTTAGACCTGCGCCCTCAGGCGGCACGGCACGGCGGATCGTTCGGCATCGCTACATGCAAGCGCATTCTGAAGGCGTCCATGGGCTTCATCATTTAAATTTCAGTTTTACTGTCATACAAATAACTTATATTTCTATTCCTACCATAACATAAGATCACGGCTTGTTTCCCCGAAGGGTCGGGCAGAGGTGTGTACCTAATAGTACACCCAATGTTCTCCATTTGCAGTTACGTTTAAGTTCCATGTAATAGGGACGAGCCTATTAATAATTTAATACCAACCGGGCACAAATACAGCCTCCGGTCTACTACTGCGGATTTCCAGATAGAAAAACCTAGAAACACTGCTCGTCCCGGAAATCGAGCCCAGGACGTCACGCTCAGCAATAGTGCTTGCGACCATTAGGTTGCCTGTTCACCGGAGCGGAGAAACGGAGAAATAATAACCAATAGGATTGCACAAAATCTCCGCTCCTCTTCTGTCCAATTTTCCTATTGGTTAATATTTCTCCGTTTCTCCGCTCCGCAGCCTCGCTCCCCTCCGGTGGACAGGCAGCCTTACACCAACGACTCAGTATTTCTATTCGGCGCATAAAAATCCCTTGCCGTGAAGAAGTTGAAGATTATTAAAGCCCGAATTGTTTCCAGGGTTACGACACAAACCTAGGTACTGGCGGCGCTCAGCTGTCAGGTGGTCAGAAGCAGCGCGTGTGTATTGCGCGTGCGCTGATCAGGTCGCCGCGACTGTTGCTGCTCGACGAAGCGACGTCGGCGTTGGACGCCAACAGTGAACGGGTAAGACATACCTATAACATAATTAAATTGTACAACTCTTCCAATAACTGCCAAATAGGTAAACCTTTCGGAAAAGTAACTAAACAATAAGCATTTGCGAAATGTACGAGTAGAGTCCTTTCACAGTATACCTCTGACAGCATCAACTCAATAGCAACCTTATTGCAATCGCGTAAAGGATCACTGCGATTTTGAGAGTAGGTAATGCAAATTAAGAGGTAAAGTGTCTGGGAAGAACTGTAGATGAATGGCCTAAAAAGCCCACTTTGGCAGAATCATAAAAGGAGGATAATGGACAGTTAACTGTTAAGTTATTCGTATCAAATCCCATTGGTGAAGCATTTTTCAGTAATTTTTTATTGTCTGTGCTAAAATACCAATCAATCCAATCCAAATCCAATCCCAATCTCTTTGATTGTACCTACGTAGTGCAGCGAAAAAAAGAAAAACACGGACTGTCTTCGCCATATTATAATTCACAATGTTATCCTTTTATGATTCTCCAAACTGGCCTTTTTAGGCCCCCAGATAGATATCCTGTCATGTTTAACACTAGCCAATCAAGTTATGTATATTGAGAGCAGTGGTGATCAGTGGTAACGGCCTCGACTTACCAGTTGTAGGTCGCGGGATCGAACCCAGACTGGCGCTGTACTGTGTGTAAATAATTTCATCACCACAAAATATCGTTAGGAAACCGGCATGTCCTAGAGACAAAAACTCGAAGATATGTGAAATCTACCAATCCGCACTGGGCCCGCGTGGTAGATTACAGCCCACTCTTTCTCGAAGAGAGGAGGCCAGTGTCCCAGCAGTAGCATTATTAAGCTGATTTTATGCTAATTAGGCTGGCTATTCAGATTGCCTTCAGACGGTCCGGTTTACTTTACTCTCTATTTATGTCAGAATACTTAACTAATCCGGGACTGTCAGTACATTCCCGGGTCCAGGTCCCAGAGCCATTTATGTTTACTCTGCAGCACGGTGGTGTTTCTATTTTGAGAGTTGGGTCCTGGTGATGTGCACCTGGAACCTGGTAGACTCATTACTTAACCAAAATGTTGATTTCCAGGCCGTATCGGAAGCACTGGAGAAGGCAGCTAAGGGTCGCACGTGTATCACAATCGCTCATCGGCTCTCCACCATCAAAGATGCGGACCTCATCTGTGTACTGGATAAAGGTATAAATTAACCTCTATCAAATAATATTATTGGTATTTATTATCTGTTTGGACATTTTCAGAAGGGCTCGTGGCCAAGTTATTACAGCCGCACAGGTCGATCGATCAGGTTAAGCTACGCTAGCCGAGGTTGGTCCGTGGATAGGTGACCATTTTTACATACCGAGAACCCTCTGCGCCTCAGGAAGGATGTTAAGTCGTTGGTCCCGGCTGTCATTCCTGGATCTATGCCAGTCGTTACGGGTCGCCAGTAGCCCGAAAGTCTGAGAACCAGTCTTACCAAGAGTTATCGTATTGTCCACGCAGTAACTGGGTTGTGGAGGTCACTTGCAGTCGCTCCATGTAAAATACTGGTATTCAGCTGCATCCGGTTAGACTGGAAGCTGACCCCAACCAGTTGATAAAAGGCTAGTGCATGATGACATTTTTTTGCCATCTTAAAATACCACAACCTTTTGTTTCAGGCAAAATTGTGGAACGTGGAACCCACTCCGAACTCTTCAACCAACGAGGTGCCTACTGGAAAATGTGCAAAGGACAAAATATGGCTTGATTCCTCTCTGTTCGAGCAACTCTTTTATAAAAGTACAGGAAAAACATTCACATCAGGAAATCTCAACCAGTTTGAAATTAAACAGTAGATATTTCTCATTCATTTCATTAATAACGATCTCCTATTGACACTTAGTTCTAAGAATAATTTTGTACTAATAAATAAAAAGGGGGTTTCGAAAGTGTTCCATTTTGTCAGTTTTAAGCACGACAAGCAAACCGTATTGCATTTGTATTGTCATAATAATTTTAGGTAAAACCAAATATTAGGGTCAATCACAATATGATTATTCATCTAGATAATATACATTTTTATAATTTTTTTCTACATTTACAACAGTAGCTATTTTTACAACTTATTTTTTTTTAATAATATATCTATAGATAATTATTGGGAAAATATGTCAAACTGTCATAATTATTCTTCAGATAAAAGTTATCTGACTATTGAAAAATTTACTCTAAGCGCTGTCAGCTCTTAGCTGAAGAGTAAATATTGCGGTTTAACAGCTTTTTTATAGAAAATATGTCAAACTGTCATAATTATTCTTCAGATAAAAGTTATCTGACTATTGAAAAATTAACTCTAAGGGTTGTCAGCTCTTAGCTGAAGAGTAAATATTGCCGTTTAACAGCTTTTTTATAGAAAATATGTCAAACTGTCATAATTATTCTTCAGATAAAAGTTATCTGACAATTAAAAACTTTGCTCTAAGGGCTGTCAGCCCATAGCTAAAGAGTAAATACTGCCGTTTGACAGCTTTTCTATACAAAATCTGTCAAACTGTCATATTTATTCTTTAGATTTTTATTCTATAGATATTCTTTAGCAGTTATCTGACTAATGAAAAATCAGCTCTAAGACAGTATTCATCATACCAACTTTGAGGAGAAATCAAAATATGTATGTCAATCGACAATTAAATTTAATTATATTTGTAAGCTATGCTTTAAAAACATGTGTTATTACTCACTGTGACAAATGACGCATGGTATTTCGTGAATCTCACACATTTGATATTTTCAGATTTATTTAGCAAACAGTGGCACTGTCACTAAAACGCCTACTTAGGTATTTTTGAGGGTTCCGTACCCCATTAGGAAAAAACGGAACCCTTGTGGGATCACTTTGTTGTCCGTCTGTCTGTCAATACCTTTATCTCGGGAACGCGTGGAGGTATCAAGATGAAATTAAAACCGTATACTCAAGCCTACACTCCCTTGCCCAAGCTGTGAAAAAAGATACGGTGGTTTATACCGTAAAAAACGTGTATTTCGACACTCTCAAGGGGATCAAAATTTGTAGGGTACTTACCGTTGACCTAGAACCATAAAATTTGGCAAGAAGCAAGGTCATAAGTAAAGGAAAAAATCTGAAAACCGTAAATTGGTAGTTACATAAGAAAAAAAAAACAGTGGCACTCCGGGAGTGCCGACAGAAGTGAAAACAAAACACAAAAAGAATACTTTGCCATCACTCACTGACATATCGGATATACATTAAAATCGAATACATCCCGAGGACAGCCGAACACATCCGAGCGGGTATTTTTTTTAAACGTCTTATAAACAAAACACGCGTTGTGTCGCTTACGGTAACAGTGGCGCGAGTTAGGCAGGATACAAAAGTCTAAAAAGTTAGTATTTTTAGACCTTTGTATCCTGCTTATGCGTATGAAGTTTCATTAAAATCGGTTCATTCATTTCGAAAAATAAGGGCTTGAAAGTTTGTATAAAATGCCGCACGGCGTAAACGCTCTTAACTAAATATCTATTTAAAATAGTTTGAGTCTAATTATAGAATCTAAAAAAAGCTTCAAAATGTCAAACGAAATATTTTATTCAAAAAACAGCCATATTCGCTGGTATGCTGGTATGGTGAACTACGCCGTAGCATAGTGTGAGCTACGCCATAGTACAGTTTGACCTACGCCGTAGCACTCCATCCGTCTTACGAATTTTGGATCAGGTCACGTGTCCTGACGCGAGTTTAACATTTTTTACCCATTACAAAAAAAGTGTACAACGCCGCTAAAGAAGTTTTCACTTCAAAAATCCCGTGTAAAACTATTTACATACCTACAAATTTGTACGGAATCCTCGGTGCGCGAGTCCGATTGGCACTTGACCGGTTTTTTTTTTAAACTCTGAATAAGGTGTGAGAACTATGAAAGCGCCACATCCCCACTACGGCACAACTTGCGATACAAGTTTCAATTTGTGCTGAGCACGTGTATCCGAAATATTCTTGGTACATTTCTGTTACCAAGGCAAATGTGCCCGAGTGTGGACGCGGCTTTATACAAGGTCATATTAAATTACCTAGCAAAACTTCGCAGTCGTGTGGGTATCGGTATGTAAATATGATAAAACAAAAAATAAACTTTTTTTTTTTTGGATCTACCCACAGGTGGTAGTGGTAGTTACTTAAAATATCAGATTAAATATCAGTTTTTTTGTGTAAACTTTACAGACGTGAAGGGTATCACGACAAAACATATTTTCTCAACACATACTTCAAATAACTATATAATACCAGCGGTCGTAGACCAAACAAAAAATCATGAAATCGTTTTTTATTTTATTGTGTTTAGACATCGATACCTAGCCATAACATCTACTGAGTTTCGCTAGGTATGTAATTTAATTTGACCTTGTATAAGGAAAAGATGTTATATACGCAATCTATCTTTCATTAGAGTAAGTACAAGTATTCTTTTTACGTTAGTTAATAAAATCTGTTGTAATATTTTCTTGTTTTTTTTTTAAATCCATTTCTATTTACCTAATACTTTTTTTTCTGGAGAGGTAAAACACCAATCCAAGTCTACTGAAACATTCACCGGACCTTTTTGATGTTTTATCGACATAAAACATCAACAAAGGTGAATGTTTTGCTACGTATGATGATTTGAGCAATTTCATTTCATAACCTGATATGGAATTGCTCAAATCATTATACGTAAGTATATTTTTCTATTTACTTTTAAGATATAGGTACTACAGTAGACTTGTCTTATCGCAGCCCGCAATCTGACAGGCAACTGTAAATAAAAAGTTCCAGACGTTAATTGTCACAAAGCCACATGGAGGATTATGCAAAATTCCTTTTGAAAAGAATATTGTGATCACAATGTTGTATCGGGGACAGTGCCGTAATTAGCCTTATATGCGCCCGGTGCGAGCTGCTATAACCGCGCCCTTGAAATATTTTCTAATCATAACCGGTTCTGACAATAAAATGGATTGTCTACAAAAATAAATCTATCATCCAAAAACTAAGTTTTTGTAAACTTAATTTTAAGTACTTGGTAAAGTTTTGAGAAGTTCAAATAAATTGCGTTTAAAATTAGGTGAAAAAATGTCTAATCGAAAATATGTGTCAAAATTCACAATTAGACAATACACAAATGACACCAAATACTGATCAGTACAGATAGTCAAGATCCAAGGCTACTTGGTAATGTGTTCTTCTGTCAAAAAATTAAAGAACTGTTGATTGTGGCCCTGGTCTGGTCATTTCTGCGCCCCTCCAGAGTCTGCGCCCTGTGCCTGGGCACCGCTGGCACCGCCCTAGTTACGGCACTGATCGGGGAAGCCAGCGTAAGTTTCTCGTCATACTAAAAGCATTGCATCCGACCTCTGACGTCACCACTGAAACTAATAATATCTTGTCATTTGGCAACGATCAAGGTTAGGTTTGTTCACAAACTCGCACATGGTTAGCTACACGGATTTTTCTCCTCGTTTTTAGTGCTACAAGTATGTAGCCACATAATATTTAATACATGGCTGATGCAGTAAACTTAGTTTATTGTTATCGTCACTGCTTGTTCCTTATGTCACTTACAGCACCAACGACCGTCAATATGGCGCAACGATATTTAGAAAAAAAAACATCACAACGTTAGCTTGGCTTTTTCAGATTAACAACTCAATTACATGATTTCTTTCAAAGTAAAAAACCTCGATAAGAGGTAACGTAGGTGTACTTAGTTATAAAACCGACCAAATGCAATGCTAACCATGCTGTGCACAAAGTAAAGTGCTTCATTTAAACTAATATAAAATTTAGAAAGAGGTAAAGTTTGTGAGGTTGTAAGGGGTACCTAATCTGAATCTACTGAACCGATTTTAAAAATTCTGTTACCAATAGAAATCCATTATTCATTCATTATTCAACATCTTAGAAGATATCAGAGATTTAAAAAGCGGGCGGAGGCGGAGCGGCTGGCAAGGCGGTACGAAGTTCGCCGGGTCAGCTAGTTTATCATTAACATGACTGTATGCATTCCACCAAATGCTGTGTTTATAGAAAACATACATACGTGCAAAAATTCACGACTTTTTCCTATGTGCCTACCGCACAGGCAGAAACTACAACACGCCACCTGCTGCGATCCTTACATACTATTTTTGCTTCGCTTACATTCATACATCTTCATACACGCACACCAGTTACGAGTACGCTCCTGACCTTTATATAGAATAGAATAGGTACACTTTTATTTTCCTCCCTTTTTCGTGCAGAGATGGTGTAAATAACTCGATCAATCAAATTATTCTTTACTGTGGATCATAGGTAGCGTAGCTACAGAAACAAGTGTGTTCATGACAGAGTGACCAACTGTACTATATGCCTTAGTAGACAAGTTAATAAGTTTTGCCGTGGTATTCAGTTATGCACCCCCTTATTTTACCAGTATAATATATAAAGTCACATGTAATAGGGAGCGAGCGATCCTATTGCCATTTCCCGAACACAAATCTAAATAATCTCCGGGGAAAATAGCGAACTTTTAGCACAAAAAAGGTACTAAGGCCTTTTTATTTTTCCTGATGTGAAATCATCAAATGACCCCTCCCGCTTTGGGTGGAGCGGAAGGGAGTGTCAGACTCTTACTGACTAAAACCCACCCGTGTTCCTTCCTTAGCCCTTTATGTTCCGGGCCACCGGTAACCCTTTCGGACAATCCCGCCGACCCGGCAGAGGTACAATCGCGCGCGACACAAAGGCACCGCAAGTCGCGCAACGAGCGGTGCCTTTGTGCCCCGCGCGATTATATCGCGGGTCCGACGATAACGATAAACTACACAATATCGGCGGACTGGTAGTTACTACTAACCATACAATTACTACTAACCGCTTTCACGCTGTGTCGTTGTAGTCAACGGTATCGTCGCCGACATTGATTGTCATTTCGCTCTTTCGACATCGCGTTTTCCGCCGTAAATATAAAAGATTAAGCCAATGTAACGTATTTACTGCTGCCATTATTACCTCACTTTAACACTTTTGGAATCAGAGGCGATGTAGACTTTTGCTAGCGCAACCACTGAGATATAGAGTTCTAGGAGCACAACTCGACTATTCAAGGCTGCTGTGGCATACCGCATGACAATACTGTTGTTTACATCGTATCACATACCGATATCGTCTCGATATCGTTGTCGTCCGAGCTGACGATACGATATAGACGTGTTGGTGTTGTGATAATATATGTATTATGAACCACACTACAAGCTTCCTCAATCAAATGAAAACCGAATCACCTTAATCGGACCAGTAATACACAACCTCTTATTTTTTTGAAATCGGTTAAAACCAGCAGTTCAATGCAATGGAAAGTCAGTGGTCTTGAATAACAAGTGTTTGAAAACTAGCAGAATTGGACACTTACGAGGTTCTTGACCTCAAGCTTACAAGCTATTAGTAGCGATGTCTACGGCGTAGACCCTCTACGGCGCGTAGCACTATGAACTTTTCCCTAGGTTTACGACTTACACAGTTATAATAATTGTGTCTATTTTATTTAATAGATTGAGTGCTTCGTTGGTCTAGTGGTCGCAAATGCTACTGCTGAGCATGAGGTCCTGGGTTTGATTTCTAGGTCGGGCCAAGGGTTATTGGGTTTTCCATCAGGTGTTTATCAGTATGCCGAGTCTGAATCTGTGCCCGGTTAAACATAACTGGCGAAACGTGGTTGTACTATAAGTACTCCTGCCTGTGCCTAATTCTTCAGCGATTGCAGGCGTGACGTTAGCAACATATCAAATCAAATCATTATATGAGTCATTTATTGAAACTAGGCTGAGAATCAGCACTTTTGAACACAAAATTACATAAGACATTCCCCCAAAACGCCCGCCCTTCTTCACTTCCTAGTGCGTTAGCTGGGAAGAAGAAGTGGCGCAACAAACTCCCCAGCAGCACAGCTGTCTGTACAGTAAGAAGAACTCGATTATACCGTAAGGACTCTAATTATGTTAGAGGTAGTTCGCGGGCCAGGCCTTGTGCCCGGACAGGAATAATAAAAAAATAATAAAAAAACCGGGCAAGAGCGAGTCGGACTCGCGCACCGAAGGTTCCGTACCATGATATGTTTTTAAATTTTCATCTATATTCATCAGAGAATTTTAACACTGTACACTGAAGTGTAGAATATTGCAGATTATGTCTCTTGCTATTTAAAGACTTCATTTTATTTTTCCTGTAATCTTTAAATAAACTTCTATCACATATAGAATAATTTTTTACATATATTTTTAATTCTTTCTTATTTGCAAAATAGTTGGGCAAACGTCATCTAAAACTGTTCCAAATTTCAAGTTGATAGCATTAGTAGTTCTTGAGATATCCAGCTGTGACAGACAGACCGACAAACTTAGTCTCACCATAAGGGTTCCGTTTTTATCATTTTGGTACGGAACCCTAAAAACCACAGTGTCAAAAAGAAAAACCACCCGCGGGTGCTACAATATTTGGTTGCTGTCTGGCCCATCCTAGACCACTTCAGTCATTGTATGAGCGCAACATCCAACAGTTCGTCTGCCATATTGACACAGTAATGTTGCAGTTGACTGTGGCTAAATAATAACAGCCGCACAGGTCGATAGATCAGGTTAAGCTACGCTTGCCGCGGTTGATCTGTGGATGGGTGACCATCTTTATGTACCAAGACCCCTCCGTGCCTCGGAAAGCACGTCCCGGCTGTCATTCGTGGATCTTTGACAGATTAGAAGCCTGAAAGTCTGACAACCAGTCTTATCAAGGGGTAGGTATCGTATTACACAGTAATTGGGTTGTGGAGGTCAGATAGGCAGTCGCTCCATGTAAAATACTGGTATTCAGCTGCATCCGGTTAGACTGGAAGCCGACCCTAAATAGTTGGGAAAAGGCTAGGCAGATGATGATGTTGCAGCTGACACACATGGTGCGTGTAGGCCTTACACGGCTTCCCATCGTGATAAACGAATCGATGCACACACAACAAAAGCCAAGCTATCAGGTAGAATCGTAATCCTGAGTCACAGAAAAATGTTATCGTATAGGAAAATAATCATATCGAAATCGTATCATCGTATCAGAATCTTTAGGCAAGCAGTAGTCACACAAGGAAGAATAAATCTCAGAGTACTTAAGCAAAAGCAGTCGTTCTATTAGAAAATCACGAAAAAACAAAAACATTAAACTATTTACATAACAAGAAAAATGATGGAAAACACAAAATAACTGAGGAGCGTCAGAACAAAAACCGATAAATCACTATGTTGTTATTTGTGGAAAAGTGTAAAAATATGGCCAAGTTCATGGTTTTCTAATTTAGAGTTAAACAAAATCTATCAATTTGTTGGTGTTAGCTGTTTGGAAACCTAAATACTGCATTCGTGACTGTGGTACCTGTTGAGTTATAAAAAAAAAGAAAATGGATATATCGGTTATTGACCAAACCAACTGGATATATCGGTTTTTGATAAAACACAGTAGGAAAAAAATAACGCCGCTTAACACTAATATATCCTACAATTGTTTATGGTTTTGTCATGAGAAACTCGAAATTCGATATATCAGTTTTTGACAGAATCAAAAGAGTCAACAATGAAAAATGTTAGGGAAACGGTAAGGGAGTAGATAAGGGTAATGCGCCTTATCACTCCAGAAATATTGAAACAAGAAAATATATTTTTGTTTCATTTTTTACTCTAAAAATCCTGCGATTAAAATGTCTTCGACACCCACCATACCCCCCGGACCTTGCTCCAACAGATTACCACTTCTTCCGGAATTTGGACAATTTCTTGCAGGAAACCAATTCAATTCCGAAAAACCTATTAATATTTTTCCACACGACTGAAACTGGAGTAGAGGCTGATGAGGTGCAAAACTAAACCCAACCCGTACGTTTCTTTTTGCGAAGAAAACGTTTGGTTCTGGCAGTATGCCAACAGATTTTCAGTGATCATATCTGTATTGTAACACAACTCGGCCTCGTCCCTATCCCTGATTGCCGAAGTGCATTCTGGGACCGACCACGGGGGTGAAGGGATTTTATTACGAGCATTGTTTTTTAATGGAAAGCTGGAATCTGCACTGGGGGCAATAGCGTTACAAAACCCTCATAACAGCTCTTGGCACGGCAGTGTCCAGAAGGATCTGATTGATTTTTCAATCGACAGATAATTTTTATTCGTGGAACAACATTGACGTCTGACAGATTTAGTATCGAAGAACTGTCAAAAATTCAAAGTTATTGCTCGGATAAAATTATCTAGCGTTGGAAAAATCAGTGTGTAATAATTATTATTTCGACGGTATCTATCACGGTGACATACTTCTCAATCTCAAGCTCAATAATTCCATCAACAATGTTCTGTCTAATGTTCTTTATCGACGCATTTTTATCACCGATATACGTTTTAGATATGAATTCTGATTATTTTATTATAAATACGGCAATCGTGGCAACACGGTAGTGCACTGTAGCCTACCTATCTATAGTTTAACTTACCAACAATAATAATGATTCGAGACAAGTGCCACGAAAAAATACCGTTGAAAAGCGTGACCAAGGAATATGCAAATCAGGAGAAAGTTTCTGTGTTAGAATTTGAAAGGTATGGGCAATAAATAAATTTTACTCTTCCCTTTCCCTTTTTATTATTTCTTAAATGAAAGTCCATAGTGTATTATACAAGTAAACTGTGTATACTCTTAAAAGAAGAGTTACATTTTCACATGTTAGGTTTTTCCATATCATATCAAGGAGATAAGCAACACGCGAAATTTACCGACCACTTAATGCCCATTAAAATCTGTCCAACCATAAAAATGGCAATTTCATAACTGGGCACGAAATAATAAGACAATTTCAAGGATTGCGACAGCGGATTGTTTAGTGGGGCACAGAAAACCTTTTTTCTAATTTTAGCGGTGCACAGAACACCTTTTTAAAATTTGTGGATATAGTGCCAATTGTCTGAGAGTAAAATAGCTATTTGCCTTCCGGAAGGACGGACAGATGAAGGGACGGACAGACGGACAGATGGACAGATGGCCGGATGGACAGTCATATGACGAAATTATAGTGGGAGGCAAGTCAAAAAAACCAATGATAACAAAATTGGAGGATACCGTTTGGTGTTGCAGCTTCATATCTATTATCTCCATCCTAAATTCAATTACACCATTGGATAGATAAAGAATCAAAGAATAGAATTCATTACGTCAAGTGAGAACTGTAACGCATCGCGCGCGGTGTAGGGGGAAGTATCGTCATTTTGAAGTAATTTTGCTGCGAATCGAGATTTCCATTTGGTATAACATTTAACTTGGAAAAGCTACGTTCGTTAAAAGTTTAAATCGTCAGCTCTCGTAAACATCTATCGATATTATACGAAACATTAGTGTAAAATAGTGACAGTGAATATAATGTGTTTAAATAAAAAGAAAATTAATATCAAAAACATATAAAGTCCATCTATACGCGTCAAAAAGCCAAATCCAAATACAGATATCATAGGCGGTTGGAAGGGCTTCTCAAGAGTAAGCTAATGTTACCAATAAAACACCATATGACCGAGTCAAGCAGTCCCGGGAACATAAAAGAATGAATGCGGCCGAGCGGATCAACCCCGTTACGTAAACGTACTCACGTACAACACACGGCCGTGTCCATGACACAGCCACACCCCATTTTTAACGGTGGCTAGGTAAACTCATTCAGACAAGCAAATCATTACATTTAAGGCCGGATTTTGGAGCAAAGGCCAAAAGTTACCACGAACAAAGGTTCGTGGTAACTTTTGGCCCTCTTCGAACAGTCTAGAATCTCGTGCGCCGGTCAGTTTAGTGGATAGACTATTACATATTTACCGTTTTCTCAATTGCAAAGTGCAACGGTTAGAGAGAAAAAATCATCGAAATATCAAAATAAATCACATTGTAATTAGCTGTCCGAAATAATAACAGTCAATCAAATCCATTCACATTCGATTGATAACATATTAATATTCTCCAAATGCAACTAAATTGTATTTGTTTACACATTTAATTCATCATCTGCCTAGGCTTTTCTAACCGGTCGGCTTCCAGTCTAACCAGATGCAGCTGAATACCAGTATTTTACTGCCTATCTGCGGCAGTATCAGATTGACTGTCAGAAAAAACTGGGCTTGACCGTCAGAAACACGTCCATAATATAGCGGAAGGCTGGGGCTCTGCTCCACACGACATGTTTGTCTACACGCTATCCTGTAGACAAAGATTGAGACAACTGCGTAAAACGAAACGCATATAACATAGGTATTACAATAGAAAATGTATAAGCAAATTATGCTATACTCACTGTACATAATTATTATAAAACCTAATCATAATAATATATTAATAAACACCAACATGTAAACTCGTACACATACACGCTTAAAAACATAAACTAGTCATTCATTACATAACATATTATTACCTACACTATGATAATCAAGTAATCCAATAAACACTGCACAAATATTTAATAAGTTTAAAATTTCAAAATCTCTCTTTCTGTCGGTTTTAAAAGCAAGTCAACTGTGGGTACTTACCACCTTTATAATATACGCGCCGCACTATGTAGGTACCATTTTGTTGAAACTCAGATGTGTCTTCTCGACATCCGTATGTCACTAACGGGATGCAGCAGAATACCAGCGTCAGGTATTGTACCTGGCATATGCTGAGCTGGACTCCCATTTGGTGCAACCATGAGACATACACCGCCCGGTAGTGATCGACCGTTATAGATGTACATGAGCTAGGTGTCTATGGGTCAATTTATCTTTTTAATTTGTTTTTTTTTTCACCTGTTTTTAATGTTTTTTAACACCTGTGTTGTGTCTTTTGTTACACTGAATAAACGTTTTATCTATCTATCTTCCACAACCCAGTTACTGGGTAATATGATATACCCCTTGGTAAGACTGGTTGTCAGACTTTCGGGCTTCTGTCGACCCGTAACGACTGTCAAACCTCCACGGATGACAGCTGGGACCAACAGCTTAACGTGCTTTCCGAGGCACGGAGGGGTCTTGGTACATAAAGATGTTCACCCATTCACGGACCAACCGCGGCAAGCATAGCTAACCTGATCGATCGACCCGTGCGGCTGTTATTACTTAACCACAAGCCCCTTAATTGCATAATTGCATACCTACGAGTATAATTATATAACTGCCCCATTGGTCTCGTGGTCGCAAGCACGACTGCAGAGCGTGAGGTTCCTGAGTTCGAAACCCGGGTCGGGCAAAGTGTTATTGAGTTTTTCCATTAGGAATTTCTTAATAACAACCCGGAATTTGGAAGTTGGCTTTGTGATACCTACGTGCCTCGGAAAGCACGTTAAACAGTTTTTTCTGCGCATGATGTCTCTCCGGTCGTGTCGGATTGCTGTCCTATCGGACTATGAGAGTGAGGGAAGAGGGAGTGCACCTGTGTCTGTGCGCACACATGTGCTCTATAATATCTCCCGCGCCGAAGGCTAGTCTCCGTTGAGATTGGCCGCCGTGGCCGAAATACAATCTGAAGGACTTATATTTATATATACGAGTATGTAGGTATGCAAATAAGGGTGTAAACAGTGGACAATGTCGTCATGTTTCGTGACGAAGTAAAATCACTTCGAACTGGAGAAATCAAACCTTTAATTCATGGATAAATAGTGGAAAGCATAAAATAAATAAAACCGCGTGCATTGTTTATCACAATATTCTCCAAAGTGGTCACAATAATTCAGATTATGAAGTTTAGCATGGCTACCTGCTGACAACCGTATTAAATATAATTAATAACCTAATTTAAAAAAACCACGACACCGAATATACTTACGTAGATTGTAGGTAGATATTACTTTGACATAATTCTAGTAATTAACTATAACCACGGATGTGAATTCCGACTTCTATAAGAATTTTAAAGCTGTCACGATTTCTTATCGGTTTTTCTCACCGAAACTGTCTCAAGGCCTAGGGTGACTAGAGGTTTTTGTTAATTTTGTTAGTAACATCACAAGATTAAGCATGGCTTTTTAATTTGCGATCGAATATCTCGATCTAATTCTGGAAAGACCTAAGAGACCCTCAAGCGGTAAGTAAAGTTTTGAGCCGTTTGGGGTCGAAACACTTGGGTCATGGGGCCCGAGTGCGCGTCTCCTTTTTAAGGAAATTTCTCGCCGACTGGTGCACACTTCACGTGACCAGAGGGCTGGGTCATACTTTAGCCAAAGAATTTTCGATATTATTCGAACTTTACTGTAATATCGTTTGGGGATCCACAAATAAATATTTAAAAGCAAAACATTTTTTTATCATTTCGGTCATAACTGCTATTTCCCGCAGAGAAAGTTGTCTGACAGTCGAAGAAAAAATCGTCATTAATTCCCAGACTTTCTGATCCATCACACAGAATTCATGAACAGCATGTTGTTACTAACATTAGGTACAATATAAAAAATCTAAAGCACTTATTTCAATTAAACCATTTCACTTTTGCCGTCGTGAGTCGTTGTCGTCAGTTAGTCAGAAAGTTGAAGCTAGTAATTGCCTATTACAAAACGTAGATCTATATGGAGAAGAACGGGCAAGAAACTCCAAGGATATACACACATTACACCTCTTACCTTTAAACAGAATCCATAATGACCATGGCAGGAGACATATGAGGCTGGCTTATTTCATGGGGCATTAAATAAGCCTCCACGATTGAGGGGTGCGATCAGGAAACCTACACGAGACTTTATAATAGTGACACTATTATGGTGGCTAGTGACGTATGCAAATTTTCATGAATTTCCGATATTGACCGATGCCCGGTACTCCGTTGTTGTGCGGGCCGCAATAATGACTTACCGCTAGAACTATAATTTATTGAATGGATATGCAATTTTTTTTTTGTAAGCTATTACAGGCTCCATTATACAGTTTACGCTGGCACCCACATCCTGCGTATCCTGGGCAGTCAGCTTGTCTACACTAGCCTTGCCAAATGGCTATTCTTAGAAAAGCAGCAAATATGTCAATTTCTATGCCTAAAACTGACAATCTCACGAGCGAAAACCAGCAATTCTTGGTACAGTCAACAGCAAAAGTAGATGATCAAAATCAGAAATTCAATATTAGTGAACGAAGTTCGCGTCAGAACTGTGTGGCGTCGAAGTGATTCAAAAGTATGTGATTGTAAATTATACCAAACATTAACTACTAGTTCAGCTGCCATATATTCGTGATCAGTTTTGACTCCAAAAGTTATAAACTCAATTCGCATCAGAACTAAGAAGTGAAAATAAATTTCAAAACTAGTGGACAGTTAAAATCAAAAATTAAATGATGAAACTGAGGCCACGTAATCATGAGGCAAATAATTCATCCATACTTATTTTTTAATTATCCCAGTTATTTAATTTGTTATGTTTTACGGAAAAACGGCACGAAGCACGGAGCAGAGGACAAAAATAAAAAATAATATGAAAAAATATTGCTATTATTATTAATTAGTAAGATTATTGAAAATTTATTGATTACTAAATAATTCATACCTAAATTCAATTTATAAATGTTCAAGAAATATAATTTTCTTACGTTTTTAACGGAAATCTGCTTTAGTATACTAATTTTGACCCCTGGGAAGGGTAGATATATAATATTCAGAATCAAAATGCATAGTGCTGATGATGCCTTCACCATGGAGCTCCAATTCTCCTGGTTCTTACTAGGAAAACTCCTCAACGATTCCTTGCATCGGGAAAAGCAATATGTTGTAAAAGGTGATGAGCAGTTGTCATTGGGCTATTGTAACTTAGATAAATTACAAACTGACCCACTAAAAAGTGAAAAATAAAAACTTTTATACAAAAAAAAAAAACAACAACCGACTTCCAAAAAAAAAAAACACTACAAAGTGAAAAATAACTTAATTATTTTTCACTTTGTAGTGTTTTTTTTGGAAGATTGTTGTTTTTTTTTTGTAAAAAAGTTTTACTAATGAATATATGCCAAATTTCATCCAATTGAAGCCCTAAAAAATTAGGGGTTCAATTGGATGAAATTTGGCATATATTAAATATGCAAATTTTTATTCAATTCAGCTGTTTTTCATTTGTTATGTTTTACGGAAAAACGGCACGAAGCAAGGAGCAGAGGACAAAAATAAAAAAATTATATGAATAAATATTGCTATTATTATTAATTAGTAATATTATTGAAAATTTATTTATTACTAAATAATTCATACATTCAAATATTATAAATGTTCAAGAAATATAATTTTCTTACGTTTTTAACGGAAATCTGCTTTAGTATACTAATTTTGAACCCTGGGAAGGGTAGGTATTGAGGATTATATTAAAACGATTATAATCTATTAGTTCTTGGCTACAATAAATCAATGTAATAGATAACAGACGCACTTAACGCTAACAGTGCGACAAAAGCGCAACAAGTCACTAAAAGTTGGTAATGCCCTAAAGATAAAAATATCAATCTACCTTCCGGTTTTAATATATTGTAGCCGACTGGGCAAAAGCAATCATTGAGTTATGATTTTGAATCGCATCAGCTACTTTTGAACATTGACATAAATTCACTAACATGCAAAGATAATAATATTTATTGAATTATCGTTTTGTGTCACATCAGCTACTTTTGAACACTGACAAAAATTCACTAACATGCAAAGATAATAATATTTATTGAATTATCGTTTTGTGTCACATCAGCTACTTTTGAACATTGACAAAAATTCACTAACATGCCAAGATAATAATATTTATTGAATTATCGTTTTGTGTCACATCAGCTACTTTTGAACATTGACATAAATTCACTAACATACCAAGATAATAATATTTATTGAATTATAGTTTGGTGTCACATCAGCTACTTTTGAACATTGACATAAATTCACTAACATGCCAAGATAATAATATTTATTGAATTATCGTTTTGTATCACATCAGCTACTTTTAAACATTTGACAGTAGTTACAAAAAAAAAAAACAATTAAAATAGTAAAGTTTTTCAATTAAGTATATGATTTTTAACCGACTTTTGAAAAAGGAGGAGGTTATCAATTCGGATGTTTATATATATAGGGTGACTGGTAATTAGTGACCGATACTTGAACACGTGATTTTACTCATCATTATGAACAACTTTTACTATGGGACCAAACCTGAAATCGCGAAAAAAAAATCAGCTGTTCCCTACGTTTTGACGAGTTAGACGAACATAAATGTAGGGAACAGCAGATTTTTTTTTCGCGATTTCGGGTTTTGTCCCATAGTAAAACCAAAAACAACAACCGACTTCCAAAACAAAATACTACAAAGTGAAAAATAACTTTAATTTTGGAAGTCGGTGGCAAAAAACTAAAACACAAATCCAAAGACACCGACTTCCAAAAAAAACACTACAAAGGGAAAAATAACTTTATTATTTTTCACTTTGTAGTGTTTTTTTGGAAGTCGGTTGTTTTTTTTTATAAAAAAGTTTTTATTAATGAACATAATTATGCTTTTTCAATTGGATGAAATTTGGCATATATTAAATATGCAAATTTTTATCCAATTCAGCTGTTTTTCCGTAAAACATAACAAATTAAATTACTGGGTTAATTAAAAAATATATGGATGAATTATTTGCCTCATGATTACGTGGCCTCAGTTTCATCATTTAATTTTTGATTTTAACTGTTCACTAGTTTTGAAATTTTTTTTCACTTCTTAGTTCTGATGCGAATTTAGTTTATAAGTTTTGGAGTCAAAACTGATCACGAATATATGGCAGCTGAACTAGTAGTTAATGTTTGGTATAATTTACAATCACATACTTTTGAATTACTTCGACGCCACACAGTTCTGACGCGAACTTCGTTCACTAATATTGAATTTCTGATTTTGATCATCTACTTTTGCTGTTGACTGTACAGTCGAGTTCATTAATATATTGGCCCTATCAGGCTTCAAAAATATATGAACGTCAAAAAAGTTCACAATATTGTGACAACTATAAGCATGTACATACAATACTAATTCATGAACATGATCAGATATTAAAGAACTCGACTGTACCTACGCAAATAAATGAATTTTGATTATTAATGACCTTTGCCAGGAAAGGCCTTGAAGATGTGGTATTTCCTAGAATCAGTTCTTAAAACTAAGCAAACACTTGTAGTAATTATACAAATATAATAGAAGTGCTTTCAGCGGCGGTGTAATTGTCGCAGATAAAACGAGTGTTAAATGAATATATAAGTACATGTAGATGATGCGACTGCGATAGTTATCACTTATATATGCCACAATATAATTTGCAGCGGTTCGCGCGCAGAACTTCGCTTTCCCGGGTTTTTAATTTATAGTGACGATTAAATAAAATAAAGAGAGTACAAAAATTCTGACAAAATGGAATTGAAGAAAAAAAAGCAAGAAAAGTAAGTCTTCACAGTTCCGTTGAGCGAATGTAATTAATTATTTTTTCTTAATGCATATATTTTTCATGTATTTTTTCACCTTGCAGTTACGAGTTGTGTTCTAAATTGTAATTTTTTAAAATTAAGTTATTAATATTTCACCTATTTATAAATGCATTCTTACGGTTACATGTGTTATGTGTATATTTAGATTAGTGCTCGAAATAAATTCAATTATTTCAAAAATATGAACTGCAGTCAGATACATTACATATTTCATATTCATATTCTTACCCATATTTAACAGATTTCTTTTTCTAAGGCCTCTTTCACGATGTCCGAGAAGGCACTACCCACCAAATAATTTAATAAATTGTAACATACACTGTATAAAGTTACGTGCCATTTATAACTTAACCAGAACTTATGTGAATACTAGCTGTGCCCCGCGGTTTCACCCGCATAAGTTTCGATTCCGTGGGAATATCGATATAAAACGTAGAATTATGTGTTAATCCAGGGTGTCAGCTACCTCCTTATCAAATTTTATAAAAATTTGTCCAGCCGTGTGTGCGTGAAGAAGTAATAAACACACTCACAAACTTTCGCCTTTATAATATTAATGTGATTAAAATCGGTCTTTTTTTTTTTTTCTTTTTTTTTTTTTCTTTTTTTTTTTTTTTTTGCGGATGGGAAATCATCAAATGACCCCTCCCGCTCTGGGTGGAGCGGAAGGGAGTGTCAGACTCTTACTGACTAAAACCCACCCGTGTTCCTTCCTTAGCCCTTTATGTTCCGGGCCAGCGGTAACCCTTTCGGACAATCCCGCTGACCTGCGTTAACATCATTTGCTTTTGTAACCATGCGAATTTTTATTTATCTAATATTAATATCATGCATCTTCTAAGCGAATTTAATAAACCATATTTATGGATATCTTACGAGTATAATAATTTAACAAAACCTACGTGCCGATTCACCTATTGCGTGCAAAAGTTTTGAAGTTTTTAAGGTTTATCATATTAACCTTGTTTGAACTAAGTAACCAGATTGTGATAAATTCGTTTACTTAAGGCTCCTTTAAACAGGCGCCACACTTGATAAAATCGCGCGCGACACAAAGGCACCGCAAGTCGCACAACGCGCGGTGCCTTTATGGCGCGCGCGATTATATCGCGTGTCGCGCCTGTTTGTAGGAGCCTTTATACTATTTCGGTGGAATCGTATTTCAATCTCAGTTATAGTCGATGAATAATAGAATGTATGTTGCATGAAGGGGAGAGCCCATGAATCATTGGTCAGTTTCCCTCCCTCGACAGTTTATTGGATGATTAGTCAGTTTTATGGATTAGACAGTCACCTTAGCTCGACAGCTTCCAGTGTTTGCTACTTTCCTTGATTTGAAAGTTTATTCAATTCGTCAGCCAACGTACAGTCGGTGGAAAACTACACACGACTGCTAATTTAATTGTATCATGTATGACAGAACATCACGCCTGTTTCCTTTAAGGGTAAGGCAGAGGTGTACCTTGGAGTACACCCATATTTCACCAGAACTATCCTTAAGTCATCATCTGCCTAGCCTTTTCCCAACTATGTTGGGGTCGGCTTCCAGTCTAACTGGATGCAGCTGAATACCAGTATTTTACATAGAGCGACTGCCTATCTGACCTCCACAACGCAGTTACTGGGTAATACGATACCCCTTGGTAAGACTGGTTGTCAAACTTTCGGGCTTCTGACTACCCGTAACGACTGTCAAAGATCCACGACTGACAGCCGGAACCAACCAGAACTATCTTTAAGTTACAAGGAATAATGAAATAAACTCACGAGTTAGGGAAACAGCAGTGATACAATAGAGCTGTTTTGCATTAGAACAAAACAGTTACTAATTTATGAAAAACACATACTTTCGCATTTATAATATTAGTTAGGATTTAAATTGAATGTACTTCCGAACTTGAAGTTTTCACTTATATCTGAATACTAACAACAATAAAATTAATTGTGTAGAGCTATTATTATTTTGCTTTTTTATTGTACAGATAACTTAATTTTTACTGTAGGCACATATTTACATTAATGCAGGCTGATTACATAAATAAAAACATTTACTTTTCAGCCCAGCGGAGGACAATGAACTCAAAATATCTTTCTTTCAAATAGTAAGTATTCAATTAATATATATTACTGTTCATGATCATTCTCCTGTCCTTATCCCCACTTATTTGAGGTCGACGCAACATCTCTTTTTTCTTCCACACTCACACACGGGCGCGATCACGTCCCGTCCCGCCGTGCCCATGAACAGTGTTTTTATACTGCCTATGGCCCAAATCGTACAAACATACGTGAGCACGAACACATTCGACTAGTTTTTCGACATCCATTTTTGTAAAACAATACAAAATGACATTCACGCTCCGTCCCGTCCGACGCGACGTGTTCACGCCCCGCCGGCAGTGTGACTACCACATACACGACGTAAACCATACAACACAAAGCGTCGGCGTCCCGCCACGCCCCGCCCCGCCGCTTCTGACTTGTATTCCCGCTCGGCGCGGCGGCGGCGTGGCGACGTGGCGCGATGGTTACCGTCGCGTGGAGCGGGACGGCTCTGTGTGGCGTCGTAATATCTAAATACATTATAACTGCTCAGCGTCGCGTCGCCGTCCCGTCCCGCCGCGCCGCGCCCGCTGTTTGCAGATACCTTTATCCAGCTGTTGATCGGCCATGAACTCATTCAAATTATTGATTAGGCGTTTTAGCGATTGATGGTACTGTGGTACTTAAGGGGGAAATAATACAAATAAGACCACTTTAAGACTTTAGGAGAATAATTATAATATAAAAAGGCAACGATACAACTTCGCGGTTAAGATATGAATCACTGCTTCTAGAATCCAACGCCATAAAAATCATATTTGACATATGTTTAAACCAACGAATCGAATCATACTTCTAGCCAGTGCTTATTGCTAAAGGCTAGCACACACAGGCACTACACGAGCTACGCCCCACTTTGAATTAAAGTATTGGCCTAGCTCGCATCAAAATACAAGACTTTAATTCTAACGATTCGAAAATTTAAACGTTCTTACCTATTATTAATCCTATAAGGAAAAAACTACCTAACGCCCGAAGTTAACACTGTGAGGTCCAGCTTTTTCTAAAAGCAGGGCTCAAGTCAGGACAAACGAAACACTTAACTAACACTCCCTTAAGTGCCAGGTAAGTCTACATTTAAGAGTGCTAAAATGCATCAACACAAACTAACGTTGTCATGCCTGAACCTCGTCATAACAAAACGAGCGGAAAAGATGTGACTTGGCCTCCTTCGATAACAAATGATGTGAAAGTTCACATCGGCCTGGATGAGGCTTACCGTGTTAACTGAACTTAACTTCAGATCCTTTTACTCCATCGGACGGTATCAGCCAGAGGGAATGAAAAGTTATGAGGCCAGTGTTCAAAAATCTAATAAGTGGCTGAACTCCATTATATTCAAAAAATACTCCGCGTTTATAATAACTATACCATTTATAAAAACTGTGGGTGCTCCAACCCAAGCTGAACCATATGTGTCAACTCAACACACTTTGCAAAGGCTATGCCCCGTTAGCAAAGTTGGTTTCAACTTAAGCTGATCACTCCCCCCTCTAGAGAGTGACAACAGTTTTTATACAACCCTCTTCCTCCTATAACGCGCATTACTATTTTCTGGAGTTCACTCACACTAAACATGGCCTATGTAATTTAGAAAATGAAGACGAAGTTTTTTTCAATCCCTCAAGCTTCATGGAGCCGTGAGACCTTAAGCCTCACGCTCCCAGCTGCGTCCGAAGTATCTTCCCAGCATATGAAACACACATACAAACACATGTTAATAACTTTATCACAATATTCACTAAAATAATGTTCTATTGATGTTTACAATAACTAAATGACACACCAAAAGTCAAAGTCTGTCACAGTCTATCTAACAACACAGCCTATCAAATGTTACAGTGTAACGAATGTCGTAGACCAACAAATACCACAGACTAAAAAATATCATATCCTAACCAATATTACAGAGTAACAAATATTACAGTCTAACAAAATTTACTCTGTGACCTGACGCGTATCAAACATAAATGGAAAAACAATGGTTTATTTAAATTTTAACATGGAAAGTTTTTATCTTTATTCTTCCATTTCCATTTAAAATGTATATATTTTAAAAATGAAAAATCCTTAGACAAATGATCATTAATTTTAACCGACTGCGTCAGAAGGAAAGTTATGTTTTTAGCGAATGTTTTTATGAATTTATATCTATTTGTAAAACATTTTAAAATTGAACATTTTGTTCTAGCATTTCTAGTATATTGGAATCCTTTTCTCTTGCGTGCTTTTTTAATATTAGATGTTGCATAATGAGAATTATTTTTATTAAACTTAGGGATAACTACATGATGAATGCCTGGGAACGTTTTAACATTATTAATGACCAGATTAATACAATTATCTTCTGCCTCCGCATCTGTAGAAGAACTAAAAGTGCTTTTAAAATGCACAGAAATGTCTTTCACCTCTATGTCTTCATCTCCACTTACATCCAACTGAAAAACATCTTCATCTAACCCAACATCATCATCCACTTTACTATTCTCAACTGACAACATGATCATTTGAGCATCACCCTTTTCATTTGTAAAATGGTTATTTTCCTTTGTTTCGGAAATATTTATTGATAAATTATTTTCATTAAAATGATCATCATCGATGTTAATTATATCAGTTTGCACATCGTGATCAAATTGCTCTTCCTTCGGTTCTGAAACATAGCTAGATACATTAGTTATAACTGGAATGGACTGACCCGATTCCTCGATTTCTTCCTCGTGTTCGCACTCGAACACTTCCACCACCTCCTCAGCCTCTGCGGGGCTGCATACTTGGCTGCTGCGCTCGTCTTCAACTTCTTCAACATCTACCTCTTCACTGCACTCTTGGCTGCTGCGCTCGATTTCAACTTCTTCAACATCTGCTTCTACACTACATAACACAGAAGCATCATCATCAACATTCAAAACATTATTTTGTCCGCATTCTTCTGACGGAACCTTTAACATCTCCTCTTTCCTCGCTTTATAAAATGCTTCGTGACATCTGCACGGAAATGGATAATCTTCACGAAAGACATCGCATATCTCATCAAATGACATACCCTCGCGGTATATCATCTTATAATAAACCAGAGCTGCTCCTTGGAGATAAGCCTGCATTATCAATGCCCAATCACTTTCACGCCATCCATAATATGTGGCAATCGCTTTGTATTGTTCAAAAAATTTTTCCAGGCACATATTAGATCCTGAGAAAAGCGCATACATCTTGCTTTCTTTACAAAAAATAATATTTTAACCACTTAGCTTTATTTTTCCGGCGACGATTCTGCGCCTGTTTTATACTCACTCCAACGCAAATTTAAACTAAGGGGAGTTTAATCTGCGATCGCATATAAAATAATCCTTGACTTTTCCGTCAAATAAACTCAGCTTGGCATGCACATAGAAAATTTACTTCATCTGAAATCAATCCATTAAACGATGAATTGCGTAGGTTCGTTCGGCGCCTCCACCAAATGTGGTACTTAAGGGGGAAATAATACAAATAAGACCACTTTAAGACTTTAGGAGAATAATTATAATATAAAAAGGCAACGATACAACTTCGCGGTTAAGATATGAATCACTGCTTCTAGAATCCAACGCCATAAAAATCATATTTGACATATGTTTAAACCAACGAATCGAATCATACTTCTAGCCAGTGCTTATTGCTAAAGGCTAGCACACACAGGCACTACAGTACACAATCAATGAATGAACTTTTACATATTCACCTCTATTTATTTAATCACTTATGTTGATTATCTTTTTATTGGAACATTACTGTGTATTTTGGATGTATCAATTATATCTGGGGGCTGTACATTTATACGAAAGACAATTTTGACCACTTTCTGACCGTACTTAAGAAAGAAAAAAATAAGACTTAGATGAACCCCTTTTCAATCTTACGTAAGATCAGTGTCTACAAAATTGCAAAGAAAAAGTATCAAAACAATTAAACTTACTTTTGTGATCTTACGTAAGAACAATCTAGACCCTTCCCACCCCCACGTAAGAAAAAAAAAGACTTGTTCAGATTATTCCCCGTCAAATCTTCTTAAGTAATAAATGAGCCCCTCACATAGAGTCTCATCATGTCCGTATGGATTGTCATGTCCTTGAATGCCTCTTTATACAGCCTGGCTTTAAATTCATTGGAAATCTTTCAGGAGTTGAAAGTACTCTAGTAACTCTAAAAAAGCGACCAAAAATACTTATCACTTGTTTCCTTCCTTGTTTCAAAGATATTTATTAATTTTTTCAGTGTTGGTCCCTTATTTAAAGATGTTTATAGGTATAGTTGAGTTCTTTCGGCTCCCAAAAGATCCCAGTGAATTAAAAATCATCCTGTATTTCACGTAGTTCATCTAATTTTTCCTTCGACATCAAATACATGATAATTTTGAATTCACTGGAGCAGTGGCAGCCCAGTGGCAACGGCGGCGACAACGAGTTCTACGTTGTGGTTCGATCCCTGACTGGCGCTTTGTGCAAATTAGTTCATCATCACAGTTCTCAAATCGGTGAAGGAAAACATCGACATCTACCAAACCGCATTGGGCCCGCGCGGTAGGTTATGGCCCACTTCCTCTCACAGAGAGACGGCATGTGTCCCAACAGTGGGAACATTATGCTTAATATGGTATTATGCTATGCTATCCACTCCACTGCCCACTACCCCATTTTGTAGTGTTTTGTTTGGAAATCGGTTGTTTGTTTTGTAAAAAAGTTTTTTTCCTTGCAGTTTCGATATGGGACGTGTCTGGAGGTCTTTGCGACATGTCTGGGCATCTTCATAGCAGCGATCAGCAGCGGGGGCATGGCCTACAACATGATTCAGATCGGAGAAATCAGCACGGCGTTTGTAGAGCGCACCGGTTTTCAGGAGGAAATGAGCACTCACTTGCCACTTTTGTCTCTTTTTGGAGGCGGGGAAAGACTGTGAGTACCTAATGATTAATTACAGGAAATATTTTATTTGATCCTCTAAAACATACATCCAAGTTTGTCGCAGTTTATTGGCTAGATAATAATTTAGGACAACAAAATGCGACTTTTTAAGGCTCACAAAAAGATGCACATTTATTTATAGACATTAGTGTCCATTGTCCATTTGTCATTACATTATATTTATTATTAAGTCTGATATTATAATATCAGACCTTTTTCAATGATTGATTCAAGCCATGTGGGCGGGGTTCCAGCAGCGTTATATCGTTGTTGCAATTTTGCTTACATGGCAGGTGATTTTATTTTATTTTTGTAAATGAATAGACGTAGTGACTTATAACATTGCCTTGGATGATTCTGTAAAGGTGTTAAAATTGTGGTTTTAAATAAATAAATAAATAATATTATTATGACATCAAAATGGGAATAATTTGGGGATCGATTATAGTTATTTTTATGCAACTGTTGTATACTAAGGGGTACTAAAACACGAATGTACACGAGGCGAAGCCGAGTGTGATAATAGTATCACACGAGTGTTTTAACACCGTACAATTGCATACAAGACTTTATCTACACCCATGATATGAATCCTATAAAAAAGGTTCTGAAATGTTCAGTGTTGTAAAAACTCTATGTAAATACAAATGTAAAGTTTAAAATTGCTGAGTATCAAAGCTTGTATCACTCATTTTTGTAAACAACAAAGTAATAAATTGCAATATTAATATCGAACAAAAATGGCGGGACACGACGTAAATTCGGATAACCGATATATTTTTTTTTTAATTGCTGCATTATGTTAGTGTAACGTTAGTGCATGACAATGTTCTTTTTTGAAATTAAAATAAAGATACAACGAATTCAGTAGTGAGAATGATTAAGAAAGGGATCGAAAAAGCAAAGGAGTTGGATAATAAAATTTAGTACGACATTATACTTAACACTCGTTTGGATGATACCTATTACTATGACATTGTTTTAATGTTGGCTTTAAGCTGTTTCAAAAACTTTTATAGAGGATTTATAGCATGGGTGTAGATAATAGTACACGCCCTAACTTCACAAACTCTACACCTTAGTCAAAATATGTGGCTTGGCCGTTTCGCTACCATCACATGGGCGTAAGGTGAAAAATTTTTCTGTTACACAATAGTTCTTGTAGTAACGAAACGGCCAAGCCTCATATTTTGACTAAGGTGTAGAGTTTGTGAAGTTAGGGCGTGTAGAGTTAGAAACTTGGCTCTTCATGAGATCTGATAACTTTTTGGCAGTGCGAGCCATATGTGGTCTCGTCTTGGCAACATTTTACATGAAAATGGTTTTGGTGGGAATATGTATATCCATGCCAAATCATAGTTTTCTCGTACTAAGAGTCTCTGAGCTAAGCTGCGGACGAACGGACGGATCGACGCGGCGACGGTCGATATCCGTGGTCATGGCGAAGCTATAAGGGTTCCTTCTTGACTACGGAACCCTAAAAATACAAAAGACCCCAAATGGGCATGAGTATGAGCACCCACAAGGTTTTCTAAAAGTCGGCGCCCCTGACCGTTCAGCGGTTATAATATTTTAAGATAGGTACAACTTTTGGCAAAATTTAGAAAGTTATGTAGATACCTAATGTCCGATTTTTGCATCATTAAATCTTTATCTGGAGAATGAATATGGTGGTTTGAAATATTTTCTATACAAAAGCTGTCTAAAAAAAATATTTATGTTATTTACTGACGATTGAAAAATCATTGCAAAGTAAACTTAATAACCTAACCTAACCATGTGTCATGATGAAGAAGGGCCGTTTTCCAATTCCATAATACGCGATTAGGTTTATCACGTCATTTATTATTAGTTGTCTTTCTGCAGGAATAATGCAACTCACGAGCAGAACATGGCGGCTCTGGTAAAGGATGCGACGGCCATGATGATAGGCACGTTCATCTCCATTGGAATCTCTCTCTTGTGCTGCACTGTCTCCGTGGCCTTCATCAGCTGGAGTGCGCTGAGACAGGTATGCGTATGCTCCGTCAGCCGAAATAATTACATTGTGTCTTGATTTGTAAACATCCTTCTGTAAGCAGACGGGCCATAAAATCTGACCGAGAAAACTTCGGTGAAGTGTAGGATGCAGTCGCCTCTTTCCGCAAGGAGATGATGCATGCAAAGGAGGTGGTGGAGAGGGAGAAATGCAATACCTCTCATTCCACCCGCACTAGAAGAGCTTCGAACGATCTCCGGACACCATGACGAAGGGCCTGCGGGTGCCGAAATTGGGGCTGTGTCGTCGCTCGAGCAGGCTCAAAGAAGTGGCACGTAGTATGCGTGAGTTACGTCAACATTCGTCAACTGGTATCGGGAAAATCCTAGGATCTACTCATCGGAGCCACAGTCGTCAGCTTATCATCAGAGGTCGACAGCATGAAACCGTGACAACGTTCCAATTCCTTCGTTCCAACTTTTTGCCTAATCATCTTGCTTAATTTCAACTTATTTATTACTTAGTTACATTTCAATGATATGTCTTAGGTCAGTCTCGGTGTTGACATAAGCTCGCAACAAAAACCAGTTTATGAAATCTAAAAATTACTTTCAAGCAGTGAAAACCGCTTTTGTGCGTAGAACAAGTGTGTATTAGTGTGAAAAACATTTAGTTTGAGTGAAAACAAGGACTTGTGTTAAATTAAAAGACATACAAAACTCTGTGGGTCCTGTCCACGGAATAGATAAATAAGGTCCTTTCACTGTGACATTCGATAAATACAGTGTTATTGTAAATACTCCGACCTAAAAATCGAAGTATTACCATAAAACAGCAAATACACTAAAAAGACAGTGATAAATAAAGAGTGTTTCGGGGATTCATGTACCTCAATCTTGATAAAAAAAAATGCATTTTTTGAAGCAACATTTCTGGGCTCGCTTCTCACATGAACATATGTTCTGTGGCTACAGGAGAGAACAAAATGGTGCCGGTCGTCTCGAGGAAGGAACATTGGTCATCATAAAGGACAAAACGTTACCTCCTCTTAGGTATGTGTCTCCTAGGACGCATCACACATGTTCTCACAGGCAGAGATGGCATAGCGAGAGTCGCCGACATCCTCACAAGAAAGGGTGTCATCCGGCGCGCCTTCTACACCATCTGCCCGCTGCCGGTTTCTACTGTTGAAGATTCTTCAGGGAGTATGTTGAGATCACTCCACTCAATATCGCCGCGCGCTGGCGGCAGTGAACGAGGGATGCTGGGACTGCGGGGAGTCAGCCGGCCGAACGACGACCGAGCGCGGGGCCCCCCGCACCACACAGCCACGATAGTCAGCTGTTGCTCGCCTTTATGCACGGCTGCGCTTGCGCGTTTTATTTTACCATTTAATCTTTTATTTAGGATTTTTAACCGACCATTTTTATTTCTTTATTTTCCATTATTCATTATACTTCTTGTTATACAGTCCGCTATCCTTTCATTTTGCTCCACGACGACCTATCGTTGCGATTACCACTGCTCTCAAGCTCTGCTGGTGAAGGCAAACATCGTGAGGAAACCGGCGGCATGTCCTAGAACCAAAAACTCGAAGACAGCCCACTCCCTCTCGAAGAGAGGAGGCTTGTGTCTCGGCAGATGGGAACATTAGAGACTGATTATGCTAACAAAGACATTGATGTAAGACAACAGAAGGTACCAGTAATAATATTGTTATACCTAACAACAACAAGGTATCTTCTTGCTCTAAAATATGTAAATATCAAAAAGGAGATCAGCAGAATGCTTTGACATTATTTCATCAAACTTCGGAGGGGATATTTTTTTTACATTTTTCATCAAAAGTCGAAAACGCGGCCTAAAAATTTATGATACCCCACATGCCCTAGTAGCCCTACTTCAAATTTATCAGACCCCTTTCAGTCCCTGTTGCAAAAAATATTCATATATTTTTATTGCTTTCTTATTTGCAAAATAGTTGGGCAAACGTCATCTTAAACTATTCCAAATTTCAAGTTGATAGCATTAGTAGTTCTTGAGATATCCAGCTGTGACAGACAGACAGACAGATGTGACAGTCAGACAGACTGAATCTCACCATAAGGGTTTTGTTTTACCATTTTGGTACGGAACCCTAATAAAAACAGCAATTAAGTATTTATTTTTGTACACAGATCACAACGATACGAATGAAGTTCTTGAAGGCAGTTCTTCGACAGGACATGGCCTGGTTCGATACGGATAATGAGTTTAACCTGGCTTCAAAGATGTCTGAGTAAGTTTTCTTGCCCATATAATATCAACATTTCAATAATGCGTTATCCATCATCATGATCAACGTTCTAATTTTACACCAGACAAAATACAATATTTTGCTGTAGATCTCGTATAAGATTCTTTCACAGGCACATTAGGAGATACCTACGTAGTTCCATATTATGTACTTATGTACGATTATAATTTATTATGCAATTCTATGTATGTTTGAATTTTGCAACTTACTTGAGTCCATGGCAACTGTATAACAACTGTGAATATTCTGTTGGAGGCAGTGCTTACTGTACGATTTACAGTTTAGATACATAATTAAGATGTATTTGAGGTCGGCCCAGAAAGTCTTGCTCTCCCATAAATCTTTACCAACCTTCACCTCAGCATTGAGCAGCATTCTAGCCATAACACCTAAGTACCCAATAATATTACACCTAGTGTTTTTCTAATAGGTAGACGATTTTTATCCGTATCCGCCAAGCGATCGCTAGAAGTAGTCTCCCTGTGAGCGCTCAACGGTTTTGATTTTTTTTTTTGTTTTTTCGAGTAGTTTTCTTATGGCCATAGGACATCTGTTGGGTTAAATCATGCCTAAGCTTTATTTTTCTTGCAGAAACTTGATGAAATTGAAGGATGGAATGAGTGAAAAGTTAGCAGTGGTTGGTAACTTGGTTGGCACTGCAATAATCTCTATCGCAGTCGCTATCGCAGTGGGATGGGAACTTGCACTCGCCTGCATCACTGTCATGCCTTTCTCTGTGGCGGCTTCAGTGTACCTGTCCAATGTAAGTATACTTTTCGATATGGATTTAGTCAGTTTCTCTAGATTTTAGGCATTCTGTAAAAGTATAGGCACTGTACACGATGGTGATAATTATATCACTTTTCTCTAAACTCTCGAATTGGATGGCTTTTATTGGTATCCCATTATACTTTAACAAACCATTCGATGTAACCAAATGTTCTAAGACAAGAAAAGTTAAAGGAAAAAGTTTATTAACCATTTAAAAAAATCACTTTGACACCAGTTAACTCAAAAATTTTGTATAGCAAGCACTAAGCGTACAAATTGCGGGGAAGACATCTTAATTTAATCAGATAACTAACGAAGTAGAAAATATAAATAAAAGAAGGTCGGATAAATCAATAGACAATGGTATTTGCAAGTAGTTGAAATATTAAATAATTGTGTGATAGTCGAATTAATTAACTGGTTTATGCCATCCCACTACTGTCTAACTTCCCAGCAATCCATCACACGTTAGGCACCCAGGTCGTCATGATCAGGTCAGATCATGGCCAGGTCCAGGCATGCTGGGGAGGTAACACATACCTACATGTGTAACTGAATTAATGCACATTACGGAAGTACTTAGTTTGTTCAGAATCGATTTCTGTCATTTTAAAAAAGACAATTTTGTACCTACCAAAACTAATTAAAACTAGGTAAATTCGTAAATTACAGTCACACTTCCACTGTATAAGTAGTCAAAACAAACAAAATGAACGAAGTATGTACCAACGAGGGCCGGCTGAGAAGTTTGCCGCGGCCTAAGGTATTTAATGAAAATAATGGTTTTCTATTTCTCAATGTAATCACCCTCCAGTGAAATACACTTGAAATGATACACGTCTGCTCAGTAGAAATATTTATGTATTTATATAATAGTGTACACGTACAAACTTGGTAACAATAATACTAGCATAACATCTAACATTTAATAGCAATTTTAAACGTCTTGTAGTCAACCTTTTGGTTCTGAGGCTCGAAGAGAACTGACGTAAGAACTAGACGACACCCCCAACATCATGTTTCCATTCCGTTCCGTTAGAAATAAAACCAGTACTTTTGGCGGTAACTGTCAAATGAGATACTTTTAAACTACACGACTACGGTATACAAAAATAATTTTAATCAAATCAAATACTTTAAATTTTATATTTAATGTTTGACATCGATAAATCTTATTATTGTTTGGAAATCATGACATTCGGCCATCCGACACTGTGTTGCCTCCTGGCACACTCACAACAATCTTACATAATCAATTTAAATCATGACATTCAAGCTTGTAAAAAAAAAACATAATGCGTTAACTTAACGTTAACGTGCTGGAACTAATAAGCATTTGCGAAACGTACGCTCATACACATGGCCTAAAATATAACGTCAAAAAGAGCGAGCTTATGGTTTCAACGCGGGTTCTAAGTGTCCGGCGGAGGTTCAGCAGATTCCTAACACTTATCAGCAGCTTCCTAATGCAGCAGATTCCTAACACTTATCAGCTTGTCTACTTGAGTTTTAATTGCACGAGAACAATCGCCACGGGCTTAGAGACTCCTCGGGCGCAAGTAGGATTATGTTATTTTGTTCTAGTATCAAACGAAATCTTCGACACGTGAGTTGGAATCCTACAGCCAAGCAGGAAAACATGCTGAGGAGATACTAAAGTCGATAAAAACTGTTGCGGCTTTCGGCGGAGAGGATAAGGAAGTTAAGAAGTAAGTGAAAGTTTCATATTATCATCTGTCAAAAAATATAACCACTGCTAGATATACAGACTCCTCTGAAAAACGTCACAATGATCGGTTGATTACCTTGATACTTTAGTCTTCTTCTTTCAAAATTTTTTCGGCATTATCGATTTCCCATACACGGCCAGTAATGAAGTGTTTTAGGCGGAGAGCTGTATCGTTCAAGTATTTATAATATGTCCTATTCAGCACAAAATTTTAGGTTTAAAATCCATTAAATTCAATACGCACGTGAATGAAGTCGCGGACACTGCTAGTTAGTTCATAGTAATACAGGCCCAACATTAAAAATATATATTTTAGGTACCGAGATTTACTCCAGCCAGCAGAGCAGTACGGGCGAAAACGAGGCGTATACACTGGCGTCGGTAACGCCTTCAACTGGGTGCTGACGTACTGCCTCAACGCCATCGGGCTGGTGTACGGCATCCGACTAGTCCTCGACGACCGCGACAAACCAGAGGAAGAACGAAGATACGTAGTTGGAATTGTGTTCACTGTAAGTATCTGAAGTCTGAACCACACTTCATTTGACTCCATACAATCACTTTCCTGAAAGACTTTCTTCATCCTACCCAAATAACTTATTTGCTCTCTCCACCTTTTTTACCAATCTGTCGATATACGTGAGAGAAAAATTGAAAAAATTGACGCATCAATTTATAAACTTTGAGCGGTGAAAAACTTTTACCCAAAAGTAGATCTTATGAATGATATAAGAAGTTCCGTCACCAAAGTTCATTCATATGCCGCAGGTACTGTTCAACATGTTCATGGCGACGGAGTCCATCACGCTCTGTGTACCTCACGTCGAGGTGTTCTCAGCAGCCCGAGGCGCCGCCGCCAGCATCTTCTACCTGCTGGAGAGAGAACCACTGATAGACAGCCTCAGCTCACTGGGAGTCTCACCTAGAAGAGTAGTGGGAAATATATCGCTAGAAGACGTTCATTTTAGCTACCCGTCAAGACCTGATGTCAAGGTTCGTTGTTGAAGGCAATTTTAAAGTTGGACTTTTAGGGAATAAGTCCGAAATCTGGGTTTGGCAGTAGTTTTCTCATGAACATTGCTGATAGCCGATCTTGGCAAACTGAATTATCACAATAGATATTCTCTGGAGGATGGAGGCAGAAGATCATTTGAATGTTAGATCATAGTATCACAATCATAATTGCCCGGTCGCGTATTTTGCCAATGAACTATGTATAATAAATCTAATGCTGTTAATGTTGTGCTGTTGTGTGTGTGTGTTTTCTTTGTTCCTGTTTCATTTTTATTGTTAAAATATATATTTATGTAGATTAGTTTAATATATTTGATGTTAGTATTTATTGTACATGGTACACCAGGACTACTCCTGTCTCTCCTTCCCCTTTTAAATCCATCCAAAGGTTGTTTTCAAAAGATCGCTCTTACCGATAAGGCCGCCCATTGTGTCACGCTTTGTAAAATTTCTATATTTATGTCTGTAATTTATATGGTGTACATAATAAAGAGTATTCTCTTCTATTTTATGTTCTTTTACAGGTTCTAAAAGGTTTCACCCTGAATATAAAAGCCGGAGAATGCGTAGCTCTGGTCGGGTCCTCTGGCTGCGGGAAATCTACAGTATTGCAGCTGCTACAACGACTGTACGACCCCCATATGGGCTCAGTCAAGTTAGATGGGAAAGAACTGAGGAATCTTAACATAGGATGGCTTCGATCATCATTAGGTTTCATCATTTGTTCAGATATACATTTTTAACCAGCTTTTCTGGTCCAAAATATTTGTTGTAAGCTCTATGCTCTATGCTATGTTCGACAGAATTTTACTCAATTAGTTAGTCGGTGATTTTCAGGTGTTGTGGGTCAAGAACCAGTATTGTTCCATGGAACGATTTTCGAAAACATTTGCATCGCTTGTCCTGAAGCAACTTTGCCAGAAGTACAGAGAGTTGCGGCTATGGCTTACGCACATGAATTTATCTCAAATTTGCCTAAGGTAACCCATTATCTATGTTTGCTTATAGATGTCTAATCTTTAAAAGTCAATTAAGGACAATACTTTATGTAACGCCTGTGATGCAAAGACCATGGTATCCTATTGGAATCTTGATTTCAGGGCTACGACACAGTGATAGGCGAGCGCGGCGCGTCGCTGTCGGGCGGTCAGAAGCAGCGCATCGCCATCGCGCGCTCGCTGCTGCGCGAGCCGGCCGTGCTGCTGCTGGACGAGGCCACGTCCGCTCTCGACCCTCACTCCGAGCGCAGGGTCCAGGCTGCACTTGACAGGGCTAGCGTTGGAAGAACTACTATCATGGTTACACACAGGTATTTATATGAAATACCTATTAAAAGCTGACCGCCTGAGAATAACCCTCGAGGTAATTTATTGTCTCCCTGTCCATCAAAAGGTTCATTGGAAGATATCGCTATTAGCAATAAGACTGCCGTTGTACCCTGAATATAAATGGTGTTGTAAATGTAATTGCGTTACACAGTAACTAGCTTCGTTAAATTTAAAGCATAATCTATCTATCTGTCTTAAATTACAATGTGAAGCTTATCTTGGAGTTATAAATAATAATAATAATTCTTTATTTTCGCAAAAAAGTGAACAATAACACTTTTTTGCGAAAATAAAGAATTAAATAAATCAATATCTCCTTGAATACAGGTTATCAACGATTTTGAACGCGAACCGTATCATTTGCATGGATCAGGGAGTCATTGTAGAGCAGGGAACACACGATGAGCTCATGAAAACTAAAGGTGAGACAAACTTAATTTTCTGCTTAGCTTTCAACCAATCACCTAATACAATACTAATTAGTAGGTGTTTAAATGCAGGTTTCTACTATAAGCTGGTTACTACAAATAAGCCTGAGGAGACTGAACCTTTACCCGAGTTGTTGGAAGACGAACCAGAAGAAGGCGCCGTTAATGTCCCCGTAGTCCGAAACGACAAGAAAAGAGATGACCGTAGGACACGATTTAACAAACAAAGTTCTGGAGTAGGTAGGTAACATACAGTATCCGCTAATAGCGTAAAACGGTTCACTAATGTTTCACCAAAACTCCATTGATAAATTTTTAGTTTACAACCGTTTCGTATACTATTTATTTCACAAACAGCCCATTCCGCAAGTGTTTTATTTTATAAACACTGCTTTACAACATTTATTTGGTAAATGCTTCTCTTTACAAATATCCGATGACATTTAATCATTTAAACATTTTTCACCTAATATTTAGATTCTTTTGGAAAAATCAAAAATATACAAAATATAATTTTATAATACATTTTCTAAACCAGGGTTCACATGTTTCACCAAAACTCCATTGACAAATTTTAAGTTTACAACCAACGTTTCGTATACTATTTATTTCACAAATAACTCATTCCGCAATGTTTTTTTTTGATAAACACTCGTTTTACAAACATTTATTTGGCAAATGCAACAAATGTTTCCGATGACATTTAATCATTTAACCATTTTTCACTTAATATTTAGATTCTTTTGGAAAAATCACGTTTTTACAAAATATAATTTTATAATACATTTTCTAAACCATGAAGTCATCATGACGGCATTTTCGCTCTTGCATCCTATGTCGACGGAGGCCCGCTTCGCGAGGCCCCTATTTCTGTGTAAAGGGTTAAAAGTAACCTAACCAAACCTAACCTCGAGGTGCCCTTCTCTCGCTCTTACATTCTATGTCGACGGAGCCCCGCTTAGCGGGGGGCTATTTCTGTACAAAGCCTAAATATTCTATTTCCCCTACCACGGGGAGATAGTGCAGTTATGTGGGACTCTAACCCACTAAAACTCCACGGTGTCCTCCTCTGCCGCTTATGGCCACACGGGCACGCGTTAGCACTCGTCCGTGAACCCGCCGCGGGTTTCCGTCACCGGACCCTCCTCCGGGGAGTACTCCCCATCACCCAGGGACCAAACCAGCACATGGGCGCCAGACGACGGGGTCGTCTGCCACCCTTGGTCCCCCTGCGACGGGTCAGGTCATTGGCCCCGCCGCCTGCCAATTTTCGGCAGCAGAGGATAGGGAGAGTACGCAATACCGGCACTCCGAAAATGTATTATATTTTCGACTAGCTGTGCCCGCGACTTCGTTCGCGTGGATGTCGGAACACAATAATGTGTCGCTTAGGAAAGGTGTAAAAGGAAGAATCTGCCGATCTTGCCTGGTAACGCTTCCCTTGCTTGAGGTTCTCACAGGACTCGAGCTGGCGGCGCGTAGTGTTTAACGCGCGCCCCTCTTTGACGTCACCAGTCGGGGGTTGCGGAAGGATCGTACGGTACCGCGACCCCCGGCGTAGGTGTGAGATGGAACACTGGGGTGATTTTTAGTCAGTAAGAGTCTGACAGACCCCGCCGCCCGCCCCAGGGCGGCGGACATACATGAAGATTTTCCACCCCGGAAACAAAAAAAAAAGGGTGTGCACCTGCCGAACCTATACTCAATAAATCAACAGCCCGTCTGGAGGTGTGTTGAAGCGTTATCTTGGTAAAGAAAATTTAAAAAGTTCGAGAAAAAAGGCAAAAAACTATTAAAGTATGATATGATCTGAAAACCTTATGTCAGTAAGAAAATGCTTCTCTGTTAACGATGTTAGAAAGATTGCTTGCCCCTCGAAAGAGCTCCTACATAAAGTTGCCCGTGTGAAAAGCAACCCATTTACTTTGGTTAGGTATATTTGACACCGGCCGCCCTTGAAATCTACGAAGATGACGAAAACTTTAGACATGATTTTGATTTAGACCTTCTACTGCCGAAAACCAGAAAAAAAATTGTAGAACCCGTACACCCCGCTTTAGAATTAATAAAGTACTTAAGTGTCCATCGTTAAAAAAAATCTGATTACAAAAAAATATATGTTACCGACTTCCCTAAAAAACCCTACAAAGTGTAAAATAACCTTAATTCGGGAAGTTGTTAGCAAGAAATTACAGACTTCTGAAACCAAAGGTCTATTGCACTTTAAAGTGTTTTGTTTTTGAAGTCGGTTGTATTTTATTTCACACAAATTCGTGAAAGTACCTACTACTTTATATTGATACTCAGCTACTTTCTTTGATCTCTGTACAATACTGTTCTATTGTCAGATCTTCACTCTATTAAATGGGACCATCTAGGTCGAAAACTCTTTCAAACAAAAAATTGTGTCACAGGCCGAAATGATAAAATTTGACAAAATGACAGATGAATTGAGAACTTCTTCCTTTTTGAAGTCGGTTATAAAGACGCGTCAAAGAATCCTTCAGTTTTTAATCCAAGTAATTTAAATTTGGTTAAACAGAACTAAGGAAAAACTTGAATGAGATGAGACCACTGCCAGAATCATAACAGAATTCTACGTCTCTACGAAACTACAAATATTTTATGACCACAATTTCAGTTTTATAATTAAAAATTGTCTATAACTATACCTACGAATGAAGGTCACTCTTCTGAGGAAAATCTCACCACCAAAAAAACGTACGGCCTCCTATAGAAACGAAGTTCAAAATAAAAATTCAAGGCTGCGTAAATTTCAAAATGACGAAATTTTTTACATTTTTGCAGCCAATAATTTTGGATTTTCATTTTGACCACAATATCGGCTTTAACACCCTCGAAAACCATAAAAATGACACCCACGACGAAAAATATTACATGCCAGCATCAATGACATCATCCGTCGTGCTCTTAATTGCTTGGGTGCCAGCTGTTTTAGAACCCCATTGGGTTCTAAAACAGCAAACCTTTGCATTTTTTTTTATACCTTGAAAACTTTATTTTCATTTAATACGGTTTTTATAAGTACCGGTTAGTTATCTTATACCGGTTTTCAATAGTGGAAACCGGTCTTGAACATAATTTAAATTGAGGGTCTCGGGCTCGACATTCGGCGTGCATGAGGAAGTATATTGTTGGACACCTTCATCGGCTCCGGGACCCGGGACTCTTATTGTCCCTGGCACCCATTTATCATTTAATCAAGTTTAATAACTGGAAGGTTACATCTAACTAATCTCTTAAACTTTAAAGTTATATTATTTAATTTAAACGGAACAGTACCTACTGGGTTTATCTCAACTCCCCACGCCCATAGCTCTTTCTGCTGAAATTTTAGCTGGCTGGCAATAATTAAATTTACTTAAATTCACCTACCTAATTTAGATTGTCTAAAGTAAATTAGTTCTTATTTATTAAATAATATATTTCAAATTTAAACCTTTTTTAAATATACAGTGTTTGAGTTAGTTTGTTGTTTACTTTTTGGCTTGGCACGCGACGATGGGAAGAGACCGGACGGAATGACCATAATGCCTTGGAAGGTTGGTAGGCGTTTGGTGTGGGATGAAACGTGTGTTAACACCCTTGCGCCATCCCATCTTCCAAGCACGGTGAGCTGTGCTGGGGCAGCTGCTGCAGGTGCGGAAAACCTCAAACGGCGGAAATACTCCAATCTCTTTTTAACTTATATGTTTGAGCAGTTTGGGGTTGAAACTCTAGGGCCATGGGGTCCGAGTGCCCACTTAGTATTTCGAGACATCGTGCATCGCCAAGCGGTTGGTCTACTCTTCACGCGACAAGAGGGCTGGCCAATTTTTTGGCCAAAGAATCAACATTGCCATACAACATGGCAATGCTACCAGTCTTTTGGGCACGTTTCCTGTTGACAGCGATGCGGATGAATTTTTGATGCCCTTTGATTATTTCTCCTCCTTTTTATAATACTTATTATACATATTATTATTATTATTTTAATACTTTTAGCTTTTAAAATTATGCTTTCACAAGTAGGTACCTACTAAAATATGAAATTATATAATAAGTCAATAAGTAAAACGTTTTTATTCCAAACGTTGTTCTATGGGATAAAATGAATACAAAATGAATTGATTGTTAAATAACACGTTACTAAACAAAAGTACTTGGTAATAATTTTGTAAAGGGAATTATTTGGCAAACTTGTTGTTGTTTAATGATGAAATGACAAATCATGTTTTTGTCAATAGTTGCTTGTCAAGTAAAAATGTGTAAATTCATTTTTGGTGAACTGACAGGGCACCGCGTAAAACACTATCAATCCAATCTGAATCATTTGAAAGGATATTGCTAATCTACTACTTACTTCATAAATGTTCGAAAAATATGTGTGCTCAACAACGTAAATAACGCAATGAATGTTGTTGAATTGTCAAAATGAAAACTATTCCTACTGTTACTGTGTAACGCAATTACCGAATATGGCGCATACAATTTTAGAAAGAGACTGTGACAAAGGAATGATGGAGACAAACTTGATGTGCCATGATAACGGCCGCGCACGACGTAGGTAGCTTTAAAGAAAGTGTCAAACAATGATATCAATGGTAGAATCCGGTCAGAAATTTTACATAATTTTGTCAATAATAACCACTCTCCCAATTGACAGAATCTCACGAATGGATGCAAACTCCTCGAGGGTCCATCACTTCGGCTCTGTCGATCGGCATCCAGAGCTTTTTGTATAACGCAGACAGTGATACAAAGGATCAGGAAGTGGAAGTAGGTACTTTATATTTATAACCATGGGCCGGGATGTGGTTGAAGTTAAACCTAACTTATGCGGGGAGGGATGCATCCTTGAACCCCACCTAAAACCATTTTATAAAAGAATATCATAATGTGTATGGTACTGATGAAAATGCACCCCACTCAAAATAATCTACCCGACTGGCGGCGTCCACGATATACGTAACTAGATGATACATTTGATCGACTCAATATAGGGTATAAGTGCCTACCTACATGGGGACACTGCTCTCTAATATTGTCTTGTAACTTTGCAGGAAATTATACCAGTAGGCGGATGGGAAATATTGAAGCTAAATTCTCCAGAATGGCTTTATATTACTGTTGGTTCGATAGCAGCGTTTACCCAGGGCGCTTGCTTTCCTGCCTTTGCGTTGCTCTTCGGTTTTACTAGCGGTGTAAGTTCTTCTTCAATAAAGTTATCATTAAGCACGAACAGCTAGTAGCTACAATTATACTGTTCTTTATGATAATTAACTGGTGTTTTTCAGATTTTCATTTTGTCGGATCGTGAGGAGGTATTGTTCTTAGGTGATTTATATGCGGGTCTATTCGTGGTTGTGGCAGCGATTGCCGGCGTATCTATGTGTCTTCAGAGCACTACCTTCACAACGGCTGGTCTGAGGATGACTACTAGACTTCGAGAGACTTACTTTGGTGCTTTACTTAGACAGGTACATATTTTAGGATTACCTACCTTTAATAACAGTAAAATAAAATTCCTTGGTAGATTAAAAAATAAACAAGAACTATGTGTCCCACAGGAAATAGGATACTATGATAAAGAATGCAACACCGTTGGAGCTATTTGTGCCCGATTGAGTGGAGACGCAGCAGAGGTACAAGGTGCTACCGGACTTAGAATTGGTATCATCCTGCAGGGCGTCAGCTCTGTAGTCATCGGAATTATAATGGGATTAATTTTTAACTGGAAACTAACTCTTGTTTCAACTGCATTTTTACCAATTGTAAGTAAACTTGACATTTCGTCGATTCTCAGTTGTTCTAGTTGAAGTGTATCTGCATATATCATCGCGTTCATAATTTTGCTATAGATGATTGGGAGCATCTGGCTAGAAGGCGAAATGTCACGAAAATCTCAATCCGATGAGCGGGCGGCCATGGAAACTGCGACTGGCGTAGCAACGGAAGCCGTTGTGAGCATCAAAACTGTTCAAAGTTTAGGTGAGCCTATAATATACCCCCACGAGGCATATGCAATGCTATGAGAGGCGAATCATAGCAAAACGAATCATGTTATGAGTAATTCATTGCCATACAAATTAGTGAAGCGCAATATCGACAAAATGGTAGTTCCCTGATGCATCATACTTCTGCTAAATTCGTATTGGTTATTATTCTATTACAGGTATAGAGACAGTATTCCTAGAAAAGTTCCGAGCATCACTGACGGAAGCCTGTCAAGCTGTGGCGAACAAGTCCCGGTGGCGTGGAGTAGTGCTCGGCATGGGTCTCTACGTGCCCTGGATAGCGTACTGTTGCGCGACGTTCTACGGTGCTGTTCTCGTCTCGAAGGGAGAGTTGGAATACAAAGTTGTTCTTTTGTAAGTATCCTTTATGCCGTTGCTTCCTAAATCTTTTGTTTGTATTACTAAGCCACTTCTGTGAAATGACATGTTAAATGCTTAAGGGAGAAAATTAGATGAAAATCACCCAACTGTTGCTGAATAGTGCTAAGGCTGCAGGTTCTTTGCGAATTAAACCAAGTATCGTTATATAATCTTTCCACAGAGTGACAGAATGTGTTATGTTCGGAGCGTACATGCTAGGCCAGACACTGGTATACGCACCAAACTTCGGTTCCGCCAAAACCTCAGCAGCAAGGATATTGGGACTGATACAAAGAGAACCCGTAGTCAAAACACTAGAAGGAGTCACTGATAAGAAAGATTGGGTAAATATTTTTATTTAGAATATTATTCTGTATCAACATAAATAAATTGTTCAAATAAATTGGCTATGAACTACATTCAACTTTTCATGACCCTTGAAAACAATATTTTATAATCGAAGTATTTCTCTGTAGGTAGGTATTCCTCTCTCCTCCCTCTCTCTCTCCTCTTTTATTAAATCTGTTAATAAGTAGGTACCCAAATCATTTTGTTTTACAGGCTGCCACCGGAAACTTCACTTTAAAAGATATCGAATTTAGCTACCCAACACGGAAACATCAGAAAGTCCTTAGAGGGATAGACCTGCACGTGGATGCTGGCAAGACAGTTGCGCTAGTCGGCCCATCCGGCTGTGGCAAGTCCACCGTGCTGCAACTGCTGCAAAGATTCTACGACCCTAACTCCGGAAAAATTGTGAGTATACCCGTGTGTTTCTTTATTGTGTCACTACCTTCGCCATCAAATTGCCACTAATTCCGTATATCGTTGCTTCGAAGCCCAAAGTGTGAAAACCAGTCTTACCAAGGGGTATTGTGTTACCCAATAACTGGACTGTACCTAAGGGTCGGAAACCTGTCGCTCAATGTAAAATACTGGTATTCAGCTGCATCCGGTTAGACTGGACTACCCCAACACAGTTGGGAAAAGGCTAGGAATATTGATTAGGTTCTTTCTGATTTCATATGTGTAACCCATGCGCTGCCTCATGGTGTTTGTCTACTCATGTGCTCATGGGGACACCTTAGCCATAAAAATATAAAAAGCTGCCAGTGATTGCTGTCATCAAATATCATTTGAACTTAGATTTTGACAAAATTTGTCAAATATACCAAGTAGTGAGTTTTATTTGGTCTGAGGTAGTGAGAGCTAAATATTTTATTTTAATTCTGATTCTAATCAGCGTAAACTGGACACAAATTGACTAATGTCAAGAGCCTTCGTCATTCCATACCACACCGTAGTTCTCACAAGAATGGGACAAATAATAGGCACAGCGGCAACCAGGCTCCTGAATTGAAAAATGAACGACAACCCAACGTTCCCATGTGACAAAGGATTCTCAGGCAAAAGACAAAAACGAACAACAGCCGCTTCCGGATACACATACACAGCTACACTTACACAGTCACTTACATCTGGCACTTATGTAGATATTCCCTTTTCCTTGTTATTAATCCACTCTTTTTACGGTTTAAAATATCATTTATTTCTCAAAGATTTACATAATCACTTAATGAGAAACAAAGTTTTAACATGCAGGTAATTGTTAAATAAAATAGACCAGAGCGCTCGACGTGCAGTTAAGAAGTAGGTACATAATTAGTTACTTTAATAAATTTGGCGAGTGGGTACATCATAATAAGTTACTCGAACGCGCGCGTCGTTGTAAACATCGAGCGCGCTAGTCTTTTACCTTCTTCCCCTCGTTCGTTCGTTCAAAATTAATTGTATTAGTCTAGTTTATTTTTTACAAAAGTGCACATTACTAATTTGTAAGTAATTATTATAATATCCAAAATGGACGGATGGATGACCCCTGTAACACAGGTTTTCCGTAGCATGTGGATCATTGTACACAATAGTGGCTATTTATCGACCTGCTTCTGCTATAATCATTAACAACTTTATTGATAGAAGCAATTTTAAAGACGTTACATCTTGTCTTAATAACTGTGTAACTGTACCAAACGTTGGTAAAGTTTAAGTTCCACACAAAAAGAAATGTAGGACGACATTATTCCACTTCTTTTATTATTAACTGTAACAAATAAGAGCCTGTGCCTCAAATTATGTCCTAGTGTCACTATCCTTAGTACTATTACCATGTCTCACCCAAAAGTCAGTAGTACACTAAAATGCAAATATTGAAAAAATAAATTATAATTCGATAATACACAAAATCCATAGATAGGTACTAATATTATACTTTCGCATTCTTATTATTAGTATGGATGCGAAACTGTGTCTGTGTGTTTGTCTGTCTGTTACCTCTTCACGCTTAAACCGCTGAACCAATTTAGATGAAATTTGGTATAGAGATAGTCTGAGTCCCGAGAAAGAACATTGGATAGATTTTTATCCCGATATTTCAACGGGATCGAAACTTACGCGGGTGAAAACGCGGGGCGCTACTAGTAATAATATAAACAACATAGATTCTGTCTCCGTGTCGGAGTCATCTACCTGTAATTTAGATAACTGTTTACTACCCAACCTCAATCCTAATCAATCACTCAAAATCCTTAACCAAAATATTAGAAGCTTTATCAAAAAATTAAAAGTAAAAAAACTTTTTTAAAAACAAGCTTTTATTTAAATGCGCTAAAAAGAATAAAATAAAGTTTTCCTTTAAAACTTTTGCTATCAACATATAAGTAATTTCATTACCTACACAATTTATATGTATGATTTAAAAGCTCGTCGCGAGATTTAAGTAGGTACTAGTATTTACTTAATTTGCAAAATTTAAAAAATTAAAATCAATCAGATCAAGTTATTTAATTTACTTGTTTATCTACACAGGTAAATCTCGCTACAAGCTTTTATAAGTTTTTTGATAAAAAGTAGAGTGTCCACCTCGGGAGCAACCTTTTGAAATCATTGGGAGCAACACTATTTTAAGCTCGAGTGACGTACTTAAAATAGTTGTTTGCTCCCTTGGCAAACAATCTACTATTTCACACCACCTGCTCGCTAACGTCAAATTATATGTAATTCAAACCTAAGCAAGTCAATCTTTCGAAATGTGAACTATATTTAGCGGACAGTACTGACAGACATCTGACACTTCCCAAATTTAACGCAATAGCTCCAGAAATCAAAATTATTGAAAAAAGCTCTCTTCGCCTCCTTGGGTCCCCAATCTTTGACAATTCCTTTCCCGTTTTTATTGACGAAAAAATCCAAAATTTCAATGACGTTTCGGAAAGATTGTTCCAAATTAATATGCATTCGGCCATAACTTTAATCCGCTACTGCTGTTTCGGCCCTAAATTAACATATTTTCTTCGCGCTTCCCATTTATGGAAGCACACTCACCTTTTAGACAAAATGGACCAAATTATCAGGCATACATTAACTTCCATTTTAAATGTGGCCATGGACGACCGAGCTTGGGCACAAGCTACTCTTCCCATTCGTATGGGGGGCCTCGGCGTCCGCAAAATTTCTAGTATTAGTTTACCGGCTTTTATATCTTCGGTCCACGGCACTGATAAATTAATCAGGAAAATCCTAGCTTCCACACTGATTAATTATGATGTGCCGTGTTTCACCGAGGCTATGGATGCCTGGAGTCTCGCTTGCCCGAATACAGATCCACCCGACAATCCATCTTCCCAGAGACGGTGGGATGAGCCGCTCTGCAGAGTAGTACAGAACAATTTACTTGACTCGTCTGCTACTACTGCGGAACGTGCGCGCCTGCTGGCTGTGGGTAGGTGGGAGTCGGGTCTTTGGCTTCATGCACTACCTTCGTCGAACATAGGCACTTTGTTCGACGACACTACTTTTCGCCTCGCTGCTTCCCTACGTCTAGGCACTCCTTGCTGTTCTCCCCATCGCTGTCACTGTGGCGAAGATGTCAACAGCCTCGGACACCACGGCCTGTCTTGCAGCCGAAGTGCGGGTCGCTTAGCGCGGCACGCGAACATTAATGACATCATCCGACGAGCTCTTGTCACCGTCGGCGTTCCAGCTGTATTAGAACCCAATGGCTTGGCACGCGACGATGGCAAGAGACCGGACGGTATGTCTTTATTTCCATGGAAGGTGGGTAGGCCTTTAGTGTGGGACGCTACGTGTGTCGATACTCTTGCGCCATCCCATCTTCCTGGCTCGGCATGCTGTGCTGGCGCTGCTGCTGCGGCTGCGGAAAACCTCAAGCGGCGAAAATATAATAACCTCATCGGAAACTATATTTTCGAGCCGTTTGGGGTTGAAACTCTCGGGCCGTGGGGTCCGAGTGCTCATGGTCTTTTTAAAGAAATTTCGAAACGGCTGGTTGACACTTCCCGTGACCCAAGGGCTGGCTTTTATCTTGGCCAGAGGCTAAGCATCGCCATACAACGTGGTAATGCCGCCAGTCTCTTGGGTACATTACCAGTCGACAGCGATGCGGATGAATTTTTCGACGCTATTTTTTAGTTTCTGTATAGTTTTAGTTAAGTTAGAATTTAATTTTGTTATTTTTAGCAAGTCATTTAGTCACTCTTAGCCGGGCATTAATATTGTAGGTACTGAATTTCATTATGACCCGCTGGTCATTCATATGATTTGAATTTGGAACGTCAACTGAGAAAAACTTTTTTTGTCTGTTAATGTACAGTCGACCAAAGAGTTCTTACTTCTTAGGTTTCAGTCGCCGTCGCTGAACAAAATGATCGGTTGCTGTGGCGCGTTACATACCGGCGTTAAAATGTTGGATTTGAGCTTTCGCTCCATTGACGATATTATTTATTGAGTTTTCGATGAAAATGCATGAGATTAGATTAAAAAAAATAAAAAACCCGACGGGCAGTAGATAAGTATATTATTTTAGTTAAATCTCATATTTGATGCCACCAACTGCACCAGACTGCTTGAAAAGTGAGCTGTTTTGAATATTAGTTGCACAGTCGGGTTTTGATTTTTTCATTTCAATACTTTTAGTGTGTTATATTTTTGGAATCGTCTCTTCAAGCCCTTTATTATTATTTTTTTAATCTGTTTTTATTTAGGGGTTTAAATCCGCAATTTTGATTTTATAAAAACAAAACCTAGCCCATAACCTTCGCGCGACCCAAACGAGTACATAGACATCTCATGTATTAAAATCCATCCGGCCGTTAGTATGTTTCGAGGGTATGGAATTCCACATACAAAGATACATAGTTAAGTACGCATAAAAACATAACCCTGTCCTGTCACGTAGTCGGGTAAATAGTGTATGACACTGCATGTAATTAAGTATTCCCCGGTTATTTAACAGTTTCATAAACTACTAATTCCATAATCGAATTAAAAAAATATATATATCGGCAAAAAAACAGCTGGCCGAATCAAATACAATCTACTAGACTCTGCATTGCAGCAAATTGACTTTGAACCAGTTTATCGCACTGAAAGTCCTCACATAGCTGCAAAGCTATCTGCCATAAAACGCAGTGATTGGTTCAAGTACAAAAATTGTTAAAATACCAAATCGAAAAATTATCCTAAAGCCTTGGCTCATACCGGGCCTCAAAATATCGATAAAAAAAGTCCGCGATGGTATATGTTTATATCCTAAAGATAACCCACAATAACCATTTTTATCTTTTACTTAAATACAAAAAAATTATGGGTTATGTACCAAGCTATTTTAAACAATACAGTATTATTCCTTATCCAATTAAATACGCTGTGCATTTCTTGGAGATGAAAATTGCCCTATATATCATATCATTAAAATGAATATCATATAAGATATCAGAGGCTTAAAAAGCGAAGTTCGCGATCAGTTACTCTGAAATAAAATATTTGAATTTACTATCCTGCCCCATAGGTAATAGAAATTTTTCAAAATTCCCGGGCATTATGTATAATTTCCAACTAATCACTTGATCCATAACAGCTATATATATACTTACTATTAGTACTTTTGCTTACTGCCCGCTTTTATTTACCCGAGCAGGAGTTGGATGGCCTTGACAACCGCGCATCGCTGACACTACCGCGGCTGCGTCGCCAGCTAGGTGTGGTGCAACAGGAGCCGGTGCTGTTCGACCGCACGCTAGCGGAGAACATTGCATACGGAGACAACTCCAGACCATGCACCATGCACGAGATCATTGAAGCCGCCAAAGCAGCAAACATACATACCTTCATCTCTTCTCTTCCTATGGTATGTAATTTGAAATAAATTTTCCTTTTTTTTCTGGTGAAGGTTACGGGAATCTGCTGGACGCGGTAAGCTCAGGACTGGTCTTGTGAGAGGCCCATGCCCAGCAGAGGACAGCTTTTGGATGAACGATGATGATTTATTAACATACGCTTTGATGATGATAGGGATCTACCTCCAAAAATAAAGCAGAAAGTAGCATAATTATCAAAGTCCACATACCTAAACTCGGACTACGTTAAATATCATTGTTGAAGACAACGGAAGTCAGGTGATGTAGGCGGGGATGATGGCGTTCCCATGTCTTACGCACTTTATGACTTATACTGACTGGCACTATTTGAAGCGCGGCGCGGTAGTAGGCATGACCCGTATCTAGGGCTTTTTTCCAGGGGGGCCTGGCCCATAACCTGAGATGCGACACCCAATATACAGTCGAGTCGGTGAGCATGATTAGCATCATAATTCATAAATAGCTTGGACACTTCTTATTGTACCTTGTCGCTGTAACGCAACATTATGTTTCGTATGATTGATTGAACATAATTTTTTCTGGTGAATTCACGTACTACTGTGCTTCGCCTACTAGATAAGGTGCTGCATTGTTTTGTGTTTATGAAAACCTATACATTTTCCAGGGTTACGACACAAACCTAGGTGCTGGCGGCGCTCAGCTGTCAGGTGGTCAGAAGCAGCGCGTGTGTATTGCGCGTGCGCTGATCAGATCGCCGCGACTGTTGCTGCTCGACGAAGCAACGTCGGCACTGGACGCGACAAGTGAACGGGTAAAATAAAAAAGACACCTACAATAATAAATAATTATGCAGCAAACAGTTTAAATATAACGCTCTCTTTTCGCACCTATGGATATAATTTAAAAGAGCTTGAAGGTTTATGTCAGAACAAGGAAATTTTAGGAAATGGAGTAGGTAGGTATAACCCGTAGATAGTTTGCTATCAGCGTAAACCTTATGAGACACTCTCTGTCTCATAAGGTTTACGTCTTTTGACAGTCACTTGTGCACTGGTAGGTACACTTACATGTAATATAGTCGGGTAAGTATGCATATACTTGAGCGACACGCGTCAACGGCAGAGACGACAGCAGCTGTCGACGAGTGTCGGCGACAGCCGCCGACGCGTTGACGGCTGTCGCCGACGGTGTCGCTCATATGTATGAGCACTAATACTTTCCAAAAAAATCGTGCCGTGACAGCAGTTTTGTAGGACCCTAGTTGTAGGCTAACAACTGGGGCCAAACAGTTTGCGTACGCGAAGGAGATAGAGATAATAATTATTATATTTGTGTCTTCTCTCATTATTAAGTTCTTCTCAATTCTAAGTAGTTTTATTATTATAATGTAGTGACTTGTCTATAGTTATACTGTCTGCAGTATACCCGATACCCTAGCTAGCCATCTGTACAGCTGATAAGGCTCTTCAGCCGCTTACCTACACACTTAGCACATCGTCAGTTTTTTTTAATTCTCTGTCTCATAAGTATGACGAGTCTCTTCCTAAAGCTCGACGTTACGACTACGACTTACATACTTATTTACACCGATTCGGTTCATCTTTGCAGGTCGTGTCTGAGGCGCTAGAAAAAGCAGCTAAGGGTCGCACGTGTATAACAATCGCTCATCGGCTCTCCACCATCAAAGATGCGGACCTCATCTGTGTACTGGATAAAGGTAGAACTTTTCTTCTCTTTGCCAAAGTTAAAGAATCATAACTGCTCATACACACAAGCGACACGCATCAACGGCAGAGGCAACTGCAGCTGTCGACGCGTCGGCGGCTGCCGTCGACAACGTGCCGCTCGTGTGTATGAGCACTAAGGCGACCAGCCGGGCTCCATGTCTAAAGCAGACGTAAATGTGGCAATAGATCAATAACATCTTATACACATAATATCAATGTTGTTATTTACTTAAAGATATATTATTTTATTGTTCCCAGGCAAAATTGTGGAGCGCGGCAGTCATGCTGATCTAATACAGCTAAAGGGCTACTACTGGCGAATGACCAGAGGACAGGACAGCCCGTGAATGAGTACTGACCAACCACCCATGCGTATTTGAGTGGTATTATAATAATTATTGCGCAGTGCTTAGTGATCTTATGACCAAGAAAAGCTACCAAAAATCACGTCTAGATGCTCGCTCACGTTATAAATATATCTATTAGTCTTTTCTGCCTTTTTTTCCTTTTAAAATGTAATTACCGATTAATATATTATTTTATTGTGTGCATTATGTTACTTGCTAGATTTAGTGTTAATTAGTGTTAAATTATATAAGTACTGTAACTGCCTGTAGATACAGTTCTTGCTATTTATATTGTCAGTAGGTACTTAATCAAATAAAACATGAATCTTTGTATTAAATACCTATTTTAATTAATTTTGAATATTTTCAAAAAAACTTCTCTCCACGTAGGTACATATGTGCTAATCATCTAACTCACAATATCACTTCACGATACTTTTATACTTTTTGGCGATACCCAGTTACTTACGAAATGTGCCTACTACATTTCTGTCTTTGTTAAAAAGCTTAGGCAACAAAACTAGGTTGGCGACAGAGACCGAGCAGTGTTGTGGCATCCTGTTGGAGCTAGTATTTATTAGGAGTCTGCTAACACAAAATAAGGATCGTTCTTGGACACAACAATGCTTTATTTATTCCAGCTTATAATATTTTAAATAAATAGATTGACTTGGCAATCGCACTAAACAATCTAATTTAATATAATAAGTAGGTATTAGGTACTTGTGAGATACATTGTATACAAACATAAAAGATTTTAAATATTGATATGGTCACTATAAGATGTTGTTAGGTTAGCTAATTACGTAATAACTTAAGACAGAAGGGGAAGGTCCCTTAAGTAGGGACTGAATAAATTAACCGATTTGGTATTAGATGGATCTCACAACTTTTTGACGCTGTTATTACTTAACCACAAGTTTATATAATTATTTATCTGCCCCGTTGGTCTCGTGGTCGCATGCGCGACTGCTTAGCGTGAGGTCCTGAGTTCGAAACCCGGGTCGGATAAAGTGTTATTGAGTTTTTCCATTAAGAATTTAGTAACAACCCAGAGTTTGGAAATTGGCGTTGTGATACCCACGTGCCTCGGAAAGCACGTTAAGCCGTTGGTCCTGCGCCTGATCACTCTCCGGACGTGTCGGGTTGCCGACATTGCCGTCCGATCGGACTATGAGAGTGAGGGAAGAGGAAGTGCACCTGTGTCTGTGCGCACACATATGCCCTATAATAACTCCAGCGCCGAAGGCTAGTCTCCGTTGAGATTGGCCGCCGTGGCCGAAATACAGTCTGGAGGACATTTATATAAAATATATAGGTATACATAAGGGTGTAAACAGTGTACAATTTCATCACGTTTCGATGGATACCTATATAGTGGAGAGCATAAAATAAACAAAACGCGTGCATTGTTTATCACAATATTCTCCAAAGTTTCGCAGTGTATTGCACAATATCACAAATTGCGTAATGTTGATACTTATTGAAGATTGCGCAATTGATCAAAACGTTTGAGCGTTTTTCTTTTTAATAATAATATTCTTTTTAATATTTATTTGCCACAAAAACTGATGTTACGTTTAGACAGATATACAGGACAATTTAAAATTTTCTTAGTTTTATAGTGAAGGCATCAGCGCTCTTCCTTATGATGACCATTACAATACTAGCTTCATTAGACATATTGGTATATCACTACACAGAAAACAAGTTTAATTTTTATTGCACCATATCTTTTCAATGCACCGTGGATCAGTAGGTATTGCGCAACACTTTCACTTTCAGTTTTTCCCGAATTCTCCAATATTCCGGGCAATTTTTCCAAGTTTTCATTTCCTACAACCTTATTCGAACTATAACCAGGAACATTTAAAAAATAAAACCGGGCAATAGCTAGTCGGACTCGCGCACCAAGGGTTCCGTACCATCATATGTATTTAAATTTTCATCGGCGAGGCCTATATTCGTCAGAGAATTTTAACACTGTGCTCTGCGGTGTAGAATATTGCAGTTTTATGTCAGCGCCATCTCTAGACCGATAGTGGAACTAATGTAACTTTTGTTAATGATTTCTGAAAAAGTGTGCTATTTAGAGACTTCGTTTTATTTTCCTGTAATCATTACATAATCTATCACATAGAATAATTTTAGATTTTTTTCTTTGCAAACTTCGGAGATGAGGGGGGGAACTCGGTATTTTTTTTACATTTTTTATCAAAAGTCGAAAGGTATGCGGCCTAAAAAAAAGAAAAAATGTTTGAGAATGTGCACACTGCGCTCTTTCATATAATACCCCACATGCCCTAGTAGCCCCACTTCGAATTTTTCATACCCCCTTTCAGTCCCTGTTGCAAAAAATATACATATATTTTTATTTTTTCTTAATTGCAAAATAGTTTAGGCAAATGTAATCTAAAACTGTTCCAAATTTCAAGTTGATAGCATTAGTAATTCTTGAGTAATCCAGCTGTGACAGACAGACAGACAGACCGACAGACAGATAGACATACATACAGACAGACTGAGTCTCACCATAAGGGTTCAGTTTTACTATTTTGGTACGAAACCCTAAAAACAAATCAGTCCAGCCGTTCTCAAGTGTTGCGCTTACCAATGAACAGCATTTCATCTTTATTTTTATGGATAGTATCTATGCCTATGTATTTTAGGCCTCCTCTCTTCCCTCTGGAGGAGAGGAGGCCTGTGTCCCAGCAGTGAGAACATTACAGGCTGATTATGCTTATTATTAACTTTTACTTATCGTTTATGTATATTCGTATACCCTTGTTTTATTTACAACATAATAATTATAATAAAATGTAGTCCTAAAAACTGTGACAAGCGGTATCTTTCGCATCTAGGAGAACAACCACGTCTAATCGGATAAAAGGTACTTGTAATTGTTAGTCAAAGAGATGGTCTACATCTGCCGAATTGCATCTAAATCGGTCAGCCATTTATGATGTGTGATTGAGTTAAAAACATCCAGAGATCTTTACAAGCTTTTATATGGGATAGCGAGATAATTGGTGAAAAATATGTCAAGTCATGGCGTAGACTATTTTTTAAATTTTGTTTGACATTTTTATAACCAGTCGTCAACACTAATCAAAAAACCTCACAAATACCATTTACTTACGTCATTTTGTGTTGAATTTTATCTCGGGTATTCACGTTCACATCTGTAGGTAGCGGTATCTACAACGCCACATGCGAACAACGCGTCATACTGACTGGTCTGAGCGGCGAGTCACCCAGCCAGCCAGCATCCACGGCTTCAACGGGTATCCTGACCACCAGCATGCAGCGACCGCATACCTGGTCATCACCCTCAGCCTTATCAGCAACCTCGGCACAGCATACTGCACTTTTGGCCGGTCCACAAGCAGAGCCATTAGAAACCCTCTCCTGGTCGACGCCAGCAGTCAGCCTCAACCCGGCGCTGTACCACATCCGACGCACTGGAGCATAATGCAGCGCCACCCCGACTCATCGAATTGGGAGATGAAACATGACGCTTAGACAGACAAAGCTCCACTCCTGAAAATTCGACTACTGAATCGATTTTAAACATTAAAACATTTGCAAATAAGGGGTAACTGATAAAAAGGCACCCTTTGCAATTCGAGCTAACTTCGAAAGACCTGCAAAGCCTTATCGTATCATACATCAAATAGACAAATCATAATTATGATTTCTTAAAACTACTTAGGTAGCTACGTACTTTGCAGTATTTGCTGTCCCAAATGAAAATTTCTGGAATGAAATTGATTATTCTGTAAATAGGATAAATGAGTCACTTTTATACGTCATATTATAAAAAATAAGCTATATGAGGTCGGCGTTTCTTATCTGACTACCTACCCTAAGAAGAAAGGCCGAAACAAACTCAGAGGTCACAGTCTCTTTTAAAGTCCAGTCGGTTGATTCTGTTAGATTCTTACCGTGAGAAGTTAGGAGAAGTGAGATTTTAGTCCATATGCTAGAGATTGACACTAATGACAGCTCACTTAAAGCTCACTTCTCCCAAATTATCACGGTGAGATTTTTACAGAATCGACATGCTGATCTAAAATTGGTCACATCATGTTCTCTTGAGGAAAGCATTTCACAGATTTGAGTGCACCAGTCCAATCAGTGCAAGCATTTGTCAGAAATCTTTTTTCACAAAACTTCTGTTGTTTCATTGTGCACAATCATCTGCCGAACCTTTCCCCAAAAATGTTAGGGTCGGCTTCCAGTGTAACTGGATGCAGCAGAATACCATATTTTACATGTGGCGACTGCCTATCTCCAACCCAGTTACTGGGTCACAAGGTACCTCTTGATAAGACTGGAAGTCAGACTTTTAGGCTTTTGACTAGGGGAGGGGATTTGAGGTCATACGCTTCTTCTTTGACTCGTCCATAAGGGGATCACGTTGGTAAAATTGTTTGATCTTAGAACACAAATAAATATGAATGATTGGATTTCTAAAAATAGATTCTACGTTCCTCTCTGATAAACTGTTTGATATCATTCTACATTTCTCCTGTAATTGGCGACTGTGTAAGACCGAGACTTTTGTGATCTATAGTACTTAAGATAAATTATACATAGAAGCTGTTGGTGTACCTTAATAAATAAATAAATAAATATAATTCTACGTTCCTCTCTGATAAACTGATTGATATCATACTACGTTCCTCTCTGATAAAATGATTCATATAATTCTACGTTCCTCTCTGATAAACTGATTGATATCACACTACGTTCCTGTCTGATAAACTGATTCATATAATTCTACTTTCCTCTCTGATAAACTGTTTGATATCATTCTACGTTTCTCTCTGATAAACTGATTGATATCATACTATGTTTATCTCTGATAAACTGATTGATATCATACTACGTTCCTCTCTGATAAACTGATTGATATAATTCTACGTTCCTCTCTGATAAACTGATTGATACAATTCTACGTTCCTCTCTGATAAACTGATTGATATAATTCTACGTTCCACTCTGATAAACTGATTGATATCATACTTACGTTCCTCTCTGATAAACTGATTCATATAATTCTACGTTCCTCTCTGATAAACTGTTTGATATCATTCTACGTTTCTCTACGATAAACTGATTGATATCATACTACGTTTATCTCTGATAAACTGATTGATATCATACTACGTTCCTCTCTGATAAACTGATTGATATCATTCTACGTTCCTCTCTGATAAATTTATTGATATCATTTTTAAAAGTAGGTAATCTAATCCGGCGCTAATTTTAATCACGTTTATCAGAATGTTTACATGAATAAGTTTCACAATAATATTCACGATATTTTTATGACTAACTATATAACTACTAACTATTCATTACTTATTTATTGCACAACTTTGTAGTTTTGGAGATTTTTATTCGAACCTCACTATAATATCGTTTGGGGATCCACAAACAAATACATAAATACAATACGTAGGTTGCTTATTAAATAGTATATTTCATTACAAGTGCGGAAAGGCTGTCATTGCAAAGAGTTCCGACAAATGTCTACCTGAGCCGAGGCGCAGCCGAAGGCGAGGGTTGACAGTCGGAACAAGTTGCAATGACGGTTCCGCAAGTGTACTGAACGACTATTTTTAATACAGTTGCGAAAAAATGAAGCAATTTAATAAAATAATAAAAACACAATATTGCTTTTTTCTCTTCTCTCCACGCAAAAAATTAGTCGTATGTGGATATGTAACGACTTTTTGACTTTTCCGGTAAAATGTTCTCCGAAGCATTTTGTGCAGTTATACTGAGTTCCGGTGGTGTTAATTAAAAAAAAATAGGGTCGAAATTACTCATTTTGTGCAACAAACAACTTCACTCGCAAAGAAAATTTCTGGAAAATGGCGCCAACCGTAGAATATAAGCAGAGTTTTTTTTTCTTGACCCATTTTGGTAGGCAAAAGGAACTATCCATACAGCTTAGTCTTCAGTATATTTTTTTTTTTTAAATGTTCTCCGAAGCATTTTGTGCAGTTATACTGAGTTCCGGTGGTGTTAATTAAAAAAAAATAGGGTCGAAATTACTCATTTTGTGCAACAAACAACTTCACTCGCAAAGAAAATTTCTGGAAAATGGCGCCAACCGTAGAATATAAGCAGAGTTTTTTTTTCTTGACCCATTTTGGTAGGCAAAAGGAACTATCCATACAGCTTAGTCTTCAGTATATTTTTTTTATTGTTATGAAATGAAAATGAAATTTAATGAGATGAAATGAAATGAAACCTAACCTAACTCATTCAATTAAATCATTAAATCTGATATTGAAATAAATTATAATAGTTTCTTTTTAGAAATATACGTATTTGTATGAATCACAAAAACTCTTTAGTAAAACTTCATGGTTGGTTTTTCTTTTTAATAGACATTATTTTGACAGTTGGGAAAGAGACACGCACGAGTTCGGGGAAGGTAAAAAAAAAGCACTAGTATGTAATAGCCCACTTCCCGAACGCTATACGTCCCTGCAATATACCACTTTTTGAGCAACTGTATTAAAAAAATATTTTTTATCATTTCCGTCATATTTGCTAGAGAAAGTTGTCTGACAGTCGAACACAAAATCCTCATTAGTTTCCAGACTTTCAGATCGATCATACAGAATCCATAATGACCATGGCAGGAGACCTAAGAGGCTAGCTTATTTCATGGGGCACTAAATAAGCCTCCACGATTGAGGGGTGCGGTCAGGAAACATACACGAGAATTTATAATAGCGGCATTATTATGGTGGCTAGTGACGTATGCAAATTTTCATGACATTCCGATATTGACTGATGCCCGGTAGGTACTCCGTTGTTGTACGGGCCGCAATAATGACTTACCGCTAGAACTTTAATTTATCTATCTATCTAGCTATATTTTTTTAAATTTGTAAGCTATCACAGGCTCCATTATACAGTGTACGCTGGTACCTACATCCTGCGTACCCTGGGCAGTCAGCTTCTCTACCTAGCCTTGCCAAATGGCTAAGTATTCGTAGTACAGTCACGAGCATAAGTATGTATACACTTGGCTTTATTCAAAAGCGATTTTCTCCTTTATTTTTTAATGAAATTTTATATTATTATGAACATAGTATTTTCGAACCCATAGGTTTATGTAAAGTGTTGTATTTCAAGGTTGCATTCGTTATTTTGTGAAAAAATCGCAATTGAAAGTTGCCAAGTGTTGACATATTAGTGCTCGTGACTGTACAGTGAATATGTAAATTTTTATGCCTAAAACTGTCAATCTCACGTGCGAAAACCAGCAATTTTTGACCTCACAGCTGACAGCTCACTTTAAACTCACTTCACCTAAGTTATCACGGTGATCTTTTTACATAATAGCACCACTGACTTGGTACGCAAATAAATGAATTTTGATTATTTATGACCTTTGCCAGGAAAGACCTTGAAGATGTGTTATTTCCTAGAGTCACTTCTTAAAACTAAGCAAACACGTGTAGTCATTAGGTATGTATCTATACAAATATAATTGAAGTGCTTTCAGCGGCGGTTTAATTGTCGCAGATAACACAAGGGTTTAATGAATATATAAATACATGTAGATGATGCGCCTGCGTTAGTTATCATTTATATGTTCCACAAGACAATTTGCAGCGGTTCGCGCGCAGAACTCCGCTTTCGTAACTTTTTTAATTTATAGTGACGATTAAATAAAATAAAGAGAGTACAAAAAAAATCAGACAAAATGGGATTGAAGAAAAAAAAGCAAGAAAAGTAAGTCTTCACAGTTCCGCTGAGCGAATGTATTTTTAACTTTCTTAATGCTTATATTTTTTCATGTATTTTTATTTCATCTTGCAGTTACGAGTTGTGTTCTTTATTGTTATTTTTTAAATTAAGATATTAATGTCAAATGCATTCTTACGGTTACACGTGTTATGTGTGTATTTGGAAATAGTGCTCGAAATAAATCCACTAATTTTAAAAAATATGAACTGCTGTCTGCTACATTACATATTTCTTACCCATATTTAACAGATTTTTTTTATTTAGGGCCTCTTTCACAATGTCCGAGGAGGCTCAACCCACCAAATAATTGAATAAATTGTAACAAACACTGTGTAAAGTTATGTGCCTTACATGAATATTAAAATCGGCCATTGATAACCATTTGCGTTTTTTAACATCATTTAGTTTTGCTTTTGTAACCATGCGAATTTTTATTTATCTAATATTAATACCATGCATCTTTTAAGCGAATTTAATAAACCACAATTATGGATATCTTACGAGTATAATAAAACAAAATCTAACAAAACTTACGTGCCGATTCACCTGTTGCATGCAATAGTTTTGAAGTTTTTAAGCTTTACGTTCATATACCTTGTTAGGACTAAGTAATCAGATTGAGATAAATTCGTTTACTTAAACTGTTACGGTGGAATCCTATTCCATTCTAAGTTATAGTAGATGAATACTACTTAATATAAGAATTTATGTTGCATGGAGGGCCTGCAATTGACAGCCCATGTATAATTGGTCTGTTTGTCTCTCGGCAGTTTATTTGATGATTAGTCAGTTATGTGAAAAGACACAACGTTTTTTAGTTATGTTTAAGTCACGAGAAAGAATTAAATAAACTGACGAGTGAGGGAAACTGAGCAGTGATACACGGACTTGAAATTGGTTCCCAGTACCCACTACAAGGCAATAACTACCTGCCCATTTTTTTAAGACAGAACTTGTCACTCTTGTCAGGAGACTTTTGGTCTTATTACATTTTAGAACGAGATGAGCCAGAGGACAGACTGTTCTGTGTTGTGTGTAATTGGTTGCCTAGGTACCTGGGTGAAGTGTAAAGAAAGTTTACCTAATCGATACTGACCGCGACACAAATGCAGTTTGACAAAACGATCCCTACACGCGATCCTAAGTAATTCAAATTCTAGGTACCTACCAACAACCGCAGCTGCCGTGTTAGGACCGCATCCGTCGCGTCAAGTGGCAATCGTTCGCAGTTAGTGAAGTGCCGACGCCTGCGCGGACCGGACACGAACGTTCGTGAGACGTCTTGTAGACAGTGCCTACGCAACGATTTTTTTCTGAGAACACGGTCCAGCTCGATGTGCTTAGACTTTATTACACGCGGCTGTAAAAGGTCTGACATGTGCGATGCATGTGAAATATTTTATGTTTATGAAAATTAACCTTATATTATTAACCTATTTTAATAATATAAGCTAACATTTAAAATAACAATATTATGTAGGTACATTTATATGAAAAAATAAACAAAAGAATCATAGGGCATCAAAAAATTCGTCCGCATCGCTGCCAACAGGAATAGTGCCCAAAAGGCTGGCAGTATTATAAAAACATGCGATGCTAATTCTTTGACCAAGGAATAGGCCAGCCCTCTGGTCACGTGAAGAGTCACTAACCGTTTGGCAATATCTCGAAAAACCAAGTGTCGTCCAAGGCCACATTTAAAATGGTTGTTAATGTGTTGCGCATAGTTTGGTCAATTTTGTCTAACTGCTGTGGTTGCTTCCATAAAGGGGAAGAACGTAGAAAATAATTATATAAAATTTGAGCCAAAACAACAATCAGGGTGAATGCCGAATGTAATTTAATTTTGGAGAGTCTGTCCGAAATCTCGTTGAAATTTTTATATTTTTCGTCGATAAAAGGAGTAAAACTGTCTTCTAAAATTGGGGAACCTAAGAGTTGAAGTGAACTTTTGTCTAAAATTTTGATTGCATTAAATTTATCTAGAGTCAATTGTCTGTCGTTAATGTCAGAAAGGTAAAGTACACATTTTGAGGGGTTAAGGTCCAAGCCAATAGATTGGAATTCCTGTTTGAGGAGTTGTAGATCTTTCAAAACAGTGTCTACATCACCTCCTAGCGTTCCATCGTCTAAATACCAGACGTTAAATTTTCAATTTATTTTCTATGAATATGAATAGCCAAACTGATGACTGGCCCGAGAACCCTCTCGGGCCAGTCATTTTCAGTCAAACTCAAAGCATTTATTTCAATTAAACCATTTACAGGCTAATTTTGAATTGTCAAGAAGTCGGTTAGTCAGAAAATATGAATCTAGTTGCCCATTCCAAAGCGTAGGTACCTATGGAGAAGAACGGGCAAGAAACTCCATGGACACTCTTTTAAATTATATTTTTACAAAAATATTAGTTACATCATTAATGTTGAATTTATAATTTTATTGGCTCCAACCGCACTGGGCCCGCGTTGTGGATTACGGCCCACTCCCTCTCACAGAGAGGAGGCCTGTGTCCCAGCAGTGGGAACGTTATAGGCTGATTATGTTATAATTTTAAGTTCTATCATTTAAATAAGAACTAACTAAACTGAGCGCAAGTTTTCCAAGTCCGTAATGCTCAAGTTTCAAAAGCAAGGTTTCTTGATCGACGCAATCAAATGCCTTGAAGAGGTCACAAAAGATTCCTATGTCGTCTTGGGCCTCTTCCCACGCGTAAAAAATGTGTTTTAATAAGGTTACACAGGCGTCGGTCGTACAACGTCCTTTGGTGAAACCATGTTGTTGATCGTGAAAGATTTTATTCGTGTTAAAATGATTGAGCATTTGATTATGCATTATCTTTTCAAATACCTTACTGAAAACCGGCAACACTGATACGGGTCTATAAATAATTATTGGTGTCTTTACTGCCCCCCGATTTGTAAAGTGGTATTATCTTACTGTATTTCATTAAGTATTAAATCGGGGAAGACTCCTTGATCAACACACGAATTAAATACTAAGGCTAAGTAAGGTGCAATAGTCTCAATTATGGAGGTACAGACTTTAATGGACATTCCCCAAAGATCTTCGGTCAATTTGATCCTAATTTGCTTATAAGCTTTTATTACTAATACGGGGTTAATATGTTTAAATTGAAATTCAACCGAGCAGGCTGGAACGTTCGCTCTTAATAAATCTATTATACTTCGGGTGAGGAATTTAAGGCTTCCGTCGTTTTTGATGGTATATTAGTAAAGAAATTTACAAATTCTTGAGCTACTTCTAAGTTAGAGCTTATGGCACCACGTGAAGTCTCCAATGTGTAAACAGTGTTTCCATTTGGCTATGCTGGCATCCAACTGCAGATTCCAAAACATTGTCCTTGTATAATAATTTGGAAGGGTACCTGTAACATTGCCACATGAAACCATAAATTTCGGTTAGTTCCTTTTTGACTTCAGCCAACAAAGTGTCCCTGTTCACAGACTTAAGAGGATGACCTCACCTTTGTTGGACTTTAAAAATGTGGAAAGGTCATGCACGGCAGCCTCACAGCCCCCTTTCGAGCGAAAACCCAGCTGCAGGGGCTGAAACTTAGCTGTAAGCGATGCGCTGTATAGCTTACAGCATATTTTGGCTGCCGTACGCCTGTAGGTGCACCCAACGGCGATGGGATGAATGCCGCCGTCATTATTTTTAATTGTTATTAATTTGAGTTGAATGTACTTCCGAACTTGAAGTTTTCACTTATATCTGCAGACTAATAATAATAATAAATTGTGTTGAGATATCATTATTTTGAGAAATAATAAACTGTGTTGAGATATTATTATTTCGCTATCTTTTTATTTTTATTGTACAGATAGCTTAATTTTTACCATATTCACATTGATGGCTGATTAATATTGCACTACATAAATAAAAACATTTACTTTCCAGCCCAGCAGAGGACAATGAACTCAAAATATCTTTCTTTCAAATAGTAAGTATTCAATTAATATATATATATATTATTGTTCATCATCATTCTCCTGTCCTTATCCCAATTTATTTGAGGTCGACGCAACATCTCTTTTTTTCTTCCATAGGTACTTCTCTATTAGTTATCTCGGTAGTCACCCCCTTTCTAACCATATCATCAATCACACAGTTGGTCTTCCCTTAATATATCATTATTATTAATTAATTATGTAACTAAAGTAGTTTTAATCTTGGGATGTCATTTATCCACCTGTTGATCTTCCATGAACTCATTCAAATGATCGATTAGGCATTTTCGATAAAAACACATAAATGATTACATAGTAACCTCTATTTATTTAATGTTGATTATGTTTTTAAGTGATTGGAACATTACTTTGTATTTTGGAAGTATCATTTCCTTTTTTTTTTTCTTTTTTTTTTTTATAAAACTTTGCCACACACTAGGAATTTCTCCTGTATTGTGGGTGCGTTTACAAACATACATAAACTCACATACACAAACAGCCAGACCCGGAACAACTACTTGTAGGTCATACAAATATTTGTTCCGTGCGGGAATCGAACCCGCGACACGCAGCGCAGCAGTCAATCGCTTAACCACTGCGCCAACCGTGCCGTCAAAGTTATATCAACAGTGTAGGGTCCCGTACCTACACCTACTGTTTATCAACTATTGTTACGCTACCAGGGGTACCAGGGCATCATCAAACCATCAAAAAGTAAAAATTCAGAAATTATCTTGATAAGCCGGAAACACAGTTAACCTTTTTATTAAACGTACTTACTCATTATGTTCTTGAATGCCTCTTTAAGTATACAGGCAGACTTTAAATTTATTGGAATTCTTTCAGTAGTTGAAAGTACTCTAGTAACCCTGAAAAAGGGACCAAAAATATCACTTGTTTCAAAGATATAATTTTTTCAGTGTTGGTCCCTTAGTTAAAGATGTGTTATATATTTTTGTTTTTTATGTTTTTATTTATTGATATTTGATGAGTTCTTTCGCCTCCCAAAAGATCCCAGTGAATTAAAAACATCCTGTATTTCACGTCGTTTATCTAATTTTTCCCTGTATTTCACGTCGTTTATCTAATTTTTCCTTCGACATCAAATACATGATGATATTGAATTCACTGGAGCAGTGGCAGCCCAGTGGCAACGGCGGCGACACAGAGTTCTACGTTGTGGTTCGATCCCTGACTGGTGCTTTACTTTGTGAAAATTATTTCATCATCACTGCTCTCAAAACGGTGAAGGAAAACATCTTCAGGAAACCGGCATGTCCTAGAAACGAAAATTCAAAGACATGTGACATCTACCAACCCACACTGGGCACGCGCGGTGGATTACTATCCACTCCCTCTCTCAGAGAGGAGGTCTGTGTCCCAGCAGTGGGAACGTTATAGGATTGTTATGCTACTATGCTATGCCATCCATTCCACTACCCACTGCCCCACTTTGTAGTGTTTTGTTTTAAAATCGGTAGTTTGTTTTGAAAAAGGTTTTATTTTTCTTGCAGTTTCGATATGGGACGTGTCTGGAGGTCTTTGCGACATTTCTGGGCATGTTCATGGCAGCGATCAGCGGTGGGGGCATAGCCTACAACCTGATTCAGATCGGAGAACTCAGCACGGCGTTTGTGGAGCGCACCAGTTTTCAGGAGGAAATGAGCACTCACTTGCCACTTTTGTCTCTTTTTGGAGGCGGGGAAAGACTGTGAGTAATGTTTAATTCTAGCAAATATTACTTGATCCTCTAAAACATACATCCAAGTTTGTCGCAGTTGATTGGTTTGTTAGTATTTTAGGACAGCAAAATGGGATTTTTAAGGCTCACAAAAAGATGCACATTTATTATAGAATATTAGTGTCCATCCATATTATTACTAGCAGCGCCCCGAGGTTTCACCCGCATAAGTGTCAATCCCATGGGAATATCGGCATAAAAACTATATCCTTCCCCGGGATACAATCTGTCTCTCTGCCAAATTTTATCGAAATCCGTTTAGTGGTTAAGGCGTGAAAAGGTAACATACAGACCGACGAGTTATTCCGCAGACAGAGTTACTTTCGAAGTTATAATATTATAAGTATCGATGACATCAAAATGGGAATTTACAAGGACACAACAATTACAATTTACTAGCTAACATTAAAATATATATAGGTACAGGGTCCAGTGGCAGATTTCAAAGTTTGAACAAACGTAACACATCAGAGTGGCGCGTCGTTGAAAGCGTAAACGGATTTTTTTGCTGCCATGGACCGGTGGTGCGGAGTGCACTGCGCTTTTGCCATAGAGGCGTACCTTTCAAATGCATTTTCGCTTGCTGAAACACGTCCTCGACTACGTAATCGAATGGACCATCGATCAACCTTATTTAGTCTTGGGTAGTAAAGTTCAGAGCTACAGGATCAACATTAAACATCCCCAGACCAGGACCTATACCAGCGGTACCTTATATTTGGCGTCTCAACCATTTTCCATGATGAAAAAGGGCCGTTTTCCAATTCCATAATACGCGATTAGGTTTATCACGTCATTTATTCTAATTTAGTTGTCTTTCTGCAGGAATAATGCAACTCACGAGCAGAACATGGCGGCTCTGGTAAAGGATGCGACGGCCATGGTGATAGGCGCGTTCATCTCCATTGGAATATCTCTCTTGTGCTGCGCTGTCTCCGTGGCCTTCATCAGCTGGAGTGCGCTGAGACAGGTACGTGTATGCTCCGTCAGCCGAAATAATGACATTGTCTCCTGATTTGTAAACATCCTTCTGTAAGCCACTGAAGTTTTCACGGTCAGTTTTTATGGCCCGGCTGCCATAAAAACTGACCGTGAAAACTTCGGTGAAGTGTAGGATGCAGTCGCCTCTTTCTGCAAGGAGTTAATGCATGCAAAGGAGGTGGTGGAGAGGGAGAAAGGGCATACCTCTCATTCCACCCGCACTAGAAGAGCTTCCAAGGGCGTTTAACGATCTCCAGGCACCATAATGAGGCGGCGAAATTGGGGCTCGAGCAGGCTCAAAGAAGTGGCACGTAGTATGCCCGCCTTAATGACCCGAAACGTGAGGGGCCCGAAATGTCTGGGGCCCGAAATGTCTGGAGCCCGAAATGCCTGGGGCCCGGATGATCTGGAGCCCGAAATGTCTGGGGCCCAAAATGTCAATAGTGCAACAGTTTGAGCGTATCACCTTAGTAGTCACGATAATGCCGAGAAAGTAGCCTGTGTTTTATATAAATTTTATTTAAAAATCGTTTCGTTTAAAAACCGTTTTACATATTATTAAAAAAACTGGTCAAGTGCGTGTCGGGCCACGCACAGTGTAGGGTTTCGTAGTAGCACGCTATCACAATGTAGTGCGATTCTGTTGTTCTTTATCCCGATATTAAAAAAAAAAAATTGTTTTTCAATGCAAGTCTTTACCCGTTATAAACAAGCAACTACTTCATCTTAGTTACTTTACAGGATTAATGCTAAGGATTTTGTATTTGGTACAAAATGATCCAACACCCAAGTTCAACGACTATTACTGCTAAACTAATAAAGTTATCTTAACCGCTATAATTTTCCTTTAAAGTTCATAAAATGCACTGTCATCGTGAATTTTTCCTGATTTTTCAAGCCCGCAGTTTAGGTTTTAGAGGGGGGGAACGCCCTACTGGAACAAAAATTTGCAATTTAAACTTTAATATTTCGTAAATGGAGCATTAAATCGAAAAATAATTTTAGCAACCCCCAAGTCATTTTAGAAGACCTATTCAACGATACCCCACACGATAGGGTAGACGATGAAAAAAATATTCATCCCCACTGCACATGTAGGGGAGCTACCCTTAAAAAAAATATTTTCCAAAATTTTATTTTACCACTTTTGTCGGCGTAATTAATATACACACTCCTACAAAATTACAGCTTTCTAGTACTAACGGTCTCTTAGCAAAACCTCCGACCGACAGACAGACGGACCGACATGACGAAACTATAAGGGTTCCTTGTAGGTACTGCGGAACCCTAAAAACGTTTACAAAAGAGGATGTGCTATGTTAAGTGCTGGCATGCGTTTAGAAAGACAAGAGTCACCACTTAAATGTAAGAAGGCAGTCGTGATACCGACAGTGTGGCGCTATCTTTATACCACTTACCTGAAGAACCTTAATATGGGCAATAACTGAAGTGTCGAGTACTCACTCTCGGTGCTACTACTGAATACCTGACAAAACATCAACAAGGTCTTACTTACAGACATCCAGTTTCTCGTCACATTACTGGCTCAATACGAAAACCGATATACAATAATATGGGATTAACGAAGATATTACAGACCGACCATCGCTTTAATTTGTGTAAATAATTTTATCACCACTGCTCTCAAAACGGTGAAGGCAAACATCGTGAGGAAACCGGCGGCATGTCCTAGACTCAAAAATTAGAAGACGTGACACCCGCACGGAGTCCACATGGTGGAACATTAGAGACTGATTATGCTAACAAAGACATGCTGTTCTTTTTTGTAGTTTCCACGTTATTCTTACTTATTATGATAAAATAAAAACAGCAATTTAACAAGTATTTATTTTTGTACGTGACAGATCACAACGATACGAATGAAGTTCTTGAAGGCAGTTCTTCGACAGGACATGGCCTGGTTCGATACGGATAATGAGTTTAACCTGGCGTCAAAGATGTCTGAGTAAGTTTTCTTTCCATTATAATATCAATACTTGAATTATTGATATTATGTGTTATCCATGTACATCATTAGGATCAACGTCCTAATTTTCCATCAGAACCCTTTTCTCGAATCATCATTTCAGCCGAAAGACGTCCACTGCTGTACATAGGCCTCCTTCCTCCTTTTCTCGAATAGTAAGACATTATAACAATATTTTGCAGTAGATACATATACCTTCACACGCACATTATGAGATACCTATATAATGCCATATAATACCTATGTCCGATTATAATTATCATGCAATTATATGTAGTATGTAGATATCACTGAATTAACTTGAGTCCATGGCGACTCTATATATTAACAGTGAATGTTAGACACAAAATTAAGATTTATTTGAGGTCGGCCCAGAAGTTCTTGTTCTCCCATTAATAGACATAAATAGAATAGTCTCCTTGTGAGCGCTCAACGGTTTTGACATTTTTGTTGTCTTTTCGAGTGTAATTTTCTTATGTCCATAGGACATCTGTTGGGTTAAACCAAGTCTAAGCTTTAATTTTTTTGCAGAAACTTGATGAAATTGAAGGATGGAATGAGTGAAAAGTTAGCAGTGGTTGGTAACTTGGTTGGCACCGCAATAATCTCTATCGCAGTCGCTATCCCACTGGGATGGGAACTTGCACTCGCCTGCATCACTGTCATGCCTTTCTCTGTGGCGGCTTCAGTGTACCTGTCCAATGTAAGTACTTTTGGACTAGTTACTTTTGGAGCTGGATTTAGTCACTATTTTACAACACATTTAGATACAGCGGTGCTATTCAGTAAAAATCTTACCGTGAAAACTTAGGTGAAGTGAGCGTGGAGTGAGCTGTCAATAGTGTCATTCACTAGCAAAAACAAACTCACATCACCTCAGTATTCACGGTAAGATAATTTACAGAATCGACCGGCTATTCACGATGGCAATATATCACTTTTCTCTAAACTTTCGAATTGGATGACTTTTATTGGCATCCCATAAAGTACCTGATACTTTAACAAACCTTTCGATGTAACCGATTGTTCTAAAACAGTTAAGAGTTAAAGGAAAAAGTTCAAATTTTCAAAAATCATCTACATACATGAACTTTGACACCAGTTAACTCAAAAATTTTGTATAGCACTAAGCATACAAATTACGGGGAAGACATCTTAATTTAATCAGATCTAACGAGGTGCAAAAGTTAAGTAAAGTAAGGCTAAGGTCGGATAAACCAATTGACAATGGTCGAATATGCAAATAGTTGAAATATTTAAAATTTGTGTGATAACGAATTAATGAACTGGTTTCCGCCATCCCACTCTGTCCTCCAAGCAATCCATCACACGTTAGGCACCCAGGTCGTCATGACCAGGTCACAATCGCAGAGCGGCTTTTGAATTTTTAACATGGCTCACGGTCTGCTTGCTCGTAACTGTTCACTTGTAGCAAGAACGCAAGACTAGTGATCGCAAGTTTAAATTTGTAACATAGTCACGGTCTGCTTGCTCGTAACTGTTCACTTGTAGCAAGAACGCAAGACTAGTGATCGCAAGTTTAAATTTTTAACATAGCCACGGTCTGCTTGCTCGTAACTGTTCACTTGTAGCAAGAACGCAAGACTAATGATCGCAAGTTTAAATTTTTAACATGGCCACGGTCTGCTTGCTCGTAACTGTTCACTTGTAGCAAGAACGCAAGACTAGTGATCGCAAGTTTAAATTTTTAACATAGCCACGGTCTGCTTGCTCGTAACTGTTCACTTGTAGCAAGAACGCAAGACTAGTGATCGCAAGTTTAAATTTGTAACATGGCCACGGTCTGCTTGCTCGTAACTGTTCACTTGTAGCAAGAACGCAAGACTAGTGATCGCAAGTTTAAATTTTTAACATGGCTCACGGTCTGCTTGCTCGTAACTGTTCACTTGTAGCAAGAACGCAAGACTAATGATCGCAAGTTTAAATTTTTAACATGGCCACGGTCCGCTTGCTCGTGACTGCTCACTTGTAGCAAGAACGCAAGACTAGTGATCGCAAGTTTTTTCTAACATGACTCACGGTCTGCTTGCTAGTAACTGTGCACTTGTAGCAAGAACGCAAGACTAGTGATCGCAAGTTTAAATTTTTAACATGACTCACGGTTGTAAGTAATGGCAGAGTATTTAATGTCATAATAATTAAAGTAATGTCTAATAAAGTCAACACATAATTAACAATACAAATAAAATAATTATAATAAATTAATAAGTATGTTTCAAATTAACATTTCTTGACACGGCTTATCTCACCAATGTTAACACTTATGCTATAGATCTTTCATAATAACAGGTATTAATAAACTCTTCCTTAGTACTCTCATTAGTTTCCTTATCAAGTCTTATCTAATCAGTGTACAGCCACGTGACCATTATTGTTACAGCTGTATCATTGTTGTATATCCGGGTAAATGAACCTATAAACCTAAACCTAGGATTACGTAGGTATTGTTTATTACAAATCTTTGCTTCGTTCAAGTTCAGTGGACGCAAGTGCGACTGTTGAGCATGGGTTCCTGGGTTCGATCAACCTAGATTTCCGGTTCAGGCAAGGTGTTAGGTTTTTCCTTCCAATATGAATTTGTTAGTAGCAGTCGAGATTTACTTATGCACGGATAATGGCATGGCTAGCGAGCCATGCCTTTAAGTGCATAAGCAACCTAGTAGGGTGCGCCCTATTAGGTAAATGACATTAATCGAATCATAACCGGCGAATGCTAAGGAGGTAACACTACATTGTGTAACATAATTAATGCACATTATGTACTTATGGAAGTAGTTTGTTTAGAATCGTTTACCGAATCGATTTCTGTCATTTTAATATTAGGTATTTTTATACTAATAATAATTAAAACTACGTAAAAAAATGACAATCACACTTTCGCTGTACAGTGAAAACAAACCAAATTAACGAAGTACCTACTACATACTCCAGACGCTTTTATAGGTACATGTGCGACTGTTTGCGTGCGTAGATTTGTAATGTAACAACAATTTTGCCCCAAATAAACAATAACAATACATAATAATAAAAATTTAGACTAAGTATTACCTATGAATATGATTATAACATAATTATCCTCCATAACTCCGGGACATGTTGTATACTTCATCCCTGCTGACCTCTACATCCGAGTACAAATGTGATGTTCAATAGAGTACTTTTAGCGTAAAACTGAGTAGATTCTAACATTTATCAGTTAGTCTACTTGAGTTTTAATTGCACGAGAACAATCGCCACGGGCTTAGAGACACTCCTCGGGCTTAAGTAGGATTAAGTATGTTATTTTGTTTTAGTATCAAACGAAATCTTCGACACGTGAATTGGAATCCTACAGCCAAGCAGGAAAACATGCTGAGGAGATACTAAAGTCGATAAAAACTGTTGCAGCTTTCGGCGGAGAGGTTAAGGAAGTTATGAGGTAAGTGAAAGTTTGATATTATCATCGTTATCGTCTGTCAAAAAAAAAACCAGGCAAGAGCGAGTCGGACTCGCGCACCGAGAGTTCCGTACCATCATATGTTTATAGGTAAATTTTCATCGGCGAGGCCTATATTCGTCAGAGAATTTTAACACTGCACACCGAGGTGTAGAATATTGCAGTTTTAGGTCAGCGCCATCTCTTGACCGATAGTGGAACTAATGTAACTTTTATTGATGATATCTGAAAAAGTGTGTGTGTGTGTGTGGGGGTGTGTGTGTGTGTGGTGTGTGTTTCCTGTAATCTTTACATAAACTTCTATCATATCGAATAATTTCAGATTTTTCTCTTTGCAAACTTCGGAGTTAAGGGGGGGAACGGTATTTTTTTAGTCGAAAACTATGCGGCCTAAAAAATAAAGAAAAAATGTTTGAGAATGTTCAAACTACGCTCTTTCTATTATAATACCCCACATGCCCTAGTAGCCCCACTTCGAATTTTACAGACCCCCTTTCAGTCCCTGTTGCGAAGAATATACATAATTATATTTTTATTTCTTTCTTATTTGCAAAATAGTTGGGCAAACGTCATCTAAAACTATTCCAAATTTCAAGTTGATAGCATTAGTAGTTCTTGAGATATCCAGCTGTAACAGACAGACAGACAGACAGACCGACAGACTGAGTGTCACCATAAGGGTTCCGTTTTACCATTTTGGTAAGGAACCCTTATAATGTAAAAAGACTCTTCTAAAATCACAATGACTGGTTGATTACCTTGATAATTCTTCTCTCAACATTTTTGATTCAATCACGCTGGGAAACCACGAGCATAGCAGGCTATTGTAGCTACTCTTTATCGGAACATTAACTGGTAGAGTCCCGGTAATTCTAGTTTATTATTGAAGATGTGCAGAGATTATTTGGTAGAATTGCATCATTATTATTATTCTCAAAACGGTGAAGGAAAACATCGTGAGGCAACAAAATGTTCTAGAATCAAAAATTCGAAGACTTGTATGACATCCACCAACCCATATTGGGCCTGCCTGTGTGGTGGATTACGGCCCATTCCCTCTCACCGAGAGGTGGCCTGTGTCCCAGTAGTGGGAACATTATAGGCTGATTATGTTTCTACGCATAATTATTCATATCTACCAAATTATCACGATATATCCAAACTTTATCCCAATGGAGGAAAACGGCAGTTTTTAAGAAAAAAACAACCGACTATCTAAAAATAACACCACAAAGTGAAAAATAACTTTAATTTCGGAAGTCGGTGTCGTTGGTCCCGCATTTTCATTTTTTGATACCGACTTCCGAAATTAAAGTTATTTTTCACTTTTTAGTTGTAAGTAGAATACGAATAAGTAATAAGCCCCACACAAATTCATATGTATTACTTATAACACTTGGTATGTAAATTATATCAGAGACAGAAAGTTAAAACATCATCAATAATTTAAACAAAGTGGAAAAAAATCGTAATAATGAAGCTAACTCAAAAATTACCCAAGCAAAATTAATAAAATTTATTTATAAATGAATAAATGATTTTATTTCTGTAAGTAGGTTTGTACAAACACGTTTACACGTCAATAAAGGAGGCATACCTTATCCATTATAAAAGAGTTTTGCAAATCTGTCTATACAGCGTGAAATTTTAATGGTTGTTTTCCCGCGGCAGAACGATTTGTACTCAGTAGTGCCACCGATTCATGGAGTTAAATTAAAAAAAGCGTGAGAATCAATAGTAACTAAAGTGCGCTCCCCACCCGTTACCTACCATCTTTGCAGGTAGCAGGACGACCAAGCGCAGTCGTCCGTTTGCGCTGTAGCTATACTATTGGTTCGAGATCGCGTTCGAGTTTTGTTTTTCACAATTGTACCTAAATCTGCCATTTTTTAATACTTTATTTTTATTTTTTTATAAATCGATTGTACTATCAAGACAAAATCATTTCGCTTCGGGAAAACAACCATTAAAATTTCACGCTGTATATGACGGAGTAGAGAGGAGAGCCATAGAGAGCCCGAACATACATAAAAAGATATATATTTATAAACATCCAAATTGAGTACCGTCCTCCTTTTTTTGAATTAAAAATTCCTCACGCGCCTGTGTTATCAATTCATCATAAACAATTAAACTCACACTAAGTATTATTATGAGTCACTCATATTATTTACTAGCTTCCGCCCGCGGCTTCGCCCGCAAGGCATGTCGACAAAACTATCATATTATGTTCTTCCCTGGGATGCAATCTATCTCTCTGCCAAATTTTATCGAAATCCGTTCAGTGGTTTAGGCGTGAAAAGGTAACATACAGACAGACAGACAGAGTTATTTCGAATTTATAATTAATATTATAAATTATATAATATGTATGGATATTAAATGCACAATGTATTTAAGGTACCTAATTATCAGCCTCTAAAATTATCAGTGTTTCTCTACTAAGTATATTATGTATGTATTATACTTAGAAACCTTCCTCCTGAATCACTCTATTAAAAAAAACCGCATCAAAATCCGTTGCGTAGTTTTATAGATCTAACCATACATAGGGACACAAACAGCGGGAAGCGACTTTGTTTTATACCTACTATGTAGTGATTTCCACTAGTTGATAAAGGGTAGGTATCTTGATAACACGCTGATTACCGCTGATAAGCTACGATAATATTGTCTTTTTATCTTAATTATCGCTAACAATTATTGTCTTAATGTCACAATTTCATAAACTTGGTCAATATTTAAATGAAGTAATCCTTTAATACAATGTGATAGGCATTCATTCGAAAAGTCTCAGCAGTCCGGTGACCGGACTAAATAAACCGAACTTCTGAGAATAGCGGCTATTTTGTACCTACCTACTTTCGTATCTGATAATTCATTAATAGGTTTGTTTCTTCGATGTCTTTTATTATTTTTAATCATGTATTTTTAACATTGTTTTCACCACAGCTACCTCCAGTATTGTCTCTTCTTCCTTCTCTCGTACTCTATCCAAAGGTTGTCTTTAACGATAAGACCACCTATTGTGTCAGCCCTTGTAAAAGGAGATGGCATTTTTTGGCATTACTAATTTTGGAAAGCTACAGAATTCAAAGCCATATGAAAAAAAAACGCTTATTTTTATGTACTGATAGCCAGATTAACTTTATTATTGACAATTGGGATAAACTCTCGATAAATATAAGTAACTTGATTTGATTTTAACACAGAGCGGCTGGATACAAGGCTTTTTTTATTTTTTTTATTACTCCAAAAAAGTAAGGAGGTTATTTCAACCTCAATTATTAGATATACTCTTTGCACAAAATAATAATACAATAGTTTAGTGAGAATCCGCAATAATAGAACGCCATTCAGGGTCTTTTCCGTTTGGTTTCGGAAGGGACCACGGACAATTTATAGTGAATGCGCAGTACTTAGTAGACCGCGACATTAAAATTTTCTTACGTTTTTTGTAATTTGCAGGTCAGTATCAGGTTGTATGTTGATCAAAATATGATTCGCGACTATAATATATATGTATTTACAGAATTATAATCATTAGGATTGAATCCTTAAGTTAGATTTGTTCCTTAAGAACTTTTTTCCATAAGAGATTTGTTCAGGAACAAATCTAACTTAGAAAGATGTATTAATGATTCTAATGATTATACCTAATTCTGTAAAGATGTACCTGTTATAGTCGCAAATCATATTTTGATCAAGATACAACCTGACACTGACCTGAAAATTGAAAAAATCCTAAGAAAATTAGAATTTCGCGGTCTTCCACTGCGCATTCACCTTCACCCGCGAAATTTAAATTTTCTTATGTTTTTTGCAATTTGCTGGTCAGTATTAAGTTGTACGTTGATTAAAATATGATTCGCGGCCGTAACAATTATGTATTTACAGAATTATAATCATTAAAGTCATCAACACAACTCTCTAAGACCAGGTAATCCCACTGAATGACTATTTCATGAAATCTTGACATTTTACAATTAGGTACACTAACTTAACAAGTTGTATTACTGAGTCTAATGATTAAATAATTCTGTAAGTACATACCTATTTGTTACGGCCGCGGATCATATATTAATCAACGTACAACTTAATACTAACCAGTAAATTGCAAAAAACGTAAAAAAAATATTAATTTCGCGGGCTACCCTTCATTTTGGAACCAAGGACAATACAGACAGAAAAGAGGTTCAATAAGAGCCACTTTACGAGCAAGTGTGTTGAAAAATAAGTTATACATGTTATCTCTTGGGTACATTACCAGTCGTCAGCGATGCGGATGAATTTTTCGACGCTATTTTTTAGTTTCTGTATAGTTTTAGTTAAGTTAGAATTTAATTTTGTTATTTTTATTTTCTGTTCGAATACAATACTACCTATTGAAATATTTACATGTATGTCTCTCGAAATTGAAATAGATTAGTTGAGAAGTCAAGATATTTTCATTCTATTCCGTTCCATTGTTATTGGCAATACCTAGCTAGATCTTTCTGTTGACTTGCCTATGCGTCGCTTGCAATGCTCTATTGAATACTATTGGTTGTTTTCACACGATGCTGATTAAAACTTTTAATTAACATTGCGTAATAATCAATCATTAGTTTACTTTTGAAAATCGTAAGATTTACTATTACGGCATTATCGATTTCCAATACCCGACCAGCAATGAAGTGTTGTATGCGAAGAGCCGTGGCGTTCAAGTATTTATAATATGTCCTATTTAGCACCCACAAAATTGTTAGTAGGTTTACGCACGTGAACGAAGTCGCGGACACTGCTAGTTAGTTTTTATTAAGTATACAGGCCCAGCATTTAACTAAAAAGGTGCTCCTTATTTCAAAAGAAGGCCTGATACATACACCTGCTACTAGACCAAAACCAATTACTTAAATTTAAAGCCAGACAGAAGTACAAAACTAGAATAAAGAAAAACAATCCTTTTACACAAAAAAAAAAAAAACCATTTTAGGTACCGAGATTTACTCGAGCCAGCAGAGGAGTACGGGCGAAAACGAGGCTTATACACAGGAGTCGGTAATGGCTTCAACTGGGTGCTGACGTACTGCCTCAATGCCATCGGGCTGGTGTACGGCATCCGACTAGTCCTCGACGATCGTGATAAACCAGAGGAGGAACGAAGATACGTAGTCGGAATTGTGTTCAGTGTAAGTGTCTGAAGTCTGAACCATACTTCATTTGACTCCATACAATCACTTTTCTGAAAGATATTCGTCGTCCTACCCACATATTTATTTGTTCTCTCCAATTTTTTGCCCAATCTGTTGATATACTAGAGAGAAAAAATAAAAAATTAACGCATCATTTATAAACTTTGAGGGGTAAAAAACTTTTATCCAAAAGTAGATCGTATCAATGATACTTCGAACAATAATATTATTGATCGAAGCAATGATATCAAGAAATTCCTTCACCAAAGTTCATTCATATGCTGCAGGTACTGTTCAACGTGTACATGGCGACGCAGTCCATCACGCTCTGTGTACCTCACGTCGAGGTGTTCTCAGCAGCCCGAGGCGCCGCCGCCAGCATCTTCTACCTGCTGGAGAGAGAACCACTGATAGACAGCCTCAGCTCACTGGGAGTCTCACCTAGAAGAGTAGTGGGAAATATATCGCTAGAAGACGTTCATTTTAGCTACCCGTCAAGACCTGATGTCAAGGTAGGTACCGACGTTGTTGAAGGCAATTTTAATGTGGACAGAATAGTTTAGATAATGTTTAGGGAATAAGTCCGAAGTCTGGGTGTAGCAGTAGGTTGTTTTCTCATGAAATAATAGTCGATCTTGGCTAACTGAATTATCACAAAAGATAAGTATTCTCTGGAGGATAGAGGCGGAAGACCATTTGAATGATAAATCATAGTATTACAATCATGGATGCCAAATTGAACACCTCATGGACCGCAATTGGGCACGGTCGCGTATTTTGCCAATGAACTAAATTAGTAAATAAACTGCATTATTGTAAACTGCTAGGTACTAGTTTTTGTTTTTATATTGTACCGTGTTTTTTCTGAACTGAATGAAGTTTTTATTTATTTAAATCTAATGCTGCTAATGTTGTGCTGTGGTGTTGTGTCTCCTGTTTTATTTTTATTATGCTAACTGACTGGATAGACTTTGTTCTGTTTCCTAGAACTCGATCGCAACGCCACCTACCGTGAATCTACACCATTCAGGGACCCACTTACACAAAAAACTATTATCAAAATCGGTCCAGCTGTTTAGGAGGAGTTCAGTGACATGTGCGTATGTCACTGAACTCCTACTGTACAGAGTATATTATAGTTTATGTATGCATTTATTGTAATAAGTAAATGGTACAGTATTTTTTTATTTTTGTCTCTACTTCCCCTTTTTAACCCATCCAAAGATTGCCTGTCTTGCAAAATTCACTCGCGGCGAGTTATTTGCGCAACTTTGTATTTTTTTTTTAAACCAAACAATGGTTTAACATTTATTATTATTGCACATAAATAACCATGGTTGTTGTTTTATGTAGTTAGCTAGTTATTTTTTTTAAGTTCATCTAGGTGGATTATGTTAGGTACCTAAATCAAGTGTTAAATACAGCTCTTTCGCGCCCAACATTATTTTGGAGTTCTGTTTGGGCGCTTAGTTTATGGCAATGAAGAATTAATTTACAAATCTGTTCAGCGCATAATTAGCTCAACATTCTCGTCTTCAAAATGCGCTGATTTGATTTTTCTAATTATCTTTCATTTTCTTAATTCAGAGGTCACAATTTCATCAAAATTCTCTGTTTTTATCTCTAAATAAACGGTTTTTATCCTATGTATGTAATGATTACTTAGATTATTTTAATGCCAAGAGTTCATTATTAAGCAAATACCTACTAAAACAGCAGCACCTAAATCACCTTACCCTAACAATAATAATAATTTCAAAAGACCCCAAGATCGCTCGCTTTGTCTGTAATTTATATAGGTACCTACTAACCTCCTTACTAATAAACTTAATTCAATGAATAGTTGCACACCGATTTCTCTCTTTCAGTCGTCAGTAATTTGACTTTCGAAAGAAGAAGACAAGCGTTGTATACAGACGCTATGTTACAACGTTTATTAGTAAGGGGGGCTAGTTTACATGATATAGAGTACTTCTTATTCTATTCCATGTTCTTTTACAGGTTCTAAAGGGTTTCTCCCTGAATATAAAAGCCGGGGAATGCGTAGCTCTGGTCGGGTCCTCTGGCTGCGGGAAATCTACAGTATTGCAGCTGTTACAACGACTATACGACCCCCATATGGGCTCAGTCAAGTTAGATGGGAAAGAACTGAGGAATCTTAACATAGGATGGCTCCGATCATCATTAGGTTTGCATTTTTGTCCTGTTATACATTTTTAACCAGCTTTGCTGGTCTAAAACATTTGTTTGTTCGAAAGAATTTTACTCAAGGAGTTAACTGGTAATTTTCAGGTGTTGTGGGTCAAGAACCAGTATTGTTCCATGGAACGATTTTCGAAAACATTTGCATCGCTTGTCCTGAAGCAACTTTGCCAGAAGTACAGAGAGTGGCGGCTATGGCTTACGCACATGAATTTATCTCGAATTTGCCTAAGGTTTGTACCCATCATCGAAGTTTACTTTTAGACTAGCAGTGCCCCGCGGTTTCACCCGCGTTAATTTCAGGAAAAAACCTACTAAAATATACTCCATTACTATAAGAATATTACCAACTTAGTTATTAAGAAGCTATTTTAGGTATGTAGGTACATCACGCTATGATCAGTAAGAGTGGACCTATATATCTACTTAGTATAAACCTGGCAGAGCTACCGGCGGCCGTGCGATTTATTTTAAAACCATGATAGGTATCTCCTAAGATATTAATTGAAATCAAATGATGTCAAGGGTGAAGGGCAATTTTGTTCCAAATTAAATACTTGTGATGAATAACGTATTTATTTGGATAAGTAATAATATCAAGTTTATTAAAAAAAACACCTTCCCAAATAATGCATTATTTTAGAACAGATTAGGTACCTAATAAAAAAGGTTATAGTGAGTCAACCTTAAAATAATAGACTTAATCTGTCGCGGACTTTTTTTAGAACTTTTAAGGGGGAACAATTCCGTCATACAACTCATACTGCATGATTTTTGCGGAACTTTAACCGATTGCGCAGCGCACGCAACGGAAGCTTCTCGAAAGGAATATTTTTTCCCGTTTTTGCAACATTTTTCATTGATGCTTCGCTCCTTTTGGTTTAAGCGTGATGTTAATTGCCTATAGCCTTCCTCAATAAATGGACTATCCAACACAAAAATATTTTTTTAAATCGGTCCAGTAGTTTCGGAGCATACCTATTCAATTCAAACAAACAACCATTTTTTTTTCTTTCCTCTTTTTAATATTAGTGTAGATTATGCAACCCCTGTGATGCAAAGACCATGGTATCCTATTGGAACGTTGTTTTTCAGGGCTACGACACAGTGATAGGCGAGCGCGGCGCGTCGCTGTCGGGCGGTCAGAAGCAGCGCATCGCCATCGCGCGCTCGCTGCTGCGCGAGCCGGCCGTGCTGCTGCTGGACGAGGCCACGTCCGCTCTCGACCCTCACTCCGAGCGCAGGGTCCAGGCCGCACTTGACAGGGCTAGCGTTGGAAGAACTACTATCATGGTTTCGCACAGGTATTATATGAAATACCTATTAAAAGCTGATCACTTAAAAATAACCCTCGATGTAATTTATTATCTCCCTGTCCATCAAAAGGTTCATTGGAAGATATCGCTATTAGCAATAAGACTGCCGTTGTACCCTGAATATAAATGGTGTTGTAAATGAGTTTTGTTAGATTTAAAACATAGGTCTCTATCATATCTATCTATCTCACATTACAATGTGACGCATATCTGTTAGTTATAAATAAATCTAGAATCTAGATAACAACTCCTTGAATACAGGTTATCAACGATTTTGAACGCGAACCGTATCATTTGCATGGATCAGGGAGTCATTGTAGAGCAGGGAACACACGATGAGCTCATGAAAACTAAAGGTGAGACAAACTTAATTTTCTTAGCTTAGCTTTCAACCAATCACCTAATACAATACTAATTAGTAGGTGTTTAAATGCAGGTTTCTACTATAAGCTGGTTACTACAAATAAGCCTGAGGAGCCTGAACCTTTACCCGAGTTGTTGGAAGACGAACCAGAAGAAGGCGCCGTTAATATCCCCGTAGTCCGAAACGACAAGAAAAGAGATGACCGTAGGCCACGATTTAACAAACAAAGTTCTGGAGTAGGTAGGTAACATACAGTATCCGGCACCCTAATAGCGTAAAACATTATCAATCCAATCTGAATCATTTGGAAGGATATTGGTAATCTACTAAGTACCTACTTCTTAAATGTTAGAAAAATTTGTCTGCTCCACAACGTAAATAACGCAATGAATGTTGTTGAATGGTCAAAATGAAAGCTATTCCTACTGTTACGGTGTAACGCAATTACCGAATATGGCGCATACAATTTTAGAAAGAGACTGTGACAAAGGAATGAATGATGGAGACAAACTTGATGTGCCATGATAACGACGGCACACGACGTAGGTAGCTTTAGAGAAAGTGTGAAACAATGATATCAATGGTAGAATCCAGTCAGAAACTATACATAATTTTGTCAATAATAACCACTCTCTCAATTAACAGAATCTCACGAATGGATGCAAACTCCTCGAGGGTCCGTCACTTCGGCTCTGTCGATCGGCATCCAGAGCTTTTTGTATAACGCAGACAGTGATACAAAGGATCAGGAAGTTGAAGTAGGTACTTTATATTTATAACCATGGGCCGGGATGTGGTTGAAGTCAAACCTAACTTATCCAGGGAGGGATGCAGCCTTGAACCCCACCTAAAACCATTTTATAAAAGAATATCGTAATGTGTGGTACTGATGAAAATGCACCCCACTCAAAATAATCCACCCGACTGTCGGCGTCCACGATATACGTAACTAGATACATTTGATTGACTAATTATAGGGTATCTATAAGTGCCTACCTACATGGTGACACTGCTCTCTAATATTGTCTTGTAACTTTGCAGGAAATTATACCAGTAGGCGGATGGGAAATATTGAAGCTAAATTCTCCAGAATGGCTTTATATTACTGTTGGTTCGATAGCAGCGTTTACTCAGGGCGCTTGCTTTCCTGCCTTTGCGTTGCTCTTCGGTTTTACTAGCGGTGTAAGTTCTTCTTCAATAAAGTTATCACTAAGCACGAACAGCTAGTAGCTACACATAATTATACTGAGATAATTAACTGGTGTTTTTCAGATTTTCATTTTGTCGGATCGTGAGGAGGTATTGTTCTTAGGTGATTTATATGCGGGTCTATTCGTGGTTGTGGCAGCGATTGCCGGCGTATCTATGTGTCTTCAGAGCACTACCTTCACAACGGCTGGTCTGAGGATGACTACTAGACTTCGAGAGGCATACTTTGATGCTTTACTTAGACAGGTACATATTTTAGGATTACCTTTAATAACAGTAAAATAAAATTCCTTGGTAGAATAAAAAATAAACAAGAACTATGTGTCCCACAGGAAATAGGATACTATGATAAAGAATGCAACACCGTTGGAGCTATTTGTGCCCGATTGAGTGGAGACGCAGCAGAGGTACAAGGTGCTACCGGACTTAGAATTGGTCTCATCCTGCAGGGCGTCAGCTCTGTAGTCATCGGAATTATAATGGGATTAATTTTTAACTGGAAACTAACTCTTGTTTCAACTGCATTTTTACCAATTGTAAGTAGGTAGACTTGACATTTCGTCGATTCTGAGTTCTAGGTACTTGAAGTGTATCTGCATATATCACCGCGTTCATAATAATTTTACTATAGATGATTGGGAGCATCTGGCTAGAAGGCATAATGTCACGAAAATCTCAAGCCGATGAGCGGGCAGCCATGGAAACTGCGACAGGCGTAGCAACGGAAGCCGTTGTGAGCATCAAAACTGTTCAAAGTTTAGGTGAGCAAGCAGTTTAACTAATTCCTATAATATACCCTATGCCTATATGCAATGCTATGATGTGAATCAGTGTATTTTATCGACGGAAAGCAATACGACATGTCATCGATAAACAAATTAGTGAAGCACAAAATGGTAGTTAGTAACTCGATCTAGTTTGGTTGCCATGTATTTCATAAGGAACAGGAGATAGGAATATCTAAAAGTTCCCTGATGCATCATACCTCTGCTAAATTCCTATTGGTTATTATTCTATTACAGGTATAGAGACAGTATTTCTAGAAAAGTTCCGAGCATCACTGACGGAAGCCTGTCAAGCTGTGGCGAACAAGTCCCGGTGGCGTGGAGTAGTGCTCGGCATGGGTCTCTACGTGCCCTTGATAGCGTTCTGTTGCGCGACGGTCTACGGTGCTGTTCTCGTCTCGAAGGGAGAGTTGGAATACAAAGTTGTTCTTTTGTAAGTATCCTTTATGCCGTTGCTTCCTAAATCTTTGGATTACGAAGCCACTTCTGTGAAATGACATGTTAAATGCATGTGGGAGGAAATTAGATGAAAATCGCCCAACTGTTGCTGAATAGTGGTAAGGCTGCAGATTCTTTGCGATTCTTTGCCAAGTATCGTTTTATAATCTTTCCACAGAGTGACAGAATGTGTTATGTTCGGAGCGTACATGCTTGGTCAGACACTGGTATACGCACCAAGCTTCAATTCCGCCAAAACCTCAGCAGCAAGGATATTGGGACTGATACAAAGAGAACCCGTAGTCAAAACACTAGAAGGAGTCACTGATAAGAAAGATTGGGTGAATATTTTTATTTAGAATATTATTCTGTACCAACATAAATAATTTGTTCAAATAAATTGGCTATGAACTACATTCAACTTTTCATGACTCTTGAAAACAATCTTTAAGATCTTTTCTTTTTTTTTTAAGATCGCTTTTAGCGATAAGACCGCCCATTGTGTCACCTTAAGTACAGTTTCTATTTTTATGTCTGTAATTTATTTGGTGTACATAATAAAGAGTATTTCTATTCTATTCTATTCTTTTATTATAGAAGTATTTCTCTGTAGGTAGGTACTCCTCTCTCCTCCTCTCTCTCCTCTTTTAAATCTGTTAATCAAGTAGGTACAAAAATCATTTTGTTTTACAGGCTGCCACCGGAAACTTCACTTTAAAAGATATCGAATTTAGCTACCCAACACGGAAACATCAGAAAGTCCTTAGAGGGATAGACCTGCACGTGGATGCTGGCAAGACAGTTGCGCTAGTCGGCCCATCTGGCTGTGGCAAGTCCACCGTGCTGCAACTGCTGCAAAGATTCTACGATCCTGACTCCGGAAAAATTGTGAGTATTATACCAGTGTGTTCCTTTATTGTGTCACTACATTCGCCATCAAATTGCCACTAATTCCGTAGATCGTTGCTTTGAAGCCCAAAGTCTGACAACCAGTTTTACCAAGGGGTACTGTGTTACCCAGTAACTGGGTTGTCAGGGTCGGAAAAGCATTTATACATAAGAAATTTATTTTCATTTAATACGGTTTCTATAAGAACCGGTTAGTTACCTTAGTCCGGTTTTCAATAGTGGAAACCGGTCTGCAACATAATTTAAATTGAGGATTTTGGGTTCCACATTCGGCGTGCATCAGGAAGTATATTGTTGGACACCTTCGTCGGCTCCGGAATCCGGGACTCTTATTGTCCCTGGCGCCCATTCATTAATTAATGACATTTTTAATAACTGGAAGGTTACCTACTTATCTAATATCTTAAATTTGAAATTTATAATATTTAATTTAACATAACTTTTAAACGGAACAGTACTGGGTTTATCTCCAACTCCCCACGCCCATAGCTCTTTCTGCTGAAATTTTAGCTGGCTGGGAACAATAAAATCTACCTATATTCACCTACCTAATTTAGATTTATTAAAGTAAATTAGTCCTTTATTTATATATAGTTTCTAATTTAAACTTATAAATACAGTGTGAGTCTTCATAATGTGCAAATATCGAAATGAGGGAAACTAAGCTTAATTTTATCGACGGAAAAAAAAATAAAAAAAATAATAATTATAGCATTTTTTAAATTCTTTTTCGCTGCTGTGACCCCTGTGTAAACAATCGCCCTTCAATTGAGAATTATGGATTTTTTTTAACAAATATCTGATATTTTTTCATCAATTTTTACAATAGTTGTAAAATTACTCGATTAAAGCCCCGATTACCTACCCTTTTTGATTACCTACTTTAAATTATTCTCCGTCGTATCAGATTTCTAAACGTAAAAATACCATGTTTATAATTCAATCACAACATTTCCTATTAACTGTTAAAGAAAGGCCTTGCAATCACCATACTTTAGCAGGTAAAGATCCTTTTAAATATTTTTTTATTTTTTCAAATAATTTTTCCGTCGATAAAATGAAGCTATGTTTCCCTCATTTCGTTATGTGCACATTATGAAGACTCACACTGTATATGGTGTTTGAGATAGTTTGTTGTTTCCTTACATTTAAATACTAAACCACCTGCTTAGATTGCCATCAGAGGCCACAAATTTAATTTGTAACATGTGCTCAATGTAAAATACTGGTATATTATCTGCATCCGGTTAGACTGGACTACCCCAACACAATTGGGAAAAGGCTAGGAAAATTGATTAGGTACTTTCTAATTCCATATGTGTAACCCACCTGCCTCGTAGGCACACCTTAGTCATAAAAATATAAAAAGCTGCCAGTGTTTGCTGTCATCAAATAGGTATCATTTGAACCAAAGACTACAATATAACTTAGATTTTGACAAAATTTGTCAACTATACCAATATACTAAGTAGTGAGAGAAATATTTTATTTTAATTCTGATTCTAATCAGCCTATCAAAAAGTACTCTGTGTAATCAGCTTATCAATCAATCAACTCAGCCTATCGCAGTCCACTGCTGGACATAGGCCTCTCCCAGACTGCGCCACAGCACCCTGTCCTCCGCCTTCCGCATCCAGTCTACCCCAGCTATCAGCTTATACTGGACACAAATTAACTATTGTCAAGAGCCTTCATACCGACAGTATTTCTCACAAAAATGGGACAAATGATGGGCACAGCGGCAACCAGGCACCTGAATTTAAAAATGGACGACAACTCAACGTTCCCATATGACAAAGGATTCTCAGCCAAAAGACAAATACGGAAAATAGCCGCTTCCGAAGCCCAACTTTCTTCTGCTAAAATTCCTCTCAAATACCGAGACTATTGTGCTGATCCGTTGCTGCAGTACAAAGTGTGCCGCTACAAACATATGCCTTTCTTGCTCAACTGTCACCACGAGAGACATGCTTATCTTACGTGCGAAAGGGATGACTATGTGATCAGGATGAAAGAGTTTGAAAGAGAACGCAGATTAAGAGAAAGAGAACTCAGAATAAATCCACCTTCGCCACCGCCACCCCCGCCACCCCCCGAACCAAAGAAAAAGCACGGATTGCATTAGATATTTATTGTTTCACGAATATCATCTCTTGTGTGGATTGTGTGGATTAAAGTTATTATTACATTTATATTTGAAACTACTTAAATGAATGTACTCTTTAATTTACTTATTAAAACTGCAAAACAAACTAGTGTCCGTCTGTTACCTTTTCACGCCATAACGGCTGAACGGATTTTGATTAAATTTGGCACGTTTCGATTTTTGCCACGCGCCAAAAGAAACTTGCAGCGTTGTACGTTCAAATAAGACACAGTGAATCGAGCTGCTGTCTCACGGTAACCTGCACCACAAAGCTTTATACATTTTGTTGGCTACGAGAGAAATTCGAACACACAGCAAGTTTCCACAGCAAGTTTCGCACTAAAATAGGACACCCAGGGTTGCGCCGGTGTCCCAGTATACCTACATTATAAGGTCTAAAGGACTTGTGGCGGTATCTTTCGCAAATGGATTGTCGAATCCGCTGTTTTACAAAACCGCTAGTGGTTTTACAAAACAGCTCCGTTACGTAAAACAACTGAACACTGTTCAGCGGTTTTAAATACTGAACTTGAACAATGCAGCGGATCCAAAAATGAAACGTCCTAGTAATATACCTAATAAGTCAATGGAAACGTTAGATTGTAGATTTTAGTTCTAAATTGTATTGCTCGTGGCTCTGTGTCTTAACAACAATAATGGTGTCCGAAACAGAAATAAATAATACGAGTAAAAATTACCTTTTTATATTTATGAAGATAGTGATTTTAAGGACAGTTATAAAAGACGCTCATTGCGACTGCAGATAAGCCATTCTGCATTTCACATTCGGTAGCAGTTTTGTAAAACGTAGCATAACAATCCAGCTGAACGTTGTTCAGTTGCTTTAAATAACGGAGCAGTTTTGTAAAACAACTAGCGGTTTTGTAAAACAGCGGATCCTACAATCCATCTGCGACATCTACATCGCCACATGCGACCTTCGCATCATATTAACGTCACGCAAAATACTGCATCGCGCAAGCAGAGTTTACCGCGCAACTACCATGTAAGTATACGTCCCGAGATCAGTCGTCGGCAGTAGGCCACCAGACACAACCCCCGTCTGGTCGGAAAATCCTCCCTTTTCAATGTACAGACGCCAGCACATATCTGTCAAATTTCTTTAAACGATTTTCAACTATCTCTAAAGCATTAGGTTCAATGTTGACTGGGAAAATTTGACAGTTTCGGGTAGCTTGATGTGCTGGTGTCTGTACCAAACCAATGCGGGACCAAATTTACAAAAATAGTACATTATGATACATGTGTGCTATGTTGATCGTCACACTCGAAAGATATTATTCGCGCGAGCCGCAGGCGAGCGCGATAAGAAAGCAGAGTGTATATTGATCAATGCACACGCGTTTCATACGACGTTTTTCAACACACTTGCGAGGAAAAAAACAGACTTTTATTGTTATTAAATATTAACTTGTATGGAAAATTGCGCGCTGGTTTAAAATAAAAGCACTGACTCTTATTTTAAATATATTAGTCTATGGCACTGACAAAACCGCTAAACAGCCTATAGAAAAAATATAATAAACACAAACTAGGTAATGTTTTGGCGAGCGGACTCGCGCGTTTCAATTTATATTGCGTCCAGATAGCACGCTTTACGCGCGTTCCTTTGTAGCTCTAGTATCTCGGGAACGCGCGAGTGTCTACGCGCGAGTCTACTCGCGCGTAAAACGCCTCATCTGGACAGGCTTTAAGCGCTTAGAGCCTGTCCAGATGAGGCGAATTCGAGAGCGAGAAAACACAAACGTCCGCGTCTATGCGAAAGCAGCACTAATTAAGTACCTATAGTAGCGGTATGGTACAGTTCGCGTCAAATAAGAGCTTCAGAGCGGCAAAGTTATTTGACGCGAACTGTAGGTACCTATTTTTGCAGTGTCGATGGAGGAGGAAAAGAAAAAAAACTACTACTACTAGGTACTTTACTTTTACTTCGCCTGCATTAAGGTCTTGAGATTAATTATATTTACCCGAGCAGGAGTTGGATGGCCTTGACAACCGCGCATCGCTGACACTACCGCGGCTGCGTCGCCAGCTAGGTGTGGTGCAACAGGAGCCGGTGCTGTTCGACCGCACGCTAGCGGAGAACATTGCATACGGAGACAACTCCAGACCATGCACCATGCACGAGATCATTGAAGCCGCCAAAGCAGCAAACATACATACCTTCATCTCTTCTCTTCCTATGGTATGTAAGAATTTGAACAAAATTTTGCTTTTTAGGGTTCTGTACCAAAATGGTAAAACGGAACCCTTATGGTGAGACTCAGTCTACTGTCTATCTGTCTGTCTGTCACAGCTGGATATCTCAAGAACTACTAATGCTATCAACTTGAAATTTGGAACAGTTTTAGATGACGTTTGCCCAACTATTTTGCAAATAAAAAAGAAATAAAAATATATCTAGATTTTTTGCAACGGAGACTGAAAGGGGATCTGAAAAATTATAAGTGGGGCTACTAGGGCATGTGGGATATCATACGAAAGAGCGCAGTTTGCACATTCTCAAACATTTTTCTTTTTTTTTTAGGCCGCATAGTTTTTGATTTTTGATGAAAAATGAAAAAAATACCGTTCCCACCAACTTATCTCCGAAGTTTGCAAAGAGAAAAATCTGAAATTATTCTATGTGATAGAAGTTTATGTAAAGATTACAAGAAAAATAAAAGGAAGTCTTTAAATAGCACACTTTTTCAGAAATCATCAACAAAAGTTACATTAGTTCCACTATCGGTCAAGAGATGGCGCAGACATAAAACTGCAATATTCTACGCCGCAGTGCACAGTGTTACAATTCCCTGACGAATATAAGTCTCGCCGATGAAACATTAAAAACATGATGGGACGGGACCCTCGGTGCGCGAGTCCGACTCGCTCTTGACCAGTATTTTTTTCTCTGGTGAAGGTCACGGGAATCTGCTGGACGCGACAAGTTCAGTACGGGAGAGTGTGAGAGGCCCATGTCCAGCAGAGGACAGCTTTTGGTTGAACGATGATGATTTACTAACATACGCTTTGATGATGATAGGGATCTACCTCCAAAAATAAAGCAGAACGTAGCATAATCAAAGTCCACATACCTAAACTCGAACACAGACGTTAAATATCATAGATAAAATTGCTTCATTGTTTTGTGTTTATGAAAACCTATGAATTTTCCAGGGTTACGACACAAACCTAGGTGCTGGCGGCGCTCAGCTGTCAGGTGGTCAGAAGCAGCGCGTGTGTATTGCGCGTGCGCTGATCAGATCGCCGCGACTGTTACTGCTCGACGAAGCAACGTCGGCACTGGACGCGACCAGTGAACGGGTAAAATAAAAAAAACACCTACAATAATAAATAATTATGCAGCAAACAGTTTAAATATAACGCTCTCTTTTCGCACCTATGGATATAATTTAAAAGAGCTTCAAGGTTTATGTCAGAACAAGGAAATTTTAGGAAATGGAGTAGGTAGGCATAAGGTTTACGTCTTTTGACAGTCACTTGTGCACTGGTAGGTACACTTACATGTAATATAGTCGGGTAAGTATGCATATACTCGAGCGACACGCGTCACCGGCAGAGACGACAGCAGCTGTCGACGAGTGTCGGCGACAGTCGCCGACGCGATGACAGCTGTCGCCGACAGTGTCGCTCATAAGTATGAGCACTAATACTTTCCAAAAAAATCGTGCCGTGGCAGCAGTTTTGTAGGACCCTAGTTGTAGGCTAACAACTGGGGCTTAACAGTTTGCATACGCGAAGGAGATAGAGATAATAGTCATTATATTTGTCTTCTCTCATTATTAAGTTCTTCTCAATTCTAAGTAGGTAGTCCTATTATTATAACTAGCTGACCCGGCAAACGTTGTTTTGCCATAATTATAAATTATTTCTAGCTGCCCGGCTACCCCTTACCCTACCCTACCCTACTCCTACTCTACTCCTACACTACTCCTACCCTACTTCTACCCTACTCCTACCCTACTCCTAACCTACTCCTACACTACTCCTACCCAACTCCTACCCTACTCCTAACCTATTCCCACACTACTCCTACCCTACTCCCATAAGTAAATAATAAAAATATTAAATACTATGTCCGTCTAAAACCGGATAAAAAGTATCCTATGTCCGTCTCCTGGTTCTAAGCTACCTCCCCACCAATTTTCAGCCAAATCGGTTTAGCCGTTCTTGAGTTCTTTCTTTTATATTTATAGATTATAATCATTATCATTTATTTTTAAATACAGACTTAGGTAAGTATCAGTTAATAATACACTTATTAATATTTTAAAGATCACAATATGTTTTCGTTAGTACTATATCGCGCCAATAGATGTCAAAAAGTTGTTATAGAATGCTTTAAATTGATTATATCTTTGATAGACTGAAGCGATTGCGATGTAACAAAGACTAATCACTACTTCGAGTTCTACACTATATTTGAGTATAAAAATGAACCATATTGGTTTGGTAGTTTTTACGTTGAACGTGTTCAAATAAATCCCTCACATCCAAACAGACAAAAATTCCAAAAATTGATTAAATGGATTATCCTTAAACACCCCACCTATTTTTTTTTTATATTTTCAATGTACAGAAACGCCTCGTCTATAGATTTATTATATTATGTATAGAATAGATGTAGCGACTTGTCTATTGTTATACTGTCTACAGTATACCCGATGCCCTAGCTAGCCATCCGTACAGCTGATAAGGTTTTTCAGCCGCTTACCTACTTACAGTTAGCACATCGTCAGTTTTTTTTAATTCTCTGTCTCATAAGTATGACGATAGTCTCTTCCTAAAGCTCGACGTTACGACTACGACTTACGTACTTATTTACACCGATTCGGTTCATCTTTGCAGGTCGTGTCTGAGGCGCTAGAAAAAGCAGCTAAGGGTCGCACGTGTATAACAATCGCTCATCGGCTCTCCACCATCAAAGATGCGGACCTCATCTGTGTACTGGATAAAGGTAGAACTTTTCTTCTCTTTGCCAAAGATAAAGAATCATAACTGCTCATACACACAAGCGACACGCATCAACGGCAGAGGCAACTGCAGCTGTCGACGCGTCGGCGGCTGCCGTCGACAACGTGCCGCTCGTGTGTATGAGCACTAAGGCGACCAGCCGGGCTCCATGTCTAAAGCAGACGTAAATGTGGCAATAGATCAATAACATCTTATACACATAATATCAATGTTGTTATTTACTTAAAGATATATTATTTTATTGTTCCCAGGCAAAATTGTGGAGCGCGGCAGTCATGCTGATCTAATACAGCTAAAGGGCTACTACTGGCGAATGACCAGAGGACAGGACAGCCCGTGAATGAGTACTGACCAACCACCTTTAAAATGTAATTAAGTACTGATTAATATATAAGGTCCCATTAAAATAGATGGACAAATTTTTAGAAATCATTCAGACCACCAAAATAAGGACGATCGTAAAAAAATGTATAAGAAAAACGCATAGATACTTACAAAAAAAAATAATCAGCTAACGAAAATACACTAGTGTGCCGGCAATTTATTATTCTACGTCAAAGTAAAATCACTTTAATCAGTGTTTTTTTTTTTTTGCTTGAATATCTTTGGTTAGACGAACTGAGGGCTGTGTTAAAATTTGTCCATCTATTTTAATGTTTATATTCCTATATATTATGTTTTTGTGTGCTTCATGTTACTTGCTTTATTTAGATTTAGTGTTAAATTATATACTGTAACTGCCTGTAGATAGAGCTGCCATCCGTCCGGGTTTCCCCGGATTTGTCCTAGTTTGGTGGGCGTCCGGGGAGCGTCCGGGCGGGGTCCTGAAAAGTGTCTTGTTCTTGAAACTTTCTGTGTTAGGGGAAATCCGACTTTGAATGATTTGCAATAAATTAAAGCATGAATCATAGTTAAAAATTGGCCGCGCGGCAAATGTGTGCGCTCGTGAAAATTCATAATTTGCTTTTGATTTACTTTTTTTTTTAATTTTCATTAATTCCAAAAGTTCCTAATTATTTTTGTTACCAGAACAACTCTCACATAGAGAAGAGTGTATAATTGATTAATAAATTAAGCGTTTCATTTGTATTGTTAAGGTTTAAATTGATTTTCTATAAATAAGACAAAAAATGTGATAGGTACTTAACAATGTTTTTATTTTATTGTAATTTTTTTTTCGATCCCGAGCACGGGGGGTATTTTTTTTATTTCACCGAAATGTCCGGGGTTTTGAAGTTTTTATCCGGGGTCACTAATTTAGGTGATGGCAGCCCTACCTGTAGATATAGTTGTTGCTATTTATATTGTTAGTAGGTACAGATTTAGTGTTAATTAGTGTTAAATTATATACTGTAACTGCCTGTGGATATAGTTGTTGCTATTTATATTGTTAGTAGGTACTTACTCAAATAAAAGATGCATCTTTGTATTACATATTTTAATTTATTTTGAATATTTTCAAAAAATCTCCTCTCCACGTACACATGTGCTAATCATCTAACTCACAATATCACTTCACGGTGCTTTACTTTTTGGCGATACCCTGTAACTTTCTAAATGTACTACATTTCTGTTGTTCTTAAAAAGCTTAGGCAACAAAACTAGGTTGGCGACAGAGACCGAGCAGTGTTGTGGCATCCTGTTGGCGCTAGTTTTTACTACGAGTCTGCTAATACAAAATAAGGAGCGTTCTTGGACATACAATGCTTTATCTATTCCAGCTTATACATTTACACGATAAAGTACACAATTACAACCCGCTAAGAGTTAAGTTGAGAGAAAAGTTAAAAAGAAACGTAGAAATCCAAATATAGTAGATACATTACTGCAGCGGCAAGCAAAAGAGGCATTGACGGACGACCTTCGCCGAGGGACACATACCTACGTAAGTCCATCAATGCCTTGTTGTGGCCAAGGCTTGTATAGTACTTTTCTCAAATGATGCGCGGATGAATTCCAGAATCAATGACGAACAACAATAATAGGCTATTTGACAATGTAAAAAATAGGGTCATAATTATTGACACTCGTATAGATTATCGCTTTTAAAAATGTTTTTTTTCTTAAGTCACTTATTTAAAAATTACGTGGTAAAGATGATCGCGATATGTTTTACGTGATACATTGAATCACAAACTGATCACATCACTTAGGGCCAAGGTTCCTGTCAGTTAGCTAAGACTAGTGTTGAACTACGTGCTTCACAGATTCCACAAAAAAAACTGTCAGCTGGAGGAGCTAAAAGAAAAAAAAACTGGCCAAGTGCGAGTCGGACTCGCACACGAAGGGTTCCATACCACAAGGCAAAAACGCCGAAAAAAAAACACGTTTGTTGTATGGGAGCCCCCCTTAAATATTTAATTTATTCTGTTTTTAGTATTTGTTGTTATAGCGACAACAGAGATACATCATCATCTGTGTAAATGTCAACTGTCTAGCTATCACGGTTCATGAGATACAGTCTGGTGACAGACGGACAGTGGAGTCTTAGTAAGAGGGTCCCGTTTTTACCCTTTGGGTACGGAACCCTAACAAAACGTTCTGCTAACCATTGCCTGCCTTCAACACCAGCGCGACGCATTAATAAACCCAATACTTATTATACACATTTTTTGGTGGAACATGTTTATCTATAATAGTAACAGGTAATCTTCCTGTATGAAAATATTGACAGACAACGTTTCTAAAGATAAGAGGAATCAAATGTTATGCAATTCTTAACACACCTTTAAAATTGTGTTGAAATAAATGTAGGTATGTAACTTTCAAGCGGGCGCGCAGTAATTTGTAACGCCATCGCAAGCGGCCGCGCGTAACCTAAAAGACCTATTTATATTTCAGGGATTTAAAACACTAATTATTTCATAATATTGTTTTTTGTGTTTATCAGATTATCATTACCTACGTTAGGACATAAAACAAAATTATAAAAACAAAATAATATTCTAATTTTCTTTGGATTAGTAAGCTATTTGGCATCATACATTTTCTTATACCTCTAACTTTTGCGTGCTTGCCTGCTTTCGGCGCCTGCGCCGCGACTAAAACAAATGCGAACTATGCACTCCGGAGGGTGCGGGGAAAGGAGGTAAAGAGTTTATTTCGTGCACAGTAAAATAATGACAGGCTACTACAGGGATGGCAAATACATGCGACAAGAAATATTGATATTAAGAACGAAAATGTATCGAGTGCGGTCGATTTGACGCCGCTCGCCTGCTTGAAGGTTAATAACAAAATTATTAATACAGGGTGGAAAGATTGTAATGAAAAGTGCCACTTTTTTGTATTTGTTTTGAATAGAGTAATAGATGTTCTTATATTTAAATAACAAATCATTTCTTCGAGTAAAGCTTATTTCAATATTAAGGGTCAGAGTACTTTAAACACCAGGTTTCTCGCCTTCTACCCTCCTACTATTTCATGGACCAGAAATAAATGCATAAAGTTAAAAGATAATTTATGAATAGGTAACATAATTCGCATTTCCTTTATGTCAGGTACCAAATAAATAATTATTTTTCTTTCAATCATTTATTTATTTAATCACAAAACTAATAAAATAACACTTTATTAAATTATCTTTTAACTTGCTATTTAAACAACGGCGAGAACAAGTTTACAGTAAAAATAAATGGTAGCTAATAAACGTGAATGAAAATTGACCAAAAGAGGCACATCACTTTAAACTTAGAAACTTTCCGTACTTACGTAACTAAATATTAACCGTTTTAAAATATACAAAATAGTACATGGAAACTTAAACAAGAACATAATTTCAGGTCGCACATATTCGCATTGGCACTACAGTGGTACGATCACGTGAAGAAAAACTGCCAGATCAGTAAATAATCTACAAAGAAGAGCTCCCTTATCTCTGTCTTAATCCTAAACATAACATTGCCATCTTGCTTTTATAGTTGATTGTTAAAATATTCATTAATTGAAGAAACATTCATCCATAGGTACTCTACTGACATATACTTATAGTAAATACCTAATCCTAAGTATCTGTACAGACATTTTTACTCATTTAATGAATGACAAAGAAAAGAGTTCCACATACCGAACTATCGTGTGTTGTGTATCGTCGCACAAGCCACGTAGTCACTCAAAGGGGATCAAGTCTGAACGAAAACCTGAAGCTTCATTTTCGTCTATCTGCCATAGTACGAGTGCATCGGATAAGCATACCACATCAACGCACGGTGTTCGGCATGAAGAGCTTGATAATTTCCACGACTTTGTACGAATCCCACGACCGCCTAACTGGCCACTCGATTTATCTATAATCGACATGGTTATGATTTATGGAAAATTTAATACATTTTCTAAAGTATTTCGGCAAACTACAGCCGATAGAATACACTATAATCTTCTTAATTTTGGTGTGTAACCTTCATAAATTCTATGGTTTTTAAAAAGAATTATGCTAAACATACCGAACAAATAAAAATAACAACATAACACACCTAAAACGCAAGTGCGAAAAGAATATATTTTTCCTATCAAATGTAACAAAACTATATTACAACATTGTAATGTACTTTAATAGTAAGAGCCAATTATTTAATCTAACAAAGTTTATAATATTTACACTGAACACCTTAAAAAAAGATGTTAATGATTTGTAAATAAAAGAATTAAACCATTTAAACCCTTACCTGACATGTCACAGGTCGTGAACGCCACTATCTCATAGACAACGTCAAGTAAATAATTACCAACTAGTCACTAAATTCAGCAACGAGATCAAAAAATGTAAAATTATATTTTACTTACAAAAACATGTTCTTTCTATGAAACGCCTGAAAAAAACACGACAAATGGCACGTTCTAGGTACCGAATCAAATAACGTGTAGATATTAAAACATAATAACACTTTGGTTTCTTGATTCAGATAAAATTTACAATACAACAAAATTGTTTCAAACAATGTGTACTGAATAAAGTGTCTAATAATGTATTTCACATAATTACTTAACATTCATGTAAATAATGTTGTACATTTTCTATAAAGTTAAATAGTTTGTTAGAAATTGCACAGCCTTTTAACACAAGAAACAATAAAACAAGAAACAGTAATATACATATAAATCAATGAACATGTCCTTGTTTAAACGTACCATGCGCCTGAGCACTTCACACTAAACAAAACGTAATCGTATCAAATATTATGTGTTTAAGGTGAATGGGTAGTTGAGACCGCGAAATTCAAATTTTCTTACGATTTTTGCAATTTGCAGGTCAGTGTCAGATTGTATCTTGATCAAAATAGGATTCGCGACACTAACTGTCACATATTTAGAAAATTAGAATCATTAATATATCTTTCTAAGTTAGATTTATACCACCAACCACCAATTTCTTATGGAAAAATGTTAATGGTAGAAATCTAACTTAGAAAGATGTATTATTGATTCTAATGATTATAATTCTCTAAATATGTACCTGTTACTGTCGCGAATCCTATTTTGATCAAGATACAATCTGACACTGACCTGCAAATTGCAAAAAACGTAAGAAAATTTGAATTTCGCGGTCTATCACGATCCATTCACCTACGCATACGCTTGTTGGCATTTGTTTTGGTATAAGCCACAAGGTACTGCACCGCATCTGCTTAAATCAGAAGCACATTCAATACAATCAACAGAGCTTAAGCTGCGCTTTCCTTATAATGACTAACTATTAAACAAATTGGCAAGTGTACTTATGGTACGTGTTTCAACTAAAATCTAGAAATAATAACAATATTCTGTTAAATTCGGTTGGTTCAGTGCAGCAACATGTCCCTGTTTGTTGATGACGAAGCAGGGAGAGGTGGGGATAGGGGCCTGGCCTCTTACTGCGGCATGTGCTGGTGTGCGCCGGAGTGCGGCGGTTGCTGCTGCGGGTAGCCGGTGATGGCCCGCGAAGTGCCCCCCTCATAAACTATTTGTGCCGGTACACGCTGGTTGTTTTGAATATCCTCTGCATTCACGTATGGACCTTGAACCTGGGTTGTCAATTTAGGATAACAAGGTAATAGAGTGATCGTTCGATGATCATTTGTTTTTGACTACGTGAGTACAGGCTACATAATCTGTAATTTGACTATGCGGGGCGAAGGATGATCTGATCAATGTACTATTTATAGCACGTTACTATGAAGTATGAACCCAAATGTGATATTAAGAGGAAACGCGGTCGGAGAGACTTGAAAAAGCTTAAGTAAAAAGTCATGATTCGAGGTTTGGCTCTCGCCTATTTCCTCCTCCAACATTGGACCAATTTAAAAGATATTTCATAAACTGATATCTACTGTGTCCCTATGTTTTACTTTTTTCATTAACAGTTGTCAAATTTGTACACTATAGGCCTCTGTTGACAGCGGTTTAATTCGGCATTTTTTGAGGGTTCTAGTGCTTATAAAAATAATGTTTCATCAAAAAGGAAAACAAGGCCATACAACTAGTTAATACTTATTATTCTGTAAAAAATCATTAACCAGAAAGAAAACAGGCGAGAGCGTTTCTATGGAGAAAAGACCACCCGCATTTCCTCTTAACATACGACGATATTGAAATATATCTATGAGCTGATCTGATGAAATTTAAACATTGATGTATGGACCGAAATGATACATTCTGATTTGTTAAAATCGCAGAGCGTGGAGATGCCTCGGCGGCCGCTGCTATAGGCGGTGTTAGTTAACACTTTCCATACAAACAAAGCATGTCAGTGGGCGTCACCGTTCACTCGCACTAGAATGCGCGCAAAATAAGTATGCGCGCGGCCGAAATCGGAAATAATCAATTGCCGCTATATTGACGTTTATGTCTGGTGTCAAGAGTGTGCCGTGATCAGAGTTTTCCAATGAAAATAATCGCCATAATTATGCCAAAAGTGATTGAAAGTGCTAGCAGAGATGTAATCATGAACATCCAATGTCACGCGCAGACTTATCTTGCGCGCACTTTACGACACAATTGACGTAGAGAAACTGGCTTTGACTGGCATCTCACGACAGAAATAATGCGGACATTTTATTAGTGCTACAGTCCTTCCACAAATATTTTACCTTTGATTTTTTTTTGTATTACTGTCAAAATCACAGTAATCCTTATAATCATTGCAATATGGTTGCTGTACAGCCGTACAGCAACCATATTGCAATGATTATAAGGATTACACACTTGACAGACTGTCTGTTAAAATCGTAGTGAACTTTATTCTCGTTACAATAAGGTTGTTATTGGATTGCCGCTGTCAGAGGTAAAATAACTGTGAATGGACTGTGCGCGGCGCGGAGATTCCATACTGTAGTTAAAAGGTAACCACAATATTTTTCTGTACCTACCGCAAAATAAGGATATTTGATAAATATCAACCATTGTACATTTGTGAAACGATTGAAATTTTTATAAAAACAAATAAATATTTATTAAGCTCAGTGCAGCCAAGTAATATCCTTCTAGCGTTTAAAGCTTACAACAATTGACAAACCACTAACAAAGAACAGACAGACATTATAAACTGGCTGATCGTTGAACTTTAGGGCCAGATAAGTTGTTGGTCCTGGACAAATCAGTATTTTTTGCAAGATCCTGTTTTTATAGATCACAGTATGCTGTATATACCCAATGGAATGATGACCTTATATCCCTATTTACAAGAGAAGTCTCAATTGTCCCTTTGTCAAAGTACAACGAATGTATGACACACTATTATAGAGCTAGATTACCGTACCTTACCAATGAACAATGCAGGATGTTGCCAGACCTATGCCTAATATATAATTATTACATTAACTACATAATATTATTATACATTGGTTAACTAATTTGCAATAATTAGTTTGGACACCGTTGAATAAATAGGTGCGGCAACAAAATAAATTAAACATTTATAAGTTTACACAAAATGTATCATAGACAAAATGAAGCGCAGGATTATTGTACAAGAGTACTTAGCACAGGGAATGAAAATCATAATTAACATGAAAAATAAAATAAAAAAACAAATTGCATACTCACGTTTATAAGCGGCTGGAGGATGCCAAGCCTGGCTAGCAACAGCTGTTCCTTTACCTGCCGCAGCTCCTCCTGTTGCCTGACTATCATTTGCTGCAACTCCTCGTGCTTTCGTTGCAACTGCTCCTGCCACAGCCACTAACTTGTATCATGCAATAGGGTGCGTTGGGAAGCTTAACTACTTGAACTGAGATTCGAAGCGAAATCAATAGACATTGATATTTATTCATGCTTACTTGAATCTGTGAAATAGTTCTAGAAGATCGTTAGGTTAAGATGTAGGTATGTTGTGAAGGAGGTGATCTTCGCGAAACTCACCTGCATCTGGGCTTGGTCTGACGAGACGATGACTGGCATGGAGGGGATGGCGAGCGGCAGTACGCCGGGCACTCCCACGGCGCTCACGTACGGCGCGGGGTCTAGGAACTGCGCGCCCATGCCGTGCTGCGGAGCCAGAGCCGTATCTGCATTCTTATGCGGCTGCTGCAAGGTAAGTTCAAATTAACCCTTTGAACGCCATTGTCACATATACGTGACAAGCGAGCGCGTGCCCTGTACGCCAGTCGTGTGTCGCTTATCCTATTACGAGCGACACAAATATGTGACAAAAAATGCGGCTTAAATATTTAAAATTGTGGCTTGGCGTGGAGGGCACGCGCGTGCGTTTATGCTCTGGCGTTCAAAAGGTTAATATTATGGGATATTTATTACCTTACCACCCTATATTAACGGCGATAATTAATTACAGATCCACTTCGCCAAGCTTTTTCTTGTTTTGAAGAATTGTCTATGACCTACACCCCACTCAGTCAATAAAAAAGAAAAATCGTATTCGAATAAAGAAGAATTCGAGCTACAAAAGAAATTAATCTGTATAACCGACGTCAGTTATAATTTTGAGTGTAAGCTCCAAGCTGTAAACAAGAATGTCTAGAACAATAAATTAGCTAAATATCCAGTGAGTGTCAAGAACCATCCCAGCCGGTGTGCTTCAGGGTTCGGTAGTGGGTCCACACACCTTTAATACTTTTCCTGAATTATGTATATTTTGTACATTCATACATCATTGATGCGGACGATCTATCGGTTGGAAAATCTCCCACGACACATAAAGGCAACGCTTGTACAGTCCCTAATATTTCCTATAATTGATGATGTGAGTTACTATGACTAGAATACAGATCTTCTCAATAAACTTGACCGTCTTCTCGATAATTGATTGGACTTCAATTTTGTTGACTGATTTCAAATTTATTTTCATTCGATTCGTTTTCAATTTTCGATTTGCTTTTAAAATGGATACCTATTCGTCAACATAGAGAGTTAAGAGAGTTAACTCTGTCTACGTTGTTCTTTATTCTCGACAAACAACTTTTCCTTCTTACTTGACTTCCCATATTAAATACTTATGCTGATGGTAAAATTCTTCATGCCACTGACAATCGTCTTCTACGATGTCTCTCACCGCTCTGGTTTCCTTTTTTTTCTCTGTCCAGGAGGTCTTTCTTTGGATTGCGTTCCCTCTGAATATCAGGAATCAGGACGGCAACCAATCGGTTTATTTTTTAAATGACCTGAAGTCACCTGAACCTGAACCGTCCAAATAAGTTGACATCACAGCGCTGATTTGCTGGATTCGTTTTCTTCTCTATCGATCGTTATTTCTCCTGATAAAGTTTATTTTGTTTATATCTATATATAATATAATATATATATAGATACATATTAGTTTTTATTCTTGCATTTTATAGTTATTCAACAACTGCAACTGTCATGTTTTGACTCTGCATCACCTGAAGGTTGACTGGTAGAAATGATTCAGGCATTAAGTTCGCCTTAGCACAGTTTTTTTTTTGACTTGTGTTTAAGTTTTAATAAATAAATATATCTAAACAGGCGCACACACACCTTGCCATCTATGCTGACACTACTTATCAATATTAATACACACTAAATTATCAATTTTAACGAGTTTAGTGAACTCGTTAAAATTGATAATTTTCCTAACGTGAAAGATTTAGGCATAATATTAATTAGCCTGGAACAAAAACACAGAAATCTATAATTAGGAATACTTGAAATTTATTTAAACCTATTTTAAATCGCTAATCCATTCTCAGTCCTTCAACCAAATTGCATATTCTACTTTGGTTAGAACTTGCTTAACTTATTTAAGCCCGTCTCTAACTGTTCTCAAGAGTCATCACGAACCGTCTGGCGCGCAATGTTATGATTTCCAGCCTCCTGGACAAGCCGGATTCCTAAAAGGTTTCACCGCCGTAGACCACGTACATTTACGTTACGTTACATTTACGTCCGGCGTTCGTGCTAGGGCCTCAAAAAGGGCGAAGGATATAGCCTGCCTCTTTGCGTTTGTGGACTACGTGAAATTCTTCGATTCGATCGAGACTTGGGTTGTAGGTAGAATTGACTGTCGGTACATAGAGGTGCTGTAGTGTCTGTGTGAAAATGCTACTATGTACCTCGAAACCTACCCTTCTGCAGCGAGGTGTTAGGCAAGAAGACGTTATCTCTCCGAAACTATTCACCACTGCACTGAAGGATGGATAGCTTGAACTACACAACCTGTTTTATCTAAGCCTAGTTCGATCTACAAAAGTGTTATTGGGTTTTATCATTCGGTAGATGCTTATAGGCTGACCCTTATTACATGGACATAACTGTCAAAACGTGAAAATGAAAATACTGGACACGTCTGCGTACCCCTTCAGGGTATACTGGTTCAACCCTAATTTCCCGGAATATTTACAAATTCGAGAAAAACTGAACGAACGAATCAACTACAAACAACGAACCAAATATAAGAATAAAGCGTTCACCTCGCGCATTGAGTTCCGCTGCGACGTCCTAGATTCGCCAGACACTGATCCATCGGAGCCGGTGAAGCGCACTTGCGACGCCCGTGTCCAAGATGCGGCACCGGCCGTAGCAGCCGTGCCCGCCGTCGCATCCGTGCCGGTCGTGCTGCACGCCGATGCTGACTTTACCGACGCTGGCTGGCAGTAAAAAAAAAAGAAAAGAAAAAAACATTATTATAAAGAACTAGCAGCGCCCCGCGGTTTCACCCGCATAAGTGTCGATCCCGTGGGAATATCTGGATAAAAACTATCCTATGTCCTTCGCCGGCATGCAATGTATCTATCTATCTGCCAAATTTTATCGAAATCCGTTCAGTGGTTTAGGCGTGAAAAGGTAACATACAGACAGACAGACAGAGTTACTTTCAATTTATAATATTATAATAGTATGGATGTTTTTAAGAATTACTCCTTCTTCTTTTTTGGATTCTTGCCGAAAGAGGGGTCTTATCGCCGCTGTCGCGGCGTGCCCTGCGCAGGGTTGCGACAGTCGCTCTTTCCCCCGACCCCTTGGCAATTCAAAAGTGCCTGTGATTTCATGATTCATTCATTAATATCTGTCGTCAAGATGACGGCAAATATAAGTGATCATTTGTAAAAGGCATGAACAAGTGACTGCACAAATATGTGACATCGAAAGAACAAAACTATTGACGAGACAAGCGACGCGAAGCCAAAATATAGGAAGCTGCATCGGTTTCAAAAAGATGTGTCAACACCACAACACAATACATGTAAGCAGTTGTTTGCGGCTGTCATTTGTAGATCTTTGACAATCGTTACGGGTCGTCAGAAGAACAATAGTCTGACAACCAGTCTTGAGATCAGATAGTCGCTCCATGTAAAACACTGGTACTTAGCTGCATTCGGTTAGACTAGAAATCGACAATAAAATGTTGGGGAAAAACTAGGCAGCTGTCGTATTGTGTTGTGGTGTTGACACATCTTTTTGAATCCGAATACAACAGCTACTATCTGCACATACAAGAGCGACTATCTGATCTCAAGACTGGTTGTCAGACTATTGTTCTTCTGACGACCCGTAACGATTGTCAAAGATCTACAAATGACAGCCGCAAACAACTGCTTACATGCTTCCCGATGCACGGATTGGTCTCGGACCCATCCACGTATCAACCTAGACAAGCGTATCTTAACCTTGGTCGGCCCGCGCGGCTGTTTTTACTTAGCATTGAGCCCAAGCAAGTACAAAAATTCATTTTTACAACAAAAATGCATGTAAAGCGCTTACAGATAATTTTAATAAACAAACTTATACTAACTTGAGACAGTGGTTGGTAAGAAGAAGTTCCGAAAGCGTCGCTAGCCTCGGACATGTAGGAAGGTGACATGGACACCATGGCATCGTCAGACGGAGCATCCTTCAGCACCCCCATGTTCACCTCCGCCTCGCTCACAGTGTCACCCTCTGCACCCTCCTGCTTCATGCTCTTGGCTATGTCCGCGTAGCTGAAATAAAAACAAAATAAATTTATTTATTGGTTATCAATCATGTTGCTGTACCAATAACAGTTATCTATACAACTAAATAAAATTTAAGTGTCTGTTTGTATTGCCAAAATAACAGCTTTTTACTAAATGCGTATGAAAGTCTACACGCTACTTATATCAATATTTTTTTAACCATTTTTGTATGTCTGTTTGTTAAGGCTAATATCTGAAACGGCTGGATCGATTTTGACGGGAATTTCTCTGGCAGATAGCTGATGTTATAACGAGTAACTAAGATTTTATTTTACAAAAATAGAATTAGTAAAGACACACATCATTGTTTTCCGACATCCACGCGAACGACGACATCGCGGGCACAGCTAGTTAATAAAATAAAAACGTAGCAACGTTAAAATTATTTTCCAATTGTAAGCTGTGTTTACTATAACGTAGCCTTTACGACAGCGACATGAGAGCCGTAAGAACCCGATCATTGTAAGTTATGTATGTACATGAGAGCAACGGTTGCACGGCGTAAGATGAGCACACCTTAGAAACCAGTTGCAGTACCGCAGACAATTTATTATTTTCAAGCTTTTTATATTCGCGCAAGCACAAAAGAATAATTAAAATTCGTACAAGGAATTGAAGTTAATCAACAATATTTGCTTAAAACTTATACATAAACATGGCTTAATCACACTTAATCATACCTATAAAGCTAAGGTTAAAACCCAATAAACACAAAGTCCCCGTAAAAGTTTCATGTTTTATTGCTAGACTTACGATTTGGTAGAGGTCCGGTCTGAAGCAGACATCCTCGACGACTGCTGCACCAACGCAAGCATTAACCAATTAAAGGACAACGGCGCAGTGGAAATTTATAAACGTAAGCGTCAATAGCAAACTATACAAATTCTGCAACAGGATAGTGGCGAAGGACAATTTTGAAATCACTTTTCTTTGTCCGACAATAAAATCGTCGTAGGTATTGTGGAGTGGAGGTGACTTAAATGACAAATAAATCAAATGCACGGATACCAACGCCCGGGTTCTAACTGATTTTTTAATTTTTTTTTTATTGCTGAATGGGCTCGCTCTTGACCTCGATCACGCCTGATGGAAAGCGATGGATAAGGTCTATGATGGAACGAGCGTGCCCAGAAGATGGAACTGGAACTTCCACGCATCAACGAAACACAGCAGACTGCTTGACGCCGGACTCCGCAAACCAGGCGGGCGTTAGCCCTACCACCGCAAGGGAAGAATTGGCCAGTCAAATAAGGTGTTGGGTGTGACTGTCCAGGATGCGCCGAGCGCTCGGTTCAGTTCAGTAACTGGCGGTACAAACTCCGCTACACGAGGAGGCTTCTTCATGCATCCCAAGCAATGATATACATTGCACTACATATTCTTGGTTTCGGATGGTAGTAGAGTATTTTTTAAATAAAACGGAATACAACTAGACCTGTGGTAACGGTGAAGGAAAACATCGTCAGAAAATGGTCCCAGAACCAAAAATTCTAAGAAATGTTATAAATTATATCAACCCGCACTGGGCCCGCATGGTGGATTACAGGCCACTACCTCTCAAAGAAAGGAGGCCTGTGTCCCAGCAGTGGGAACATTACGCGATGATTGCGCTATACAAGTGTTTATACACACGTCACTAACCTGCTGGGTAATTGCGTAACACACTATCAGTAAGTAGCAATGGGTTTGACTTTGACAGTTGAACAACATTCACTGCGTTATTTACGTTGTTGACATGACATGAATATTTACTTTGTAAGTAATTTTTATTATTTTTTTTTTAATTAATTATTGTGAATGTGAGGACTATGTGGGTCATTTCTTTTTTCCTTCTTAGTTTTAATCATGATCTGGCAGTTTGAGTAGTTTATGCGGCCTACCCAAATGTCCTGTCTTTGGTATTGTTCGTCGAATCGTTGAGCTCCTCAAGTTCTGAGTTGAGCTGCACGATTTTTGACAAATGCGTGCACTGATTGGACAGGTCCGCTCAATCTGTGTGGTTCTTTCCTCAAAAGACCATTTCAGACACCAATCTACATGGTCTTCACACGATCTGACCAAGATTTTGTCTGGACTTTAAAAGAGACTGTGACTTCTGAGTTTGTTTCGGCCTTTCTTCTCAGAATAGTCAGTTAGGAAACGCCGACCTCATCTAGTTTAAAAAAAAAATATGATTGACGTGTAAAAGTGTTTGTACAAACCTACTTACAGAAATAAAATCATTTATCATTTATCATTTGTTGAGCAGACAAACTTTTCGAACATATGAAGGAATGGATAAGCAATATACTTAAAAATGTTTCAGATTGAGATTGATAGTGTGTTACGCAATTAGTGCGCCGGACTGCGCTAACAAGTATTATAGATATCTCTGACTCGCACACTACGCGAACAGTATTTTTGAACTACTAGTGTGTCCCTATGTAAAGGCTTTAATCCTAGGCAATGAAAAAAATTTATGAATAATAAAAACACCATCCATTACACGTTTCACAAAAACATAGGAAGGGCAATTTCATAAACTGGGTAGTAACTAAACACAATAAGGAAACGGTTACAAGGATTGCGAAATGTTTCAGAGCAACAAATTCCACCAGAGGCCGTATAAAGTATTGTAAAAAATGTTTCTTGGGAAAAGACACGTGTTCGAAAAGAAAGTTTTTCAACTTGTAACAGCAGGGTAATTTCGTAACACATTATCAGTAGCAATGGGTTTCATTTTGAAAGTTCGACAACATTAATTGCGTTATTTGAGTTGTTAGGCAGACACATTTTTCGAACATATGGAGCCATAACCATAACCATAATCAGACTATAATGTTCCCACTGCTGGGACACAGGCCTCCTTTTGGTGAGAGGGAGTGGGCCGTAATCCACCACGCGGGCCCAATGCGGATTGGCAGATGTCACATGTCTTCGAATTTTTGGTTTAGGACATGCCGGTTTCCTCACGATGTTTTCCTTCACCGTTTTGAGAGCAGTGGTGATGAAATAAGAAGATACATATGGAGCAATGGATTAGAAATATGCTTGAAAATGATTCAAATAATAATAATAAGTACTTATTTTCTCACCACAATAAACATTACAGACATTGTTACACAATATGATAGATTATTTGGTTTAGTTTACTGTGGGAGACTGGTGCCTAAGATAGGCTTTAAGGGCCTGTGTTTCAGGTCACCAGGTCTCCTCCCTCTAGCAGTTCGATACATTGCATGATAATAATAATAAAAGTGATTTAACAGATTTGGAATTAGGAGGTTGTATAAAAGCTTTTAGAGTCTGTAGCTCAACATAAGGTGTTTAAAAAATAAATACCTAAATAATAATTGAATGGAAAAAACAAAACAGACAAAAAGAGAAAAAAACAAAGTAAAAAATAACGTGTTTGTATAGTGTTAGAATTGTTAGTAAGCATGTAGTGAAGACGTGAGAAAGATGTGTTTCGTGTGTGTATGTGTGAGAGTGTGTATGTGTGGGTGTGTGTGTGAGGGTGTGAGTGATGGTTTATTAAATAGCAGTTGGTATAGATTATGTCATACTGGTAAGTAGTTTTTCGGTGTCATCATAGTTGAGCCCCTGGAGCCACGTGGCAAGCTTCTTTTTACATTGTGTTTTAAATTTGTTGAGTATTATTGATTTTGTTGTACAAGAATCGTCCCAGATAGCAAAAGAAGCCGTTGGAGAATACGGTCGAAAGGGGAGATTGAGTGCGACTTACGGGATTATATCGTCTCTTACCATGTGTCATTGATGGGTGATAGGTGAGTAGTGAGTGTTGTTTTAGTAGGGTGTGCAGGATGAATAGTTGGCGTACTGTTAGTGTTCTCGATTGCTTGTAAAGCAGATCTGTAGGATAACGGTATGGGAGAAAATTAGACACTTTTAAGATAACTCTCTGGGCCCTCTCGAGTTCAAGGAGAGTGGTTTTAGGTGCACCGCCCCAGGTTGTTATGCAGTAACTTATCAACGACTGAACGAGGGCGAAGTAGACTGACCTCTTTAGTTTGTCATCCGCTACGTGTCTCAGAGTTTTGAAAACATATATCAATTTACGTAGCCTAGTAATGAGTGAGTCTATATGTTGTTGAAATCTAAGGGTGTTGTCGACTATTACCCCCAGATACTTCACAGATTCGGTTTTAGAAAGGCGGAAGCAGGTGCAGGCAGCATCATGCGGTGTTGGGCATGAGTGGACTTTAATGGTATCCGGAACTGTAGGTAAATGTTTTTTTTTAGTGCAAAGGAAAAGTAGTGAGTCTTACTCGCATTAAGTGTAAGTAACTGCGCAGATATTCAGTGACAGTATTGAAGCCCGACTGAGCGTACGAGTACACATCGCACCAGGTATCTGCACTAAATAGGAGGGCCGTGTCATCGGCAAAACTTATAATTCTGCCCTTAGGTAGGGTGAGCATACCCAGGTCGTTAATATAGATGAGGAAAAAGGTTGGGGCGAGCACGCTGCCCTGGGGCACGCCGTAGGTGACTTTGCGTTCATCACTAAGGAAATCATCTATCTTAACGCACTGAGTACGCTCACTGAGGTAGTCTTTAAAGAGCTGAAGTTGAATCCCTCTAATTCCCAGGTTTTCCATTTTGTCTGTGAGTATAGGTACAGAAACCGTGTCGAATGCCTTAGCCCCCCTCCCTAAATCACTTATGCCCTCAAATTGAGAGTAATAGTGTGTTACGTAATTAGGGTGCTGGTTAACGTGATCAAAATAACAGTAGGTACTACACACAATCCAAGCAGCCAAACATGCAGCTATTGCATAGAATCAATTTTTTCTAACGGATCAGGCAGCTGTGCTACTGGGGAGTTTGGTGCGCCACTTCTTCCCAGCGAAAGCACTACGAAGAGGTGAAGGGGGGCGTATTGGGGGACTGTTTCACGTAATTTTGACGTTAGAAAAGTGCTGATTCTCAGCCTTATTTGAATAAATGACTAGTATTTTGATGATTAAGGGCCGATTTTCAATTCTCAGATGACTTTTATCTGAAGTATAAACACGGTTTGACATATTTTCTATAAAGGCTTTTTTACAGAAGCTGTCAAACTGTAATATTTATTCTTTAGATAAAAGTTATCTGAAAAATGAAAAATCGGCCCTTAATCTAATGTCTATAAAAAATCTTAACTTTGATTTGGCCAAGATAAGCTTTGCTAAAGAGTGTATTTATAAATTCCAGTCGTCCTAGATTTCCAAACAGTTTTTCAAATAAGTATGGTATTCAGGACTGCTTAAGTTTACTCAGAATTTCAAAATCGATTTAGTATAAACTTACTCTTAAGTATGTCCATGCTAAATGCTACTTAGGACCAATTCGACCAAACTTTTATACCTAGAATAAGTCTTATCCTGCGAATAAATTTTGAATTTTTGACCATTTTTCCATACTAGAACTGTCAGACCTCAATTTTATTCCACGGATAAAATATATCTGACTTTGGTAAAATCAGCCCTGAATCATAACTTTCTAAACACGGAATTTTTGTTATTGTACAGTACGCATCAAAAGTCCATAGGAAAACGCATAAAGCAATAAAGTTTAGTTTGACTTACGAATAACGTTTAGTTTGGAACTTTTCTCTGCTTACCAGTGTATCGTAGTTTCTAAACGGACTGGCCTATTTAGATGCGATTTTTTAAATAAAAGGCTACGGTTCATTACGTTGTAGTAATTATCAAACACATTAAATGAACACTTACCTAACGACTCGATGGGTGCAAACTACAAACTCCGGTTTTGAATTCCACTGGTGATACGTGATGTAGAAGCGAGTCTGAAGCCAGATCCACTGTTGCCCTTTTGTTAGGAATCGGTAGTAGCAGGACGTTAGTTCACCTTTCTGCATCACTGTAAAAAATATTGTGACTTGTACTTTAAGACATAGTACAGATCAAAAGAAACAGTTCAAGATGTTGATGAGTATTTTAAGCATTACTTTTTAAGTTATCTTTGCTTCACATAAGGTTTCCTTCACAAAAAATATCAAGAACATCATTGGGGTCGTGGGCCATCAGTGGGGTAGTTTTATTTATTTTGCCTCGTTCCACGCGTGTTGTTTTAAGTGATACAGTTTTGGCGTATTTCAGTAACATGTCTATGAATACATGAATGATTTAGGATAATATTTGTCTAAATATACTCACAAGCCTCGTGGCACGTGACTACTTTTTCTAAATCGTCAAAGTGGTAGTAGTCATAGCCCGAGGTGCCGAGTACTTCGAATGGTAGGTAACCGATGATGGGCGGGGCGCGGTGGTCCAGAAACAGGAACTTCCATTCGAGACTGTGTCGGGATGTGAACTCGCTGCGGTTGGAGTCGACGAGCGACACGTCCCGGATCAGCAGAGGGGTGTACAGCCGACCAGTGCATACGAACAATAACCTGACAAACCCGAACATAATCAACCTCTATATTATATGCCACAATCATAATATTAGTATTTTCTCTCATATCCGTGTTCTACAGAGGCATTACTGCCTCTAAACTCGTGTTCGAACGCCAGGACTGCCAACTGCTACGCGGAAAAGGAAATACGGGTCCGGGCTCCGACCATGTCTACTCCGATCAGTGCTCCATGCTTCAAAAAAGAAATGACGTGAAAAGTCCTATGGTGATGGAGGATGTTTTCTACTTTGTATGATTACATGTAATGCTGTTCTAGCCGCTATCAGCAATATTCTTACCTTGATTCATGATCGGGGTTGTAACTAGGCATCTGATCATTATCAAGTGGCTCCATGTTTGTTCCTGAAAATAAAATAGAACATTTCCAAAGCTGCAAGACAAAACAAAAACAAAAAGATTGTTTGTTCACTTGGGGATGTGTTCTGATTATTGTTTACGGGTTACTAGCAGCGCCCTGCGGTTTCACCCGCATAAGTGTCGATACCGTGGTAATATCGGGATAAAAACTATGCTATGTCCTTTCCCGGGACTAAAACTATCAAATTTTATCCAAATCGGTTCAGTGGTTTAAGCGTGAAGAGGTAACAGACAGACAGACAGACACACATTTGCATTTATAACATTAGTATGGATACAGCAAAATAATTTAATGATTAAATATTTCCGAAAATTTTAAAGTGGATATTATTATCATTAAATATAAAATTTTTCATTTCATCGAATCTTGGGCTATTAGTCTGAAAGTGATAGGAAGAAAAATATAAATAAGTTACTACTCACGAAAATGACCATTTAATACAACAAGTTCATATGTGGCTTCATCTCTGAAGTCCAATGCTCCTCTTTTAAGATGACACTGGAAGCGGATTTCGTTTTCTACAACAGATAAACCTTTGATTGGCACCCAAGTACTTACAAAATTGACTAAGAATTACTGTAGGTAATCTATAGTAACACACAAATTATGGAAGGTAGTTACAACATTGGCATGTCAATGGCCTCAAAGAGATCTTGCTTATTATGTTTGTTAGGTGAAATATGATATTGATTAGTCGGTTCTATCGTAGTGATTATTTGGCAATAAAACAAGATCAGTCAAGTAAATGAAATCGAACGTGGCTTCTACTTTACGGTCAAATAACACAGTTGATATTCGTGTAAACGGAGCCAATGCACAAATAATCATAATACCACGAAAACTTCACTCGCAATGCGATTTCGGATCAATTATTGGAAATAAAATACACAGGATAAAATAACAGGCACGAGTAGGTATTATTTTAATTATTCTTTTTGTATCTTTCCATAATAAAAAGAAAACGCTAAAAGAGCGATAAATAAAAGACACATATTATGTTTTTTTTATTTATTTCTGTATAGGTACAAGCTGCTTTTTGCAAACAACGACTATTTTCTAACGCGAAGCAACATGTTGGCATAAACATTATCATAATCAGCCTACAATTTTCCCACTGCTGGGACACAGGCCTCCTTTCTTCGAGAGGGAGTGGGCTGAAAACTAGCACGTGGGCCCAGTGCGGGTTGGTAGATGTCACGTGTCTTAAAATTTTTGGTTCTAGGACATGCCGGTTTCCTCACGATGTTTTCCTTCAACGTTTTGAGAGCAGCGGAGATGAAATTATTTACTCAAAGTAAAGCGCCTGGCTGGGTTCGAACCCATGACCTACATGTCGCAAGTCGGGCCGTTGCCTCTGGGCTACCACTGCTTTCTTTGGATCCTTGGCGTTAGACAAAAATTTTCTTTAACATCAACCTACTTTTATTTACTTTAATAACAACTTACAGAGGAACTGTGTACCTACAATACGACCGACGTAACTTGGCGGGCCTGAACTTTGCGCAGATGGCTGCGCAGTAAGATTTTTTAGGAACCAAATGGTGACATGAGGCGAGTGAGAGAACATGCGCGAAAGTTCTTAGTGCCCATGTTCATGCCCGCCTAGTTACGTCAGTCGTATTGTAAATACTTTAGATCGTTGATAATTATTTTTGTCTTATGATGAATGAATAACACGCAAGCAGACTGAACGCTTTACAATCTAATTCGAAGGGCAATGTGACCAAAGTACAAGAATTATTCGCACAGCAAAACCGCACAGCATTTTTTTTAGTTCGCAGTAATTTCGCTTTCGTTATGTAGCTACTGCACAGAAAAAGTGATTCTTTATGACAAAATAAAACTTCATTCAAAAGCTTCATATCATCCACACAAACCAATTACTTATTAAAGTTATTATTAAACCGTCCAATATAAGGCAGATCCACTCTTACGATAAAAGGTAGGATCAACTTTCCATCAAATCTACATAATTATACTAATTTATTAAAGCAGAAGAGTTTGGTTTTTGTTTGAACTCGCTAATCTCTGGATCTTTTATTCGGACTTGTACAATTCTGCATTCGCATCATCATCATCATCATTTCAGCCGAAAGACGTCCACTGCTGGACATAGGCCTCCCCCAAGCACCTCCACTTCGACCGGTTCTGTGCTTCTCGCATCCAACGAGCGGTATTCGCATATGATATGATATATATGATTCTTGAGGAAGGTTATAGGCTATTTAACGTCTCGTTACGACCCTTAGTAGCAGAGCAAAAGAAAAAATAGTCAAAAGAATGCTCAGCGAAAAAAATTAAGTAAAAGCGCGGGCGGGCGATGCGATGCGATGCGACGCGGTGGGTCGGAGGAACAAGAAATTTCACGCGAACGAAGCCGCTGGTAGGAGCTAGTAAACAGTTGCTCTTTTAACCAAATTTTAATAATAGACAAGACATCAATATTAAATTGAAGAGAAGTGTATTTCACAAAGCAGGTCAGAGATTCATTCAACAGATACGATCTAGACATAATAGGTTCTACGTCAGTTTACTATTGGCCCGAGCAAAAGATCTTTAAACGATACCTAAATTGGTTTTATATGCACGACACACGTACAGGCGCCAGCATATCAAGCTACTACAATCTGTCAAATTTCTTTAATACATTTTCAACTTTATCGCTAAAGCATAAGGTTCAAAGTTGATTGGAAACATAATGGCAATGCTTGCAATATCTATCGCTATGGCACTGAGCCTTTCATTCGCAAGAGCTATATTTTTACTTGCTTAATAACAATGTTTACAATAAAACATTTGCAGTTGGTAATGTCTGCTGATAAGAATCTGTTTGACAAACATTCGAATATAGCCCTATCCACACAGGTTCAGGGGCTTCGAGACGGGTCGATCAAGCTCAACCAGTGAAAAAGTTAATAAAAAAAACTTATACAGGCAATCGTTCCCGTCCCATATGACCTGACCCTTTTATGTGTGTGGATAGACCTTTAGATGAGATCTAATGTATAGATATTTTAATTCTCTATTAGTAACGAAAGTTATACCGTCGTTACGGCACGCAATACAGAAACGCAGCATTAACGCAAGCTAGCATAGGCATTACTAAATACGATTCAAGGTCATAATAGCACACGTATCAACTCGGAAAGGGATCGTCACCGTATCAACTCGAGCCATTCAGTATTCTTTGTATGAAACTCCCTACTGTAACGCACTAATCGGAATCGTAACGTAATCGCCTCGCCTCGGGACAAGCTCACGAACCGCGGTGCGGTGCTTGGTCAACTTGCAGTTCCCGCGCTTACGGCTCGTCGTCCCTGCGCTTATGTCTCTTCGTCCACTGTTGCCCCTCTCGCCTCTCTCACCCCTCCCGCGGCCTGCCTGCAGCACTATCAATTATCGGCGGTCGGCGTGCCGTAAGCGCGGCGTCGCCTAGCCGTAGCCTAGTCGACGAGTCGACGTATCGGAGCTTCTGATCCGCTTTGGTTACGTGCTTACGTTAGGTTGACGCCGAGGCGAAAGGCGATACGGTTATGATCCTTTTCCGAGTTGATATGTGTGCTACGACCTTATAACGTAACCAGAGGTTTAAAGTAGTAGTTAAGTCCATTATTTAATTTAGTAGGAATGTTATTAAAACAATAACAGTCTAGATCAAACACCTAGTTTCTTACTGATTGTGTAATCTGTGTGGAAGTATTGTTTAAAAAAAAATCTTAGTATTTCTTTATCCAAAAAAAACTTGAACCAAAGTTTGCTACAAACAAACAAACTTTGAATCAAGTATTTTGAGAAGATTTAAATGGCATTGTTTTTTGTTATGTATTGATACATACCTTTACCGGGAGTTGTGTTCATTGGGTCAGATGCACTCCCAGGATTCTGCAACAGATTGTATAAGCTTGGCCGATCTTCTTCACATGCCAAGTCAAATATGCTTTTATTCACTATATCACCCTGCAAAAAAATTACTAAGTTAGTAATTATGTATGTTTGAATTCAGTATAAAACACAACAAAGAATCAATTTAAAAAATAGCTTACGAAAGAGAGCAATATATTCAATATTTTGCTCTTTATTCTCTGGATAATGGATATGACATTCTTTTTAGTCACAAATATAAATAATTATGATATTAAAAACTTACTGGATTGTGACCCAACAAAGATGTGATGCTTTCTGATACATAGAATATTTGACCTGTGGCTGAGAAAACCATTACAAATCCTTCCAGAGCCTCCAACACTAAATATGTAAACTCTTCATTTGACAAAAATGCTGGTTTCCAATCCTCTTGGACATCATGAGCTCGTGATCTAACAGTGATTTCTAAAACAAAATTATCATAGTAAAAAAGATGATAACTATAGCCATTCAAATTCATTCAATCTGTTATCATTCTAACTTTCGGAAGGGGAAAAAGGGTGTTCTCAATTAATTCACATATTTTTTTCTTTAATTACAAAGGTTTACTTTTTGTTTGTAGGATATTGGAATAAACATGTGACTAAATGAGTGTAGATAAATGTGGATGGATTGATTTTGTGAGGAATGATATGAAAGTAAAGGGAGTGAGTGAATGTGACGGTTGACCGAGGAGAATGGTCGAAGGAAACGCGTCGACCCTAAGTAACATGGGACAAGGGCAGAAAGGTGATATTGCTTGTTTGTACAGTGACGAGCATAAGTATGTCTACACTTGGCTTTATTCAATGGCGATTTTCTCCTTTATTTTTGAATGAAATTGTATGTTATTACGAACATAGTATTTTCGAACCTATAGGTTTATGTAAAGTGTCGTATTTCCACTTTGAATTCGTTATTTCGTGAAAAAATCGCAATTGAAAGTTGCCAAGTGTTGACATATTAGTGCTCGTGACTGTACCTGTAAATGTACAAGCAATCATACACACATCAAAAGGTCTAGCGATCAAGTACGTTTTAGAGTATCGCCGCAATTGAGGATTATTATTTTTAACCGACTTCTAAAACTGAGGTTTTTTTTTACTTATTTATTTTTTTTATGTATGTTCGCGCATAACTCCGTCATTATATATAGACGGATTTGCAAAATATTTTTTTTTGTTCGAATGAAGTTTATTCCGAAATGGTCCCATTTAAATTTCGTAAATATCTGATGATGAGTTTCGAAGACAGACTACGGAACTCTTCAATAAATGCCAGCAAATCAACCGAGATTTTTGCTATCGCGTATACATTGTTTAAACAATCACACAACATAACATCACGCCTGTACCCTCTAAAGGGGTACGCAGATGTGTTCAGCATGCCACGGTACACCCTCATTTCTGTCAAAGTTGTTATTGGGATACCTCTAATCTAAAAATTCTCTCATTTATTAATGGATAAGGTATGCTTCAGGGGTTGCTTGGGTAGTTTTTGAATTAGCTTCAATAATACGAATTTTTTTCCACTTAGTTTTTATTGATGATGTTTTAATAGCTTCCTGTCACTGATATTCACATAGCAAGTAGTGTTATATGAATTTGTGTGGTGTAGGAAGGTACAACTAAAAAGTGAAAAAAATAAAAACGAAAAAAATAAAGAAGTCGGATGTTATTTTTTTGTAAAAAACGTTTTCACTTATTTGGATCGTTATTGATTCTTTTTATTAATTTCACCATTTGAATAAAGAATTTTCTTTAAATTTTGATTTAATAGATTAAATCAACTGTCAATCAGGATTCCTCTAAGTGTGTAATAGCGTTTTTACCAAACCCATGAATGTTGCAAGTTGGTTCCAGGCAACGTACTATGGCTGTCGCTCTTGGCACTACACATAGCGTCATAAGCCGCCTCTGGACACGCTATCATATCACGGGCAGCGTGGCCGAGCGACATAGCGGACCATCTTGCATCACCACTCGCAGACAGGACAGGTACATCCAAAATACTGGATGGAATCGTACCATGACCGCTATGATGTTGGCTACGAGGCTCCACAGCTCTTCAGGTTTGCTAATAAGCGACCAAACCACCCGAAATCGTTTACGTGAAGTAGGTCTGCGTTCCCGAAGGCCGCTGAGAGTTCCACCTATAGCACCCCGCAATCGTACGGCCCGTTTACAATGGGCTCGCGAACACAGAAATTGGGAGGAAGAAGACTGGCGTTGTGTTTGCTTTTCCGATGAATCTCGTTTTGGTATAAGGCCGGATACAAGACGTGCTCGAGTTTGGAGGACCTCTGGTCGTCAAGAACGTTTGAAATTTTGTCAGAAAGTTTATATGGAGGGGGAACAATAATGGTTTAGGCAGGTATTAGGATCGGGGCAACCTCAATGCTCAGATTTATGCGGAGAGGATTGTTTCAGACGTGATTATCCCTTCGCGAAGCCGGTTGGGTGATTCGTTTTGACTAATGCAAGACAACACACGTCCACACACGGCTAGAGTCGCAACACGCACTCTTGCAGATGCTCGCATTAACGTTCTGCCGTCGCCTGCTCAATCGCCAGACCTCAACAAAATTTTGCACGAATCGGATATGCTCCAAAGAAGAGCTCTGCCGAGTATGGATTCCGTGCATACCCCACAATAACTTTTGACTTGTTAGAAAGAACGTGCCGGCCATTCCTCAAAGTGATTTTGATGAACTGATTTTAAGCAAGCCAAATTGCTGTGATTGTGATTCGTGTCGATGGTGGAAACACAGATTATTAATTTTCTTCCTTTTTGTAGCTAGCACGGTACCGACAGCGAAAGTTACCGCTAAAGCAACTTTTTGACGTTTAGATAAAGTCGGCGCCATAATGCTAGACGTGCAAACGTTTTCACGTTCGAGTAACAACTGAGGCAGGAGGCGATTTCTAGCGGAAGTGTAATAAGCGGCACCCTGTCTGGTAGGCAGGGCACACGACAGACAGGGCCCGAGAAATCGTGTAATGTATGTAATAGGCCTTTATATAATGAAATAACTAAAATTTCGGAAGACGGCGTCTTTGGATCTGTATTTTAGTTTTTTGGCACCGACTTCCGAATTAAAGTTATTTAACACTTTGTAGTTTTTTTTGGAAGTCGATTTTTGTTTTGTTAAAAAGTTTTTATTTGTCGCTTTTTAGTGGGTCTGTTCATATTTATCTAAGTTACAATAGCCTTATGTCAACCTGCTCATCGCCTTTTACAAAATATTGCTTTACCCGATTCAGGGATGTTAATTGTTGAGGAGTTCTCCTGGTATTTCACCATCAGCTCCATTTCACCATTCGCATTTGATGAGCATAAATAGCTTAGCAACCATATTAAGGTAATTGAATCGCAACCCGTGAAATACTTATTATTGAGTAGTTCCGGTGGCCATCTGTGGTCTTTCCGAGAGCAAATGCATGAGTTACTATAAAAAATACCCAAATTGCTATAGGTGTGTGTATATATTTGAAGAGTTCCTTGGATTTCCCCAGGATCCCATCATCAGGTCCTGGCCTGATGACAATGGGACCACCTGGAAAGTATACCCCATTCAACCAAAAAAAGAATTTATCTGATCAGTCTAGCCGTCTTCCAGTAACTGGGTAAAATGCATTAAACAAAACTAACCAAGTGCGAGTCAGACTTGCACACGAAGGGTTCCGTATCACAAGGCAAAAACGCAGATAAAAACAAGTTTGTTATATGGGAGCCCCTCTTTAATATTTATTTTAATTTTATTATTAAAGTAAAAATACAACTGAGTATTTTGTGAATATTTCAAGTGCCTACCTGTTGCCATTATTGATATCGAGCAAAAAGGGGCAAAAAAAATCGCGTTTGTTGTATGGGAGCATATTTTGTTTTTGTTGTTATAGCGGCAACAGAAATACATAATTTGTGAACATTTCTACTGTCTAGCTATCCCGGTTCTTGAGATACAGCCTGGTGACAGACAGCGAAGTCTAAAAGTCTTAGTAATAGGGTTCCGTTTTTGCCCTTTTGTTACGGAGCCCTAAAAAAGATTCAGACGAACAGACAACCTCTTCCTTTTTTTTAAGTCGGTTAAAAAGACTAACGAATCCATAGCTTTGAGAACTGGATATAAAAAAGATTGGTACTTACCATTATGGTTCTTCAAAAAGGATATAGTGGATTTGAGAACCGTTGATTTGTCCATTTTCCGGTTGTTAGTGGACACCATAGCACTGAGCTCATTGACCAACAAGTTGAAATGGTCTCTACGCTTCTTCTCACTCAAGTTACGAGTCCTCCTGACCAAAACAATGAAAGAATGTTTAAATATAATTTTAAATATTCAAGCCATTGTTGTGTAGTTGCTAAGCACATCATAATTTTATATTTATGATTTATTCGTTATTTTATAACAAATAATTGTTATTATTTTATTTAGATATAAATCAGCTTGTCTAGTATCTCTATTAATTATATTTAAGCAACATATTCTAGTGAAGATAAATACCTTTTCGTATCATCCTTATCATCTCCATCGTCGTCCATGGTGCTGGCACTTATGTCTGGAGTTAGCACTGGATTCCAATCAATCTTTATGTTTTAGACATCGCAATGATGAAACATTCCACCAGACACAGCAAGCAACAGGGTCGAGGAGAGCCGACTGAAATCACACCAAACTTCCGCATTATTTGAGCTATCAACTACGACTGTTCTACAATACTAACACAGCGTTTCGATTTATACCATCAAGATAGGTACACTATAAGTCTTAAGCGTTTGTGAATAGGTAACTGGAAAATGAACACTGTATCAAGCACTTCGTCAGATTTGGTGTCGATAACTATTTACAAATGCAACACATATCAATCACATTACGCACCCAAGATAAGAATAGTTTTAGAAACAAGTTCCAAACACGTAACACCAATTAAATTCAACGCGTAATAACGCGTTTACGAAAATTGTGGATGAAATAAGTAACTTCACAAAAAAAAAAACTATGATTGAATTCAGCATTCACTGTGCTGCACAGACTACAATAATTTTACAATCATACTGAGTTCTTTTTCCCAGTCTTCCCAGTTTCCCACCGTATATAAAAAGTACAGCTCTCTGTGATTCCCATTCCCATTCGTACTCGCACTAATTGCCATAGACATAGACACAACTTTTTTTATGTCACACGGCCATCTGAGTCATAGTGTTATTATTAGGTACACATTAGACGATGAATCTGGCTCCTTCAATCTGCTGGGTCCTATTTCTCGTAACTTATTAGACTAATATTATGAGTCCATGAACGAATATTTTTTACAAGTTTACTAGCGTAGACAGAGTAAACTATAGACTGCTGCTTGTCTTCTTTTTCATTCGCACAAGAAAAAGAGAAATAGTAACGTCACTAGCAAAGAAAAGAGACAGAGTAAGAGTATTTCTGTCCCTTACCGCGTGTCGGCTAAGCACATCAATGTGCACAACAAGTTTGATGTCTTAGAATGAAATAATAAAAATTATAAATGAAATAATAAAAACTACACCGCGATTAAGGGGGAAGCTCTAAGGTAGCCCGCAAAATTCAAATTTTTCTTACGTTTTTTGCAGTTTGCTGGTCAGTATTAAGTTGTAAATACATATTTGTTACGGCCGCGAATCATATTTTAATCAACATACAACTTAATACTGACCAGCAAATTGCAAAAAACCTAAAAAAAAATGAATTTCGCGGGCTACCTGGCGCTTTCGCCTTAAACGGAAAATAAGATCTTTTTCGTGAATAATTCAATAATAGTACATTTGCGCAACTGTGAAAATGGTAAGGTGCAGTGTAATAAGCTGTAAAAATGATAGTATCATGAAGATTGCCGGAATTTTTTGTCCCTTTCGGTGACACGGATACCATGAGTCTATAGATTACTCTGTCTACGTTTACTAGTGTGCGTTTCTCGAAGCTACTATAGTAAAATATTAGTTAATAATTGCCAACTAATAAATATTAGCTAAAATTACCTAAGTAAATTCAATTTGGTTTCATAAAAAAAGTTATTAAAAAAATAAAAAACCCGACTGCGGTAAAAAACTTAGGTTAAAAGAAGTGAAAAGCTAAAAACAAGCCCATTTTAAATTAAATAAAAGCTGGAAGCAGGCGGGACCCATTTGAATTTGAAAATATAATAAAAATGGTATGGGTCCCGCCTGCTTCCAACTTTTATTTAATTTAAAATGGGCTTGTTTTTAGCTTTTCAGTTTTTTAGCGCAGTCGGGTTTTTTATTATTTTTAATAACTTTTTTTATTTCCAGCTTTTTAATTTACAAAATTAAATGTGAAAGATTTCGCTGACGGTTTAGTTCTTGGTACGTGTTTTTTACGATTTGTCACTTCGAATTACTTATAGCCTTATATGGTTAAAAGTTGTTTATATTTTTGTAATCGTCTTTTAAAGCCCTTTATTTTGATATCCCACTCGAAAGGTTTTGAGAAAAAAAAATTTTTTTTTGAAGACATACATACATACATAGTAGTCGCCATATTGAATTTTCACTAACGTCACGTCTTTAGTGACACTCGCCGTACTAAGAGGAATCGATTGACGTGTGAATCATAAAAAAATCGACCCAGGCGTTTAGTCTGTATAGTGCTTCAAAGGAACATACAAACATACATACATAGGATGATAAACACATTACCACTCCTTTGCGTAGCGCAGTCGGGTAAAAAAATGTGTTATTAAATATTCTTGTAAATTACACTGATAAAGCTATTAGTCTCAGAAGGCTTGTAAAAAATATTAACCAAAATTATTCGACAAAATATTAATATTATTTATTACCAAACAAATATAAAATGTGGTCTGACAATGTGTTCTTTGTTTCAATGTGCAAAAATATTATTATGTCACGAAAAATATCTGGATTTAAAATATTTATTTATTCAATAATGGTGTTTTTAATATTTTTCTTGTTTTTGCAAGGCCACCTGAATAAGTTTTCCTATCAGAAAAACCACACATGACAGCTGACCAAAAAAAAAATTTCCTAACATGTCTTTTAATTATTTATTTTTGTCTGCATATAGTCTGTGGAGGACCACAGACTAAATGCAAACAAATTTAATCTACTCTGTGGTACCTACCACAGAGTAGATTAAATTTGTTTGGATAAGGCTGTAAACATGCGAATCTGTGCCTATTTTGATCCAAAAGTGACGATGATAATGCCAAAAACTATTCATCGTTCAACTTCACTTCAGTATCATATTGTAGTCTTTGCTTCAGTTTGCTTACTTTGCTTCAGTTAAAAGGTTACATGCTCTGTGGCTTCAGTTTAAAACATCGTGTTGATGATAGTGGTCGTTGTGGAAGTTTTGTTGCTCTGTCCGTTAAATTGTAGTTACTCGTAAAGATATCGTTTTAAACTTAATTTAAGCATGTGGCCGAATCGACGGATGGGGCAATACATTACTCCGCAAGAACTGCAAGAGGTGAGTAATTTATAAAAATAATGATACTTGTCCTTTCGTAAAAAGACGCCGGCATTTTAAGTGTAAATTAAACATGTGGGAAAAAAATACTATTGCGGTTACGTAATTTTATATGGCGGAAGGTCCTAGCAGAGCGAGGGAGGCAGGTATTATCTTCGCCACGCGGTCGTTACGTAAGGGAATTATGTAAGGCTGAAAATCAAGGGATGACAGCAGGAAAACAAATGTAGAAACCGAACTAAGGGAGCGCGCGCAATGTAAATCCGCTGGCGTGTAAACAAGATAAACATAAACACGACGTCGCGGGCGCGGCGCCGCCGCCGTGGCCGGCCGAGGGCAAGCACCGAACCGACGCCAACCTTTGTTCACACTAAATTGCATAATTATTATATAATTTGATTGGTTTTCTGGGCTGCTAATGCGCTTGGAGCAGGCAGAAGCGATGAGCTCGTTCTTGGTCGCTTTGTTACAGTTAGTATTGCGAATTTGGATTGACACATTGATGTCATTTAGTTTTACATAACTTGTTAATTTACGTAACAAGTAATATATCACATATTAAAATGGTGGCCCACGATGATCTTGCATACCATGGAAGGTAATTATATTTAGAAAAGAAATTACTCAATACCTCGCAGTCTCAATAATACAGGTACTTGTTTAGGGGCTGATTTTTCAATCATTTGATAACTATTATTCCAGGAATAATTTTGAAATTTTGACAGTTTATTTCATACAAAAACTGTCAAACGTCAATTTTATTCCTCGAATAACAGCTATCAAAAGTTTTAAATGTTTATCTAAAAGTTATGATTGAAAAATCAGCCCTAAATCAGCGCCGGCAGCAAGTGTTGTTTTCTTTTCGTTATGTTTTCTTTTATTACTGTAATGTCAAAAATAAATATTTTCTGTCGTTTTATTTAATGAACAAAGAAAGACGGCAATGTTTTGCGCTTTTTTACGACAATCGGCTTTGGTGACCTTATATAATAATACCAGAGCACCAGAGCCAGTTCCTTAGAATAGACCAGGAGCTAGTTCTCACGTCCATTTATGCACAATACCACAGTCCACATCCCAGACTTAACAAGTAGGTTTGTAAAGTTAGGTGGGGAAATTAATTGTTAAGCAAATTGACTGCGAACTTATATTTTCCGTATATTCAGATCACAGCTGTCATTCTTTGACAGTGTTTTGTGAAATGGCTGAGCACGATAAATTTAGGTAGGGTGCTGGGTGTCAATTTGTTTAAGGGGGATGCGCTAAGGTAGCCCGCGAAATAAAATTTGCTTTGGTTTTTTGCAATTTGTAGGTCAGTGTCAGGTTGAATGTTGGTCAAAATATTATGTGCGATCGTAAGAGCCAGTCCACACGGCGCGTTGCGTCAGCGTTGCGTCGACGCTACAGTAAACACGTCCATTTATCGTCAGCGTCTTAGTACGCGTGTCCGACGGTACGAGATCGACGTCAGCGTAATGCCTCCTCTACACGTCGACAGATTCATCAGCAGATGGTGATCTGCGAATGCGTCCGCCGACGTGTTACAGTAAACACGTCCATTTATCGTCAGCGTCTTGGTACGCGTGTCCGACGGTACGAGATCGACGTCAGCGTAATGCCTCCTCTACACGTCGACAGATTCATCAGTAGATGGTGATCTGCGAATGCGTCCGCCGACGTGTAGACGGGGTAAATTGCTAGTCTGTGGTAGGTATTTGACGTCGGCAGATGCATCTGCCACCAATCCGTTTTTTGTCGGTTTTTGTGGCACGGATCAAAGGGTTTCAGCGCGAGCGCCCGGCATGTGTCCACACGTCTGACGATGCATTAGTATTATCGTAGTCGTGAATGAGAGTGCATGCGTGCTTCTTGCAGTTCTTTTTTTCTCGTTAACCTATTAATCTCGTTCGCTGAAATGGCTAATATGAGCACAGACGCTTTACTGCACAATTTACTGCGATGCACACTCAAATAGTAGTTAAAAGTACTAAATAAATAAATAGCTGCGGCAGCTACGGTCTCAACATCTATTTTTTTAATGTTGCGTGCGTACGAGTTGCGTCTGTCGAGAATTAAGGCGAAGCGCGCACTACGATTTTAATCGTTGCGATTTAGTTATAAAAACACAAAAAAAAATTAAGCGAATTCTCAAGCGATTTTTTTGCAGTGCGCGGACTCTAGTACCTATACATATATGTATTGTCTACAGATTGACGATTATTTATCGCAACTATTAAAATTCGTAGTGCGCGCTTAGCCTAACACAGACTGAACGACCAACAGACGTGTGGTCGGCTCGTGGTGATCCATCTGCTGATGCATCTGTCGACGTCTGCTGACGTGTAGAAGAGGCTTAAGAGGAATTCTGGCCATACTTAGAAAGTTATATTGATGATTGCAATGATTATTATTCTGTAAATACATATTTGTTACGGTCGCAGATCATATTTTGACCAACATACCTACAACCTGACACTGAAATGCAAATAGCCAAAAACGTAAGTAAATTTGAATTTCGCGGGCTCTCCTGGCGCTTTCGCCTTAACAAATTTCCCTGACTGTACCTACAAAACAAACCGATCAAATAAATACGCGTTTAACCTGTGTAAAAAGACGTTCTGTCTTTGAACTTGTCCACTGACAGGTGGGGTAGGTAGGTAGGTAGTAATAATCTAAAATATCCATTTACTAACCGCATAATGTGTCCCGGTATTAGGTACCTACATAAATTAAGTTACGTTGAAGATTTAGGGGAGAGGACTGGAGGCACCGCAATCTTTTTGTGTGATTATGATTAACAATTAAGCGAAGACCTACAAATCATCGTAATAGCCTTTATTAACAATCTTAATTTATTTATTTTATTGTCTTTTTTACATTTTTGATTTAAAGATTGTTTTGTTTTAGCAGACCTACGAGGTTTATTATAAATTGCGATATTTTTCGCGTCGTTGGTACCTATGTGTCAGACTACAGATTATTTGCAACACACTGTTTTGTCCGTTAAAATGGACAACGAAAGTAGGAAAAAGAATGCAGACCTTGCAAATTAAAAGAATGCAGTCCTTACAAATTCATTCATCTACATAGGTCCTAAGACGCGCCCCCCATTACGAAACTACACTAGGCCTCGGCGCCGTCATGGGTTCAACACTTGGGGGACAACACTTCAACAGCCGACAGTAGTTAGTTTCCTAATACGACATTGACTGGTTCCACTTCAGCAGTACCCCTCTCCATTTCGACCAAAGTAGTAGGTAAAATATTTAAGGTGATTTTGGCGTCAGAGTCAGGAGTCGACCTTCTATCTTATCGCTCAGGATCAAGATTCGAACACGTAACGAAACTATATTTATAGACATGACACGACATCATCTTCGCGGTAAGTAGATTTGCTCACAGCTGTAGATGGACTTCGCAATGATCGCTACAATGAACTGTCGCAGGGGTTATTGCCATATTCTACACGCGCTCGCAGACGGAAGTGTGATATTAATAGCATACAAGATGAACGCTGCTTCCATTCAATAAATTGGCCCTTATGACACATCATACGATAAGATACGGTGGGCTATCCACTGCTGAGAATCAAATGGTAGAATCACAGACTTATATTGGCTAGACGGCTATTGGCTATATTGGTCGCGACGCAAGTGTATATGTTACAGCCAAAGTAATAAATTCGGATATTATATATATTATCTAGCCATTATTTATAATGTCTACTCAATTTAGATAAAGTGATAATTGACACAGGATTAATTACATTAGCGAAGCGGGGCTACGTCGATATAGGATGCTAGAGCGGGCAAAGGGCACCCCGAGGTTCGGTTTGGTTAGGTTACTTTAAACCCTTTACACAGAAATAGGAGCCCCGCGAAGCGGGGCTACGTCGACATAGGATGCAAGAGCGAGCGAAGGGCACCCCGAGGTTCGGTTTGGTTAGGTTAAGTACTTTAAATATAATGACCAGTCATTATATATAATAGCTATTTAATCACTATGACTGTAACATATATACTTCGCGTGTAAAAAGGGAGTGAAAAAGACTTCTTTCAGCGCCATTTCCATTTAGTCCGCGCTCGAACGTTCTCGATGCTAGACGTCAAACGAAAACTAAAAAAAATGCCAAATTGTGCGGTATTGAGCTGTAAAAATTACACAAAAAAAGTGAGACGAGATAATGGAAACGTTTCCTTTCATCGTTAAGTCATTTTGTTATTAAATTGTGTTTTTTATTGCAAAATCAATTATTTTATGTTCAGTGTGGTTTTACAATGAAAATATGTAGGTGAGTGTGTTTTGGATAATTCATAATACATTGCCGTTTTTAGTTATAAGGCTGTATTGTAGGCAAAGTCTATAAAACTATTGGCTTTTGGTCGCCAATATATAGACTACGGTACTAGTAACCAGTTTAGTTGTGTCCAAGTGTTAGTCCTCTGTGCACGCTAAATTAATACAATTTTTTATAACTATAACGCATCAAAATGCCTTCATGCGCGGTGAAATTCCAAGACATCTACTTAGTTACAAAAAGGATGGTATAACTTTTCACCGGTAAGTAAACAGTACGAAAAATTATTTTTATTTAATCAAATTATGAGCCACCGCAGGGATCTGCCTAAAATGGTCGCTGGGTAAACGAGCACATTTTTCTAGACCCGCGTTGATTTTTTTTGGAAAAGTCTCGTTCTTGTATTAGATAATTCTAATACTTCTATGATTCTATCCATTTCTTTCCCTTTGTATGTTTATCGTAAAAAAATAGTGGTTTTACCTATAATAGCTGAAAGTTTATATTGAAAATAATATTATTATTTTCAATATAAACTTCAGCTATTATAGGTAATATTATAGGTAATATTGAACCTATAACATCACGTACCCTTTAGGTATATTGTGTCGCCTAATTTTCAAAACGTCGGCCTCATTACAAAACTAGGTTTATCTTTAGAACCAGTACCCTAATTGCGTAACACACTATTAATCTCAATTTGAATCATTTTCAAGCTTATTGCTAATCCATTGCTCCTTATCTTCGAAAAATGTGTCTGCTCAACAACGTAAATAACGCAATGAATGTTGTTGAACTGTCAAAATGCAACCCATTGCTACTGATAGTGTGTTAAGAAATTACCCTGCTGGTTTAAACCATCTAGTGATATTTGAATTTTGAATTCTATTCCGACAAAGTTTAAGTACTAACTACCTACAAAGACTCGCGTCAAACACGTGACTAATTGGTCAATTTTGTATTAAGAACTTTACCGTGCTCTGAATAAAGTTTAAAATACAATAACGAGTTCGAAGGTTTGGTTTAACTCGTTTTGTAATAAGACGTAGTAGTGTGTTTATATATGTACTAAAGCTTAGAATATGTTTATTGAGAATATATATTATGTACGAATCAACATCAAAAGTCATTTATTCAAACTAGGCTGAGAATTAGCACTTTTCGAACGTTAAAATTACAACATACAGTCCCCCCAAAACGAAATTGGATTTTTCTAAACCAAGCCGTTTCTGCTAGATCTCAGACCTCGAAGATGTTGATTGGGCTTATTAGTCGATTCGCACGAATTTACTCGCCCGAATCGGGCGAACCTTCATTTTTAAATAAGTAACCTACTTATATATTTTTTTTTATATGTGACTTGCACTAAATTAATTTATTCAACAAGTTACAAACGAATATTTCAAGGCATAAAGACCAAGATGATTCGCTAACAATGTTATTATATTATGAACTTGAAAACAGAACTGTTTCGTAAGAAACGGGTTTTAGGTTTTTTTTTTTAATTTTCTCGATCAAGGATTATATTTTTAAGCTAAATATTATTCAACTGTATTACATAATCATATCGATCAGTACATTTGAGAGTTCGTGGAATCATAAAATTGATTGAGTCCTTAAACGTGACATGATTTGTAATCGCTTCTAATTATCATTTTAATTATCGTTAGTCTGGCTCCTTGCAAGACATCGTTATAGAAGCTTCTAGAAGGAGGTTTGATTGACCTCTAAACTTGGAACTGGGTTCGTGTCCGGGTAAGTGGGTACCTTTGTTCTTGTTCAAAGTTATGTAACACCTACGTATGAAACAATTTACGTAGGTATGTACCTATTCTACAAAGGTTTGGTTTCTTTCTGATGGCAGAGCGTGTCACTATTACGGTTCATGAGATACAGCCTGGTGATAGACGGACAGTGGAGTCTTATTAATAGGGTCCCGTTTTTACCCTTTGGGTACGAATCCCTAAAAAGCGAGTCGGTTCCGTATCACAGTACAATATTAATTATTATACATATATAATATAATATTAATTAGTTTATAATATTACTAGCTTCCGCCCGCGGCTTCGCCCGCGAGGTATATCGATAAAAACTATCCTACGTCTTTCCCCGGGATGCAATCTATCTCTCTGCCAAATTTTATCGAAATCCGTTCAGTGGTTTAGGCGTGAAAAGGTAACATACAGACAGACAGAGTTACTTTCGATACAATGGATATTATGTACAGGGTGGTCCAAATAGATATGTCGATAAAAAAAATTTGAATTCTCATACCCGCGCATTGACGCGGAGTTGCGGACACCAGCCCGTATTACCTATCTATTACCTAGATCCGAAAATACCCCATGTATGTTCCGCGATTTTTGATAGTTTAGTAGATATGAATATTTTTTTATTTTTGGGGAAATTCTTTCATCTTTAATTTAAAGTTTTGTTTTATGATTTTATTTTTGCGATGGGACTATCATGAAATACCCGTTCATGTATAAAAAATGTTATGTATACTATTAAAAGTTGATTTAAATTTTAAAAGATATCGATCGAATTTCTTTTATTTTCATTTTTACTTTCTGCAAATTGCCGAAAATCTTAATAATTGTTTTATATTTAAGTAAATGATGCTATTAAGGGAAACTTCCAGGAGGATATGCAAAATAATTTAGTTTTTCTAGGTAGGTACATTGTTTAAACTGTTTTAATTATTATTTCTACAACAATCGACCGATTTCCCTCATCGCTGTTTGTTTGTAATTGTTTTTACTCCTCAAAAAAGACTGATTAAGTATATTATATTGCTGAATCAATATTTTTTTTTAATTTACTTGAAGAGCGTAGAAATTAAAACTATAAAAGTGGAATAATAAAAAATTACAAGGGGATTTCTGGACTTTTTCTACATTTGAGTTCGGTTTTACTGGGGACATTCTCTCAGGGGGGAATAGTGAATAACTTAAAATGAAAAGGGGGATTTCTGGACTCTTTTTACATTAGAGTCCAGATTTCCCCCCTGAGAGGGATTCTGTCAGGGGGAATAGTGGAACAAGTAAGCCCCAACGTCCGGGTGAACGCGCATACAGAAATGCTCCACATGCTCTAACTTTTATCATTACCGTTTGCAATAGTTGTTACGATAAAGCAGCAAATGTAAGTAGGAGGCGCGCGGTACCTAGTCAGTGCAAGCGAAGCATGCGCTGCGGCACAGAGTCAGTGTGCCAGTAGGTCACATTATGTAAGCCCACCGCTTACTTCGTTTTGCGTAAGAATCGTTGTAGGCAATACTACACACCGCAGAAGATGATTAATTTATGTATTCCTAGGAGTTATTACAGTTTCTACTGATAAGCGACTAGCTCTGATACCTACTCAGATCATACTAATCGATATGACATTATGAGTCACACAAGATCTTAGGGCAGAGACTTATTACACGAAATAAATCATATTTATAGGTACTTTGACGCTGTCAGACTACATAAAATAAATACATACCCATTTAGTTCAAAACTACGGGTAATATAAATTGTAATGATGAAGTTTTTCGCACGTCGCGACGCGACGCGCGACGTTATCGGTCAATGACCTTGTTACTCGTTGGAGTCATTAGTCTAACTTGTGGTTTATTTAGATAATTATTATTGGTATGAGTAATAGAATGGTAATAATAATGTCGGGTGTATTTTATTTGTATGTATAGGTACATAATAATATCATTTACATCTATACAATCTACAGTATACATCTGTACAAATAAATAAAGTTGAAGTGTCTGTTTGTAGTGTCAAAATAACAGCTTTTTACTAAATGCATATGAAAGAATATACGGTACTTATAACATATTTTTTTTCGTCTCTGTACCGGCTAATCTCCGTAACGGCTGGACCGATTTTGACGGAACTTGCACTGGCATCTGCCACTAGACACTAACATAGTGTCATGAACCCCAAGCCCGTACCAATTGGTGTCAGAAGCGAGGATTAAAATCATGCCGATTTTACCTAAAGACAACACGTAGGGTATCCGTACCCGGAGTCAACGCCAACAGGAGACGGACCAGAGACGTTTTGGTGGAGCTATCCCGCAGAGGTCGGGAGGACCAGCTACCGATCACGGAGGCCGGCCCGTCCGCAGCAGCTCCAGCATCAGCAGCACCAGACTTTGGTGCCCTGATGATGATGCTGCAGGAGCAGTTCCGCTGACAGGAGGAACAGGCACGTCGGTTAGAATAACAGCTCCAGCAGGACAAGGAGGAACAGGCCCGTCGGTTGGAAAAACAGTTCCAACGTGATAAGGAGGAGCAAGCGCGCTGCCAGGAAGAGCAGATGCTCCTTATGAAGGACTTTCATGCTACCTTCGGGAAAGACATGAAGGAGGTGAAGGATAAGGTTGCTCAATATGACAACCGCCTGTCGGAACCTGAAACCCGAATCGACCAAGTGAATAATCGGGTTGACCACATGATGGCTAACGTGAAGAAAACCGTGATGGCTGACGTGAAGAAAACGCTGGATTACCTTAAACTTGGGGATGGAATCTCACCTCCCGTAGTTACAACACCTGCGCTACGTGTTTGTGATAGCGTACTTCAGCAAGTCATTGTCGAAACCTGAAAGGAAAAACGTGTTACGAGACGGGAAATGCTTGCTGTGGTAAAGTAATTGCAGCACTTTAGCAAATATATTCTGGGGCGGAAATTCCACTTACGAACTGACCAGGCTGCACTGAAATGGCTATTGCAGTTAAAAAATCCAGAAGAACAAGTTGCAAGATGGATTGAACTACTGCAGGAATAAGACTTCGTGGTCGAACATCGCATCGGAAAATCTCATGGCAACATAGATGCATTGTCAAGAAGACCTTGTCCTGAAGACTGCAAGCATTGTAATAGGCAGGAAAGTAAAGAAGTCGTACCTGTGAGGATGCTCAAGACAGACTTCAGCAACGAGTGGAAGGAAAGCCTACAACGTGCACAGAACCGAATCTCCCTGGATTCGGACATCAAGCCGATTCTGGAGTGGATGAAGGCCAGAGCTCCTGAGTCTCAGCGATGAGTTCGATCACAAAATGCTATTGGGCCCAATGGGACAGCTTGGTGCTTCAGGATGGAGTCATGTGCCGTTAATGGGAAAATGCTCGGGGAGACAGCTGTCATTTGCAAATGGATGTCCCTAAAGCTCAAGTACCGGATGTTCTACAGCAGTATCATAATGGTCGTTCAGAAGGTCATCTGGGAGTAAAACGGACTCTACTGAAGATACGAGAACGGTTTTACTGGGTCCACTGTCGGGACGATGTCGAGGACTGGTATCGCAAATGTAAAAGTTGTGCAGCTGTAAAGGGACCTCAGACTCGTAGTAGAGGTGCATTGTAATTGTATAATGTTGGTGCACCATGGGAGAGGATAGCCCTTGACGTTGCGGGGCCGTTTCCAGAAAATCAAAGTGGTAACAAGTATTTCATGGTTGTGATGGATTACTTCACTAAGTGACCGAAAGTCTTCGCCATTCCAAATCAAGAAGCGTCGACAGTTGCAGATAAATTAGTTCATGAAGTCTTCATTGAAGTAATGAAACGCCAAAATTCGACTCAATCAGACCTGTGAAAGATGCTCACATTAATTCATCAACCAGAAAAGAGCTGATAATCTTCAAACGGCTGAACGGATTTTCTTGAGTCATAGCTAAGAATACTCTCGATCAAGTCACCTTTCAAAAAAAAAAACAAAATTGGGTTAGCCGTTTGGGAGCTACGATGGCACAGACAGACACACAGATACACACACACGTCAAACTTATAACACCCCTCTGTTTTTGTCGGGGCTTAAAAAATTATTAGGTTTCCGCGCAAAAAAATAAAACGCTTGAAATCAAATTTGTTTGCGGGGCACACCTAGTTTATTTATAAAAACAATAAAAAATATATATAGAAAATTAGCCCACCGGTATCAGGAACAGGGTCCAAGTTACTGGTTGTCAGGGCTCCTGAAAGAGGAACCTAACGAAACGCGCCGTGTCTAGAAGTACCGCTTCCTTGATCAAGGCGTTCATCCAGCTGCCTAGAACGAGAGACTCCTCAGGTGTTTGTCGAGGCTCTTGGCTATTATGCCATCGGCGGTCACAAGTATCGGCCCAATGACTGCTCTATCATCACACATCTCACATGTCGACAACCTCGCGAGCCAGGTCAAGATACTTTATCTGCTTATCTTTTTCAGCTTTCACGACGTTCTCGTCATGCGGGACCGCTATATCAACAATCGTTGTGCGACGCTCTAATCGATATAATGACCCACTATGTCTGGCTACAATAGTCCTGTCAGTGTTGATGATAGATCAATACCAATACAACGTAATATTCCCATTTTTGAGAACTGAGTCGGGCACAAGCACAAGCCTGTAGTACGGTACCTACTTCGGATTCCATAAGCCTGTGTTTCAGAGAATCAGAGCAAGTTGCTGGATTATAATCCTAGCTAAATGGTTGTGCCTACGCAAGTAATCTTCGTTAGCCAGATGAGAACAGCCAGAAATAATGAGTGGGATTGATTCCCCTGGACGCCGGACGGTGACATGCCCGACATATATGTCAACCGTGCCGTTCTTCACAATATATTTCCGGTAGTTGTTCATCATCAGTGTCGGCTTTTGCTTTTATCATACTTAGGTACTTGCATCACATACGCGGGACACTCCAAAGTATTGCAAAATAAAAAAAAATGTTCTATAGGTAAATATTTTTTTATTAAATCTTTTCAAAATACTAGCCTCTATACAGACTTTCATGCGCCTAAACCAGTTTTCGAAACACTTTTTCCAGTCCGCCGCAGACACCTCGTTTACAGCCTGCTCGACCGCTGATAGCGTATCGTCCGGCGACGAAAATTCTATCCCTTTGACTGATTTTTATTTTGGGGAATAAAACAAAAATAAGTTACACGGTGCTAGGTCAGGGCTGTGAGGAGGGTGACCCAGGAGTTTGACCGGTGCGGTGTGCGAAGGCGCGTTGTCGTGGTGGAGCAGTAGCCCGCGGAGCCCTGTGTCGCTTGTTGCTCACATCACAACAGAGAAAACTTCTGCCAAGCATTTGGTAGTATAACATTCAGCGTTGTTGCTTCTTTGGTTCCGCAAAGGAATTGACACCAAAGAGCCAGTCAAATTGAAAAAGCTCGCGATCAAAGTCTTCCCCCGCCTTTCACTTTGGTAGGCGTTGATTCGTTTTGGGACACCCAAACCGTCGACTGGCGCTTCGTTTCTGGATCGTATTGATAAATCCAAGACTCATCACCTGTAATGATGTCGTAAACGAGCCTGCTTCAAATTTGTTTATCATAACTATCCTCCTCACGCGAAGATGCACTTGTAGAATTTCGTGAAAACTTCCCGATCCAACCTGCAGTATGTGCTGAATCTTTTGATACGTAACTCGCTTATTGTCTTGGATTAAATGTTTCACTGCTAGCACATTTTCTTCCGTAACAGCCGTCAAAGGGCGACTACTTCTTTCTTCATACCCCAAAGTTATTCGATCGCGCTTGAATTCGTTATACCAACGATACACGGTTCCTTAGATGGGCCTTCATCCATGAATGGCATTTGAAATCTATCGTACGATTCGTCCGGTTTCAGACGACACTTGAAATCGTAAAAAATCATAGTGCGAAAATGTTCCCGACGCAGATCCATTTTTTTAATGAGACGATAATTTAAATAAGCTCGCACACAATGTGTTTATTTTTTGCTTTTCAGTTTTTTCGGCGGTTTAATTTTTTTGTTAAAAAAATTATGAGAAACGATAATTTGATTTATTCCGGTCTGATCCCCTGAACCCCCCTCCACCTCCTCGATCCCCTTTTAAATTAGCTCGCTAACAATGTGGAGGGAAATTTTGAAATTGGAACGTACCTATTTTTTTTTTGTTCTTACAAATTACAAATAATGATATGTTCAAAATAGATTATAACTGGCCAGTCTCTCATACAAAAAAACTTATTTTCGCAATTTTTTCTGAGTGGCCTGGTAATCTTATGGGTTTATTTTTTTTTCATTTACTTGATTGCCGTATGTAGGCCTAAGCAGGTGAAATTCTAATTTAAAATATCGTTTTATTTTATTCTAAGTATAAATTAACTATATAAGAGTTCCTGAATGGAATCTGCTGTTAATAAGTCGAGGTCAATATTTTAATCCTGTTATTATGAAAATAGTCCTCTTCACAATGAGGCGGTGCTCGTGATAAGCCGACAAGCCGAAAGACTTTCATCCCTATAACGCAAACGTGGTTGTTTCCATAATATTATGTCACCGTATGATTATAAACATCGTTAGTTTATAATCTATCTCCCGAGGTTATAAACTATCGAAAAATTGTGAATTACAACAGACCATTTACAATTTAACGCATTTCGATAGTGTAATCTGTCCAGGGCAAACCGACAAATTGTGAACCGGTTTCAATTTGAAATTCAAGTTTCAAATTGTGAAACTTGCATGCGGCGGAATGCGCCTTGCGTGAAAACTAAATAGCCAAGGAACCGCAACCAAATTGGAATTAGGGCTCGCCAGTGACAGCTCCGTACCCTAATTGCGTAACACACGGACAGACTCCCGAAATTGAAGTTATTTTTGACTTTGCAGTGTATTTTTTGGAACTCAGTTGTTTTGTTTTTGTAAAACATTGTTTACAAAAAAAAAAAAAAAACTAAAACACAAACTTTCGCCTTTATTATAATATTAGTGTGATAGTATGGTTGCATCAGTTAGGAGGACGTGTCACGAGCACGAACCGCGCATTTACTACAAACTTCAACAACAATCGTGCATACGTGCGTGCTGCTGGAGGTTTTCATAACATTCCATACTTTGACAGTTCAACAACATTCATTGCGTTTACGTTGTTGAGCAGACAAATTTTTCGAACATATGAAGCAATGGATTAGCAATATCCTTCAAAATGATTCATATTGAGATTGATCGTGAGTTACGCAATTAAGGTGTTGGGCTATTCTTTCGGTTTATTTGGGTGCTTGGTGGGAAAGCTGATATGCCAAGTACCTTCCCGTTCTAGAAATTTAGGCGTGCGCTAAAAGTCGTGCTGCAGTTACATCGATTTTTTTCACTGTATGTAGACCAAAAGCCTCGCGGGATTCCCTGATCTTGTCTACTGACAAAATCAGGGAATCCCGCGAGGCTTTTGGAAGGATTGGCGATAGGTGGCAGTGGCCACCTATCGCCAATCCTTTACTTATAAGTCAAATTTATTGATATTTGAGACTGCGTAAACGCCTGGCACCTATAGCTTCCTCCAACATGCGAGGTTTTAAATACCAGATAGTGATTTAGCCGTAGGCGTATAAAAAAATCATCATCACTACCAACTGTATGCAAGTGACGTTTAGGGACTAAAAATAATATTGTTCTGTGTTGTGAATGAAAAATTACCAGGTATTCCACTCAGAGCACTAATTTCAACAGCACTTGACCGAACCGCACCTGAGCACTTCCACTAAACGAACTGAAAAAAAAAATTACAAGTGCGGGTCCGTGGAGCAGTATTATTAACAAACAATAACTGGGTTGTGGAGGTCAGATAGGCATTCGCTCCTTGTAAAATACTGGTATTCAGCTGCATCCGGTTGGACTGGTACCGGACCCCAACATAGTTGGGAAAATGCTAGGCAGATGATGATGACCTACTACACATATTATATTACTTGCTATGACCTAGGTCACTAACACCAAAGGCTACTTACTATATTATTTTTCTCCGGGAGGAGCTGAATATCAGTGTATTAATTCAGTCATCATCATTATTTCAGTTGAAAGACGTCCACTCTGGACATAGGCCTCTCCCAAGCACCTCCACTTCGACCGGTTCTGTGCTTCTCGCATCCAACGGGTTCTTGTGGCCTTCACAAGGTCGTCGGACCACCTTGTGGGAGGCCTTCCAACGCTACGTCTTCCGGCACGCGGTCGCCACTCCAGAACCTTTCGGCCCCATCCGCCATTTGTTCTGCGAGCAATGTGCCCTGCCCACTGCCACTTAAGTTTGGCAATTCTTTGGGCTATGTCGGTTACCTTGGTGCTCAGGCGGATCTCCTCATTTCTGATTCGATCACGCAGGGAAACTCCAAGCATAGCCCTCTCCATTGCCCTTTGGGTGACTTTTAGCCTTCTTATAAGGCCCATTGTGAGCGACCACGTTTCAGTGCATATGTCATCACTGGCAACACGCACTGGTGAAAGCCTTTCCTCATGAGACACTGCGGTATGAGGGACGAGAAGATATTGCGTAGCTTCCGTAACGCTGCCTAGCCGAGTCGGATTCGACGATTGACCTCTTTCTCGAAGTTAGACCTATCTAACTGGACAGTTTGTCCTAGGTAAACATACTCGTCCACGACTTCGAGTGTAGCGTCTCCGATCTTTATGAGAGTGGGTGTTACATGGACATCGACATGACCTTGGTTTTGTACTGAGGTCATCGAGCATTGTACTGAGGTCCTCCATAGTCTCAGCCACGGCTATGATATCGTCGGCAAACCGAAGGTGAGTTATGTACTCGCTACTCGCCATTGATGTTAATGCCAGCCCCTTTCTTCTAGTCCAACACCTTGAAGACATCCTCCAGTGCAGGGATGAACAATTTCGGGAGGGATAACGTCTCCCTGTCTCACACCTCGCTGCAGAAGGATAGGTTTCGAGGTTTGATCTTGGAGTTGGACTGACATAGTGGCGTTTTCGTACAGACGCACATCGATGTACCGATAGTCGTTCTGGCACCGTTGAAGAGACTGCATTACAGCCCATGTCTCGATCGAATCAAAGGCTTTCTCGTAGTCCACAAACGCTAAGCATATAGGCAGGTTATACTCTTCGTTCTTCTGTATAACCTGTCGCAGCGTATGTATGTGGTCTACGGTGCTAAAGCCTTTACGGAATCCGGCTTGTTCGGGAGGCCGGAAGTCGTTAAACCTGCGCGCGAGACGGTTTGTGACGACTCTCGAAAACAACTTGTAGACATGGCTTAGTTCCATTTATTCTTCTTCAATCTCAGTGGATACCAACACCTGGAGGTTAAATTAGAAGTTCTCAGACCTTTTCTGGTTTCCCCCGTTTAACTACTGTAAGAGCGGTTTCACACCACATTCGATCCAAATCCGAATTAAAGATCCGACTTCAATCAGAATTGGGAATGTTCTAAATTCGGACGGATAGAGTTCGGATCTAGTGCGCAACCACTTATACAAATAGGACAGTGATCACTTCGGACACATGATTTCTCGGATTAGGATCAGATGTAGTGCAGAACCGCTCTATTTATTGATTACTCGTATCACAATCATGTCAGATATGATTTACATGATTAATGTGATTATATTATACAATAATTAAAATGTAATGATTATTATCATAAACATTGGGATTTATAGTAATACAATCCATTGTATACTCTTGTGAAAGTTACTCTGTAAGTCTGTCTGTATGTTACCTTTTCACGGCTGAACGGACTTTAGCACAGAATAAACTGTCTTATTTTTGTCCTAATCCTACCGATTAGAACATAAGACAGTTTATCCCGGTAGTGCGTTCCCGTGGGATAATTTCCGACCTCCACGCGGTGGTAGCCACGGGCAAAAGCTAGTATACTATAATAACTGACGAAATGGGCTTATTAGTCGATTCGCACGAATTAACTCGCCCAAAACGGGCGAATCGTCACGTTTGAATAATATTTTAAATGGGCAAATCATCACTTTTGAATAAGTAATATTTTTTTTCTATAGGCGACTCGCTTACATGGGTGAGTCGGCAACTCCAGAAATATTTTTTATTTTACATTATATAATTTTTTTAAATATTTTTTTTTTTCTATTGTATTGCATACAATTCAAAATTGTCCAATTGCCTATTACATATTTCTGGAGTTGTCGACTCGTCCGCAAATCGTAGAACTTCGTTCGAGTCGCCTATAGAAAAACAATATTATTTAGGCGCTTTGCACACGGAGCAACTTTAGTTGAGGCAACTAACAACTTTTTAAAATTTCCTTTAAATGTTGCCAGTTCAAATAGCCCGGTTTGCGGTTGCCGCAATTTTATGGCAACCTGTGAGCGACTTTGATACTTAGCTGAGTTGCTATCTACGCTACGTACAGTGTGATGATGGATATCGAGGAAAAAGCACTTTTTCTCATTCTATTACGTTGCCGCCGTCGACGGCGTCGACAACGAAAAATTATTCGCAGCAATCGTCGGTTTTGGATTCATCCCTTTTTGCAATATCGAACTCAATTTATTAACATAAGAGAGGGTCAAAAATATAACGATAAGTTTAAAAAAAAAATTAGAATGTATTTCATGAATTGTTGCTGGTTTTGGAAAGTGCGGAAGCGCTGGACGCCGCCGGTTGGGAAAACTAGCAACTTTGCACATCCTATACAAATTCGACAGTTGCTAGTTGCGGCAATTAGAAACTAAGACATCGATTGCAGCAACTGTCAACTTTTATCTATCACCGGAACTCACAACTAGAGTTGGTACGTGTGCGCAGTTCCATTGAGATACATGTAAACAGCTAGTTGCTGCAATAGTTGCTCCGTGTGCAAAGCGCCTTAAAGTGGTCGATTTGCCCGTTTCGGGCAAGTAAATTCGTGCGAATCGACAAGTAAGCCGCGAAATGTGGGTGTACTATACGCGTCTGCCTACCGATTCGGTCTCTGCCTACTGTTTATATAGTTTACGTGGAAAATTAAGCAAATGTTATATCACCCTCTTTTATTATACCGTATTCTTGAATAAGATTATGTGACGTTTTAGCGGAAAATTTTGTTCTGTTACAGGAGTCGCATGATGAAGCCTTCCATGAAGCGAACGCGCCCGTCGACTTATTGTTATTCACATCCCTCAATACCTACGTAAGTTTTTATTCAGTTCAGTCTTCACTTCGCAGTCGACAACATCAAATGTGATATTACCTGGCAATTTTAATAAATAATACAGAAGTTTCAAGTTCTATAAACAATTGATATCTTTAGAAGTGAGTCTGTTACGATGATATGTATGTGTCGCAGTTTGAATCCGCTGTTTTATATAACCGCTAGCTGTTTTCCAAAACAGCTCCGTTATGTAAAACAACTGAACTTCGTTTAGCGGTTTTTCCTAATTACTGAACTTTTAAGGGGCTTACAGTACCTAAACACAAAAAACGCAAGTTTTAGAAACAATAAAGTATATGATCGACTACAGTGAACAAAATCAGAAAAATATATGATATTCTTCAGGATATATGCTAGGTAGATAGTGTGTTGAAAACATAATAAGCAACTAATTTGATACGATAGAAAAAATCATGCATACCTCTAAAAACTTTCTTTTAACAACAAAAACCATACTTAATAAACATACAATCATTCTGATTTTTTGTCAGATTATTCTACAAGCAACATACTTACTAAAATATTAGCGTTTTAATTTTTTAGTCCAAACAATAGATTTTTTGTAATTAAATAATTGCTTCATATTTTGCAATAAATTACCAGCGTTGTGTCATCGCGCTTCTCGTCTTTTCTATGCAGTCCGACAGTGACCGCGCTATAGGTCATGTAAGCCCCTTAACACGCAGAATTGCATAAACGTTTTGCACTTATCAATGCAGCGGGTCAACGATTAGAGGTTATGTTAAACAGCGTGAAATGATACGTCAGATTTTCGATTTTAGTTCTCTTTTCGTCGCTCGAGGCGCTTGTATCATAACAACAATAATGGGGTCCGAAACAAATAAATAAAACGAGTAGGTAATACATAAGTGACAATGAAGTGAAAACAGTGATTTTAAGGACAATTTTATTTAAAAGTAAAGTCAGTCCTAAAAATACCAAAATGTCAAGTAACTCGGCTAACTTGGAAGTAGCGCTCGCCGGCCGCTCAGCAGCTAAGGAACTATTTTGTAAAATAACTAGCGGTTTTGTAAAACAGCGGATTCGACGATATGCATGCATGCGCATTCGGCCTATCCTGTTTGCGCTCGAAGGTATTACTTATTCGAGCGACAGCGATTTCCAGTTCACTTAGACGTATTACATTCGCATAATATTGTAATAGCTCAGTCAATGTTCTACAGACTGAGAAGCGTGGTAGTGAGACGCATCACGGGTGTATGCGTGTAGTGACCCGAACTGATTCTAAGTGTATCCCTATGCAACTGTCTCACAGTCTATGAAATCAAAACTTCTAGGCCGCGGTCCAGAGATCCTCGACGATGCGTCCGTTGCCATGTGATTGTACAGAGGTGAGCGGTGGGAAGCAGCATGGCTTCAAACTTTTATTATTATTCATTTATAGCACCGCTTTTTTTTTTCAAGCCTACTTAGTTTACAATTTGCAGTAGATCACCTGTCAGGCCTCATTCTTTATTGCCACCCTGTCTGTAGATGCTCTGCTTTTGTTTTGTCTTCGCTTACCGCATTGCCACGCTTTTCATTTCTCAGCTATTTATTGACGAAGACCCTGAAGATTTATTTTAACATGGAATGGCGTGCAGACGATACGCCTTCAAGTAAGTTGACAATTTTTATCTAGCAAACTGCGGTCGCATGATTTTTGTACAGTCAGCAACAGTTATAAACCAAAGTTTCAGAGAAATAAATTTATTGCTGAAAACTTTGTTGTTTTCTTATTTGTAACGAATTATTTTTAATAAGTATTTTTTATAAAAACGAATAATTACTATAAAAATTGTGAAATGAACAAGCAAGTTCTGTAGCTGTTTGTAATTAGGTACTTACTTATTATTGTAGTACCTATTATAATTTATAAAAAACAAATAATTAATATCAAAATTATGAAATGAACAGCGAGTTTGTAGCTGTTTGTATAAATACTTATTATTAGTTTAGTTTCACTTGCAGTTTCGGTTGTGGTTTCATTTTGTTTTTATGTATTAAATTTTAGTCTCATTATTCGGTCGAGTTCACTACTTGACCGAATGAAATTACCCAACAAGTGGCCGTAAAGTCCGAAGAATACCGAATACCTAGTTGCCTAAGTAAATATCCATTCTGCAACTCTAGTAACAAATCGGGTTAGTTTCATGACTACTTCGGTTAATTAATTTTACGTAGGTATAATGTCTGTTGTTAATTTTAAAATTAATAATTTATTGTTAAGTAGTGTTATTGGTATTATTATAGTACTTAGGTATACTTGGTTCTATTTGTCGATAAAGAAAATAATTATTGTATTTATAAGTATGTAATGTACAATGTTTTTCATTTTAGTAAAAGTCTGTAAGTAGATAATATGTTTGCATATTAATATATTATGTATCTACGATAAATATGTGCAATCTTCATTCATTCGCTTTTGGCTTGTCCCTAGATTGTCTTTTTTTTATGCATTTTTTTATTAACTGTAGACACGTCTTTTATTCTCTTTAAGAAATGTACATTTCTTTATCTAAATCAATAAACAAGATAATAATATAATTCAGAGAATGTAATAAAAAAAAAATTATAATCCGATTATTAAATACAATTAAATGCATAAAATAAATATTATACTTGATCTATAAGACTCAGAAATTGTTATAAAAAACATTGAGTTTTCAGTCTTTACTGCAAGTTATTTGTAAGGTATTCTGGCGAGGTGTACTTACGCCTTTAAAGTTACTATCGCCAGGATTCCGTTATGCCAGTAGAAGTCTAATATTGCATTGTACGAGTGACCTAAATATCGAAGTAACGGACAGAACGGATGGGGCGCAGTGCAGTAATCAACGCTGCGAGTAGCGGTCGCGTCGGTTGCATAAATCTATTAGGTGAGGTGCAATCGGCTCGCGTTGCGTCGGAGCACTCGACGCCAAGCTCGCTGCCTCCGCGCAACCGGTTTCTCTGTTCTGGGCCAAGTTCACCATTTTACATCGCTCTACTCGTACATTTTTTTTTACGCAAATTTCATAAGTGTCTGAATTAGTTTTTTAATTGCTACATTTATACTTCTCAAGGACTTTTTAACCGATTTTAGATTTAGTTCGCATGCTTTTTACTCATACATAAACCGAAGCATCCATTTAAAACTAATTACTAACTGTTAAAATTATGCCAGAAAGTAAAAAAAAAATTGTCTCTGAACACTTCATAAAACAGCATTGATGTGACAATATTTTTAACCGACTTCATAGTTTTCACTTTGTAGTGTTTTATTTTTGGGCGTCGGTTGTTTTTTCTATAAAAAGTTTTTTTTTAAGTTTCACCCATAAGTTCCGATACAAACGTTTTTTTGTCAGCAGGTGTTGTCGGTGCGATCAACAGAAATGGCGTCCACAAGTTGCTTGCGACCTGCGAGTCCTCCCTACCCTCACATGATGTATTACCCCGACCCCCTCCCGCGTGAACACACAAGTACTCCTGAGAGACGTCCTTCTGACATCACACTAAATCGGCAGAACAATAATGATCAAACAGATGAAGAATCGGACCACGCAATAACAAGACCGGACGTGTCTTTGACCAATTTTTCACGAGAACCACTTTCCGAAGCTGAGTTGTCCCCAATAATGGTTAAACGCTCCTCAAGGCTCACGATGACCGCCACCCGTAGAAAAGATTTACCAACTCCTGAGCCCACATTGGCCAGGCGCCGTCTCCGTGCGAGTCACAGACTGGCCGCCGCATCTCGCCTCACCAGCCAAGTGGCTGATAGAGTTGTGAAATATGCTCGCTGCATCAGAAACATATATGAAAGCGATATGGGCTGCCTCAACTGCGGGTTACTTCCTATTTGTCCTGTGACAGGAAAATGTGGCCATACGCGATGCTCTCGGTACGTATCTGTTTTCATTTTCTGTGACATGACTGTGCTAATAAGTTCTCTTGCAATCATCAGTAGAGGTTAATTCTAGTGTTTTTGTTTTAGATGTGTGACAGATACAATCACATGTCCGTGTGGAAACGATTCTTTCAGCCAACCACCCGTAAACATTTTAATACGGGACCTTATTGGGAAGACAACATCTGATGGACCATCTTCCAGGTAGGATCCATAGTAAAGTCTACCTATTCTAGTTTCTTTTGTGGTGCTATATTTATACAATTTTACTTTTGTTTTCTCTTTAGAACCATGCCGGTGCCGGCTAGTGTTACTTCTGCGTTCACCACAGAAGATATTGATGTAGCGGCGATGGAGTCTGATGAAACAGTCCTAATTCCACCGTGTAAGTATTAAAAATAAATTAAACAGCATTGTTTCTTTTTCGCGAATGTCTATAATAAGTGCAACGATTACGTTTCTGGTGTTGGTCTAGCATTTTGTTTAATTAATAGATTGTGGTACTTATACAACTTTTATGTGTTTTGTTATCATTGTGCGCAGTTATTTATTTAACAAGTTGGTCTGTTTTTAAACTTGCTTGTTTTTTTTATTATAAATTCAATGCTTAAGCGAAGGGTCTTTTTTGTGAATTATAATTTCTGCCTAGACGTTTTTTATGTGTATCTATTATAGTTGCGATTTTGGCAAACATAATCGCAAAAAGTATTAATTTATCATTTTTATTTAAAAATTTATTATTTGTGCTTAACCGTTGTTTTGTATTTAATAACATTGTTTGCTGGGCATTTTATTAATCGCTGTTTTATCAGTAGGTACCTACAAGTCCTACAACAGACCTATTGTCGGTTACATAATGCATCCACCAGGGATTACTCAAACAAATCTGCAGTACACGTCATAATTATTTAGAAACGACGGCTTCTAATTGCGTTGTTGACACTCAGTGTATGTAAACTAGATTATAAAAGTTTTAGACAAAAATATGATGTTAATAACAGAATTTGTTATGATTATTCATTATGATGCTTGCATTTTATTCCAAAAATAACTTTATTTCTGTTAATATTAGGCTCTTGTAGCTAGTCAGTTATTCACATATACATTAAACCTCCTTAAACATTTAAAAACGAACCCAATTTTACACGAGATGCATAAATAAAATAATCCAATTCAACTAAACAAGTCAATTTCTCCCTAACAACATAGTTAAATTCTCAACAACTTGGTAACTATTTGCCAATCTATGAACAAAAGAAAAAAGTGTACTTATTTATTGATCACTCGCTTATCGCGTGGCACAGGTCATGAAAGTCACTCGAGGGAGGCACGTTATGCAACGCTGGTTGTGGGTAGGTATTGAAGCCCTGCGGAAAATGTATAAAAGTTTACATTTGGGTTTCTATAAATTGACACCCTCCTCCAACACTGCGATAAAATAAACGAACCTTTTCAGGTTACAAATTCTTAAACAATCGCTCACAAAGGGAGTTATGGCATTAAAGGTTTCTTCTACCTTACATCTCACCTCTTGTTCCAACAATAACTTATTGTTTGTGTAACATGAAATGTTATTTAATATTAGAATTTAGGGTTATTATTATTTTCAGCACCCTAATTGTGTTAAACACACAATCAATCTCAATCTGAATAATTTTGAAGAATATTGTTAATCCATTGCTTCTATGTTCGAAAAATGTGGAACGTAAATAACGCAATGAATGTTGTTGAACTGTCAAAATGAAACCCATTGCCACTGATAGTGTGTTACGCAATTGCCCCGCGGTTCTTTGTTTCTTCTCATTTAAGAGAGGTTAAAAAAACCACTTTGCACAAAAAACCGTTTTGAGAGCAGTGGTGGCCAAGTGGTAACGGCCGCGACTTACGAGTTGTAGGTCGTAGGTTCGAACCCAGACAGGCGCTTTACTTTGTGTAAATTATTTCATCACCACTGCTCTCAAAACGGTGAAGGAAAACATCGTGAGGAAATCGGCATGTCCTAGAACCAAAACTTCAAAGACATGTGACATCTGCCAACCCGCACTGGGCCCGCGTGGTGGATTATGGCCCACTCCCTCTCTCCGAGAGGAGGTCTGTGTCCCAGCAGTGGGAACATTATAGGCTGATTATGTATGTATATGTAAAAAAACCACTGGACTGGTTAAAAAAAATACTACACACTGTTCGGGACCAATATGTAAGGCAAAATTTAGTCAGAGAAGGTGGACGATAGTGATGAAGAAGTCTGGAACTTTCGGGTGATGCGACAGGTGTTAAAGATGGTTGCTTTTTGTAGCATGTAAAGAGTGTAAATTGAATAGGCATCCGTAGGGTGTTAAGTATTTATTTTATTCGTTTATTTATTGCCTATGATAAAGTATTTAAGTATTTTATTTGTTTATTGTTGCTTGTGATGTCGCACCCCCTGGTGCGACATCAAAGGTCTCCCTACTCTCCCTTTCTCCATATAGGGTTAATCAAATCACTCAATTTCTTATTAACACTAACATTTTCAATCCGTTTGTACGTTTTCTGGGCCATTCACGAACTGATGAACGTTCAATTAATTATATTGCAGTAATTAAGAGTCCCTATCAATTTCGCGGACTAAAAACAGAAAAATCAGTTTTTTTCAGCGCAAATTTCTCAATATATTTAAGTTATCTGGTTTTTTTTTTAAATACACAAGTATTTATCACCTATCTATCTAGTAAGTCTACGAATTTAAGTTTTGATAACTACTTCATATAAATTAAAAAAAAAACAGACGTTTTTACGTAATGACGAAACACCAAGTTTTTCGATTGCTTTCTTAGCTTACTGGTAGCAAATAACGATCTGAAAATTTTTTCCTAAATACTAGGCTTAGAGTATATTAGTAAGTCTAAGATTTATTTTTTTTAAGTTTAATGAATTAGTACTTGTAAAAAAATGTTGACTACGCTGAAAAAACCCAATAAAGTCATGCGCAAAACCGTCGTCTACGCGTAAGGTAAGAATTTATTGAAAATAACAAAAAAGTGTTAAATATTTTAAAATTTGAGGTGTTTATCTACCAAACTCAATTTTTATATTTTTATTTTGACTAGGTACTAATTTAATTGTAGTAAAATATCTAAATAATGCCAAACCGATGCGCTCGCTCGATGCATTCAGTCGCGCCCAAAGACTACAATTACTAGATAGATAGGTGATAAATACTTGTGTATTTAAAAAAAAACTAGATAACTTAAGGATATTGAGAAATTTGCGCTGAAAAAAACTGATTTTTCTGTTTTTAGTCCGCGAAATTGATAGGGACTCTTAATGGCATCTTTTTAAGGCACCTGCACCTGCCCTGCAGCCTTCAGTCATCTATAGTAAAAGTCTAAAATTGCGCAGTGCTGCACAGCCCCACCCTATTTCAAGTTAAATAAATAAGTATCAACTTTATTTCAATGATAATTAAGTTGATTTCAGAGTGACTAGCACTATTGAAAAAGTTAAACATGTTTGAAGTTGTAGCGTACCTAAACTGAACTTTATTGTGTACGAATTAAAGTTATTTTTCCATTAATTCACATTTGTTTACTACACTTTTGGCAAATAAATCGCGAACGCGGATTATGTATACTAGCTACGTAGCTACGTCCTACAACCTTCGAATTATTCTAAGGAACTTATTTTAATCTAAAAATATAATAATATAGGTTCCAACGCTCTGGTTACATAATAAATAACTTAACGTATTTTTATTTCCCGCACATCATTTCATGTTCCCTAACAATAGGTATTTATATTCCTTCATGTTTATTATTAAGTACTTGTATTTATTTAGACAAATGTTTACGTACAATTGGTGAAAACTTTGAAACTGTTATGTAAGTAAGTAAGCCAATCATTTTGCGTAGAACCTTGAAACATTCGTTCTTTGTTTATTTGTAAAAACTTCAAACTTAACAGGCACTGGGCAGGCTTCCTTCAGAATACGTTTCCGTAGCGTGGCAGGGCTTACAATACAATTTACTGTTAGCCTACTCACTGCTGGACAAAGGCTGCTGTTAACCCACCGCCTGGGTAAAGGCCTCCCCATATTTTGACCATATTCTACGGGGTCTGCCGTCCGCTTTTAGCTGCCAATACAATTTTAAGACCATAATATTTTAATTTGATCCTTGAAATTATTTAACTAATTAATATTTATTTACATGCTGTAGGAACTTAACGAGTTTCTATAATATACAGCCCTTTCTTAAAATTCTCTGTAACAAAAGTGGTCTTGTTTCGTAATGAGGTACATAGCAGTATCGCATTCCATTAGATTAAACCACAATGTAGCGAAGTTTAATCTAACGGGATACTTGATACAACTATTAATGTTATTTAAACAATATAATAATAAAGGCGCGTTACAGCAGCGCCACGTCTGTTTCGCGTGGGCGTTTATACGACGATAATCGCGCACCGACAAGGCTATTATGTAAATCGGCCATTTGTTTGTTACATTGTTGTTACGTAACAACATTGTCGACGATGCAATGGAGAACGCTGGGTCGCAGGTTACGTTGCGCCTGCTATATTATAGCTCTCAAGTACTAGCTCGACGCCCGCGATTATTCGCGGTTGAGTAAAATTCCTAACAAATTTAATCTACTCTGGTAGGGACCACAGACTAATGCTGATAAAAATAACATACTAATACCATGAATAGCTCGGAAGATGAACGTGGATGATAGCCCTCTGTTTGGCTGTTTATTCACTATTATCTTCTATTGATAAGGCCGCTCGGATGACTCACTAAGTAGGTAGTAAAATAAATAAAAACATAACCCTCCTGACGCAGTCGGGTATAAAGCGGTTTATTTAATTATCGTCTAATTTATTAGAGCGTTTGTTAAATGTCTTCTATGTTGTATGGACGTTGTATTTTTTTGGCCTGGTCTAGCACGCGGCGTTTTTCTGTATTTTTTCTACTTTTGATATGCGTGTGCGTGTAGGCGCGTAGCACCACTAAATGCGGTTGTGATTACACGTATAAATAACTGCTTAACGTAATATCGCCTGGTATGACAGAGACCCAAACTACTTAGCAGTTCCCCATGACATAAAATTAGTCCCTAAATGGATAGTTCTACAAAACAAAAGAACTTCACAAAGGTATCCTAAACACAGTTGTCCCGTGGACTAGTCTCCAGTTCTCCACCCACTTATTGCTGATTAAACTTCGAATACCTGTGCATAACATCGCGTAATCTGGTCCAAGTTAAGCAATAAATCAAGCGTCAATTATAATAAAATAATTACTAAATTATAATTATTTTAAACATCAATATAGGGTCTTGCAATTATATTTGCTGCAAATCGTCACGATAATTTCACGAAGTAGTCTTATTTACAGCAAATATAATAGTTTGAATTTCGCGGGGTTCATTGCCAAAAAACAAGATCCTCAAGATAAGGTATTTTTTTTATAATCAAGTCTAACTCATCATCATCATCTGCCTAGCCTTAGTATTTTACATGGACTGACTGCCTATCTGACTTCCACGACCCAGAGACTGGGTAATTACGATACCCCTTGGTATGACTGATAATCAAGACTCTATCGATCGAAAATCGCGATTATGAAAAGAGAATTTAATAGGAAATACGTCGTAATATTATGTTTGCGATAGCATGATGCAATCAACGTTCTAATTGAAAAACATTGCCAAAGTTGGTTTTTGGCAATACCCTATTGCGACCGTTCGTGTAGTCAATGATTAGACTTCTATCCGACTGCGCGACAACAAACAAAGACAGTGTTGTGTTTCTCATGCGTATTTATGTATCTTTGTATGTGAGATTCTTTATTACCCTCGAATCTTAGCTTCTTTAGGTGTCTATCGACTCGTCTGGGTCGCGCAACGGTTATAGTTCAGCTTTTCAAAAAATATTTTTTGTTACCATGACCATGTATGTATCAAAATAAAGGGCTTGAGGAGACGATTCCAAAAATATAACACTCAAAAGACATCAAATCTGAGATTGAACTAAATTAACTGCCACCAACCTGCAGGGGGCAGCCATAGGGGGCAGCAAGGATAACATTATGAATCATAAACATAATGGACAGTTAACTGCTAAGTTAATCGTATCAAATCCCATTGGTGATTTTTCAGTTATTTTTTTTTTTGTCTGCTAAAATACCAATCAATCCAATCCAAATCCAAGAAAAACACAGACGGTCTTCGCTATATTATGATTCATAATGTTATCGTTTTATGATTCTGTCAGTGACCTTTTTAGGCCCCATACTGCTTGAAACATGAGCTTGTTTTGAGCTTTTTAGTTGCAGTCGGTTTTTGTTTTATTTTTTTCAGTCAATATGTCAATTAAACATTCGTTTCCCTGGCTTTACCTACTGACCTACCTACGTAGTCTACTTAGGTTACAAGCGCTCTGAAATGCTATTAAAATCTGCTCGCAAAATTAAAAGCAATAATGTTGAAAGCCTTCCATGTCACTGGCACATATTTTGGTGTCATAACGCGAAGTGGCCCCTATGCGACCTCATTAAATCTTCTACAGGGCAGTGAGTTACTATAGGTAGTGTAATGACGCAAGGACTCGGCTGACCTACTTGAACAGAAGTCTTTAGTTTACTTCTCAGTTGAAAACGTGACGCAACTGCAGCTTATGACACGGACATTTATGAAGTGTTTTTTTCAGTCAGTCTATTTATAGTTTTGCCCTTTACTCTAGACGCAACTTGCTTAATTGTCCGACATGTAAATGTACTAAGACATTGTGAGCAGATATGTCTAGGTAACGAATTGCGTCGGTGATCTAGTGGTCGCAAGCGCCTAGGAGAGTGGAGTTCTGGGTTCGAAAAAACCATTACATGTATTATGGGTGAATGTTCTCAGTAGAAGCGCAGTTTGTAGATGTTAGTGACCGGATTTGTAGTAATAATTATGGAAAATTAAAAGGTAGTTAAGGAGGCTTTATCAAAAAGTTGTGTGATCACACTGATCACTAAGGACAGACTAAGACCCTATGTGGGATCATTATTATCTAGGAAAACGTGCACTAACGACGACGACCTACGTTTGATCGAACGTGGCTACGGTCGAAGTCAGTCGCATCGCATCGCATCGCATCTAACGCGTTACCTGAAGCAGATTTATACTAATGAGCTGCTATTGCAGGATATCGGTAACGACTTTAATAATCATCTATTTCAACTTTGACTTTCCATTTTGCGCACGTTGACAAGATATTGATAATTTGTGTTTTTAGGGTTCCGCACCTCAAAAGGAAAAACGGAAACCCCTATAAGATCACTTCGTTGTCCGTCTGTCAAGGCCCTTTTTCTCAGGAACGCGTGGAGTTATCAAGTTGAAATTAATATCAAGGGCTGCAATCCCCTGAAGCAGTGAAAAAAATCAAACTTCTAAGTCAACGCAATGAAAAGATACGGGGTTTATGTATCGTTTATGCCGCATATTTTGACACTCGCAAGGGAATCAAAGTCTAATAGGGTACTTCCCTTTGACCTAGAATCATGAAATTTGGCAAGAAGCAATGTCATGTAGCACAAGTAAAGAAAAAAACCGGAAAGGGTAGTTACATTACAAAAAAAAAAAATGATGATTATTTTGTAATGTAACTACAAAACGGTTTTCTATTTTTTTCCTTTAAAATATTCAAGACACGATTCCCGTGATAAACTAATACATACCTACAAATTTGTACGGAACCCTCGGTGTACGAGTCCGACTCGTACTTGACCCGTTTTTTTAATCCCAATCTGTAATTCGGCACAGAGTAATACCTACTTAATTCGCAAGCAATTATAGTAATTTTAATTATTACTGCGTGGTTAAATAAATGGAAAGTTTTTCAACATATTACCTTCTTACACGTATTTTGTTACTCCACAACTCATCCTGTAGCCAGTTCTGATAATTCTTATTATATAATTTGTAAAATTAAATACGTAACAATTGGCCGCGTAATATAGGATTGATCATGAAAGGCTTAGGTCGTTGTCAACTGTGCTGTGGCAGCAGCGAACTTGAATGATTTCATTGTGAACGTGAAGATTTCTACAATGCATGCGACAACAGCGATTTATTATCATTGTTTGAATTGATTCTGTGATTTGGGAAAAATATGAATTAATCATTCATGTTTGCTTGCGTTAAGTAAAATAATAAAAAATGTCTCAACAGGTTTTGCGTGACGATATAAACTCGCCATTGGACAGTATTTTGTATCAAATTTTAATAATTATTGTGTCCTCATTTAGCGAATGCTCCATTATATACCTGCTTCAGATTTGTGGGCAAAACTAAAATACCGTTGATTATAATTTATAATAAAATGTATACAAAAAAAAACTTAACAAAAGTACATTTAGTTATCATAAACCAAAAACCATTTGACTAACTGCAACTAGTTAGTTTATGCCCAAAATCACAGGCATGTGTAAAATCCATTAATAACTCAATACCGTGTGAAGCATAGCAATAAACTGTAGTTGGTGTTTCACATAACTGTCACCGATTGCAGTGATCGCGACCTTGGCTTGCTTCAGATCCGAGTCGTAGCAACACGCTCCGCGCTCGCAACTCGCGCCGCCTTACGTAACGTAACACAAACTCTGACTCTTGCTGCTTATATAACAGCGTATTATGTAGCAGTGTGGACGAAATGTTACAAGACGTATGGGGCTTCTTTGTTAAGTTCGGTTGTGTCGTATAACTACAACATAAGCGCTCTACAGATTTTGAAACATTTTTCTTAGGCGTCGCCGCGTCGTGAGTTCACAAAGTACCAACAGTTTTGTGTAGTTGTTTCATCGAATGACTAACACTATAAACTTGAAATAAGTACGTTGTTCTTCGTAGAATAATTGCCATTACGATGACGCATACACTTCGCTTTATTTCGAATTTGGATGTCTTTCGCAGTGATCGGTGCTAGCGGGTCATGTCGCAGCCATATTCGTCTGAGGCGCCGGGCGCGGGCGGGCACTCCTGACTTCGGGGGCCCTAAGCGTATTCCAATGACACCTCGGGTAAACAATGTGTATTATTAAGCATCATCATTATATAACTTGTTTATTGACACATGCGTGCACTTACTTTACACCAACTGATAAGTCACTCACGTTTCGCCATCCATATCAAAGCAAATAAAATATCATAATGCTTATTACCTACAACAATGTCATTTTTAGTGAATATTCGAATGACTTCAGGGCGTTGAACCGACCCGCCAGTTTATAAATAAAGATACGGACTTAGTAAAAATGACATCATGAGGCGAGTGATCTCAACTAAGCAAAGCCATTATTCTGCCGTACCTTCTCGTAGTTGAATATTATGTTTGTTATCTAGGCGCGGTTCAACCATGCTCTGGATCTGCTTCGGCTGGGACAACACCATCAGGCCGTGCCATACCTCGCGCTGGCGGCGGCCGCCGGACAGCCAGAACTGCGGCAAGCGCGGATACTTCTAGCTCAGGTCTGTTTCTAGCTTGTTTGCAGTGCTGCCCACCCTATTTCAAGTTTTACAAATTTCAACTTTCATTCAATGACATTTAAGTTGATTTCAGAGTGACTAGCACTATTGAAAAAACTGGCCAAGTGCGAGTCGGACTCGCACAAGAAGGGTTCCGTATCACAAGGCAAAAACGCCGAAAAAAACACGTTTGTTGTATGGGAGCCCCTTAAATATTTATTTTAATTATTTATTATTAAAGTAAAAATACAACTGAGTATTTTGTGAATATTTCAAGTCCCTACCTGTTGCCATTATTGATATCGAGCAAAAAAGGGCAAAAAAATCGCGTTTGTTGTATGGGAGCCCCCCTTAAATATTTATTTTATTTGGTTTTTAGTATTTGTTGATAAAGCGGCAACAGAAATACATAATTTGTGAAAATTTCAACTGTCTAGCTACCGCGGTTCTTGAGATACAGCCTGGTGACAGACAGACGGACGGACGGACAGACAGCGAAGTCTTAGTAATATGGTTCCGTTTGTACCCTTTGGGTACGGAACTCTAAAAATTATAAAAACGTTTGAAGTTGTAGAGTAAACTGAACTTTATTATGTAGGAATTAAAGTAATTTTTCCATTAATTCATATTTGTTTACATTTTCGGCAAATAAATCGCGAATACAGATTACAGTTTACCATAGTAGTGGTACCAACTTGTGGTTGTGCCACTGCATGACAAAGGCCTCATCTCCTCACACAGTGCTGGCATAGATCAAAAGTTCCAAAGTTTATGTAGACGCAAACCGACTTATGTGAAGAGGCCTCCTCAGCTCATAGGAATTAGTATTATTTTCGTTATTCAAGCAAGTGTGTATTATAATTAAACAAAACTGAACCACAGTTTCAATTTGTTATTCATTTTCCTGGTCTTAAGTTGCACAAGACGTAAATGCATAAGAATTCTCATTAAAGTTAGGAATAAGCTACAGCTGCGCTCTCTGCCCTTATCATTGTTTACTTAAGCCATATTACGAAAGCCGAAACTATTGCAATCTGCAGCCTTGCAATGAACCGTTCAATGACTCAACATATAACGGTTCAGCGTCGACTGTGATGAAACTATTGGCCCCAATCATGCAGTCCACGTCAAAGTTTAATAAGAACGCAATCAAGTATTGACATATACGATTCCCGAAACCATAATAAAGGTGTAACAGAATAAATGCAAAACCTGAAACTGTACTATAGGTACGGTTTACTTAATCGTATTCTAGACACAAAGGACAACCTGTTTACAGTCTTAACAAATTAAATGTGGGAAGGTAAAGTATCTCTTCAGATTATAACCAACCAATGGCACCAGATAAAAGTATTTTTGTTGAATTTGAATACTAATGTAAGACGCTATATTTGTTTGCTCGTGACGTCGCTTTAAGAAGATGGTGGACCGCTGATAAGGTGCAACAACCTTTCGTCAATATGACTTTATTGCATGACACGTTGTTGTTCTATTGATTATATTGTTTAATTGCAGACGATAACCGTGTTGAGCAACAATCGTGACCCGCGGGGTTTAGCGACGCAACTGACCCGCTCTGTGCGTCGCTTGTCGGCAACGTCGCGCGCGTGGATCAGGCCCACTGACATGGAGTGTATTCTGTGCTGCGACACCTTCACGGACCCCGTCACAACACCCTGCGGACACATGTTCTGCCGCACATGTCTTGAACGCACGCTGGACTATGGCAAAAGATGCCCCTTGTGTCTGCGCGATTTAATAACCTTCGCCCTGCCAGAAGTAAGTACAAAAACTGTTTATTTCGAACATTTACATTGAATGTAGTCATATTTAACTAATTAAATGTATAAATGGTGAACGTACATTGAAGTTAATTAATTTGATTTGATAGCACCACCTCTACTATGCTATTATAACACAGTTTTAAGTACTTTCGTGTTGTTAAATCAATTGTGTCGGTTAAAGCTGTACCGTACGCCAGTTTCAACATGTAATTAGCAGTCGATGGCTAAGGTATGATTGTTTGGAACGTGAGTTTCATAGTTTCTAAATATTGTATCGGCTCTGTTAAAATTCACACTTTGTGTATAGCAACTCGCGCGCGTTAATAATGCTTTTGTTTATGTAGGACGTAATAAGTAGTGTAGCTACAAACTGCGGACGTAATCTAATCATGTGTGCACGTGTGTAGATAGATGCCCTTAAGTTATTCGATGTCTTAATACTAAGGAGTTTCCTTCCTTTAGTGCATTGTGTGATAGGAGAGGGAGTCCTAAGACTAATCATGTAGGTAGTAATTGTAAATTGTTTAGTAATGCTAAAATAATCCTAAAGACAATTAAATTTTCTAAAACCTACTTCTATAAACGGAAGTCGTTTCCCATAGTATTAACAATAACATCCTGTATTATTGCACCGATAGTGGCACTAAAATAAGGTAAAAAGAATTAAAGGAAACAAGACCTATTGAACAAGGTCAGGTAAATTAGAATTTTCAAAAAGGATTTATGAATTTACTTATGAATTGCAGAGCAGTGGTGGCCAAGTGGTAACAGCCGCGACTTACGAGTTACGCTTTACTTTGTGTAAATTATTTCATCACCACTGCTCTCAAAAACGGTGAAGGAAAAAACATCATGAGGAAACCGGCATGTCCTAGAACCAAAAATTCGAAGACATGTGACATCTGCCAACCCGTACTGGGCCCGCGTGGTGGATTACGGCCCACTACCTCTCACCGAGAGGAGGCCTGTGTCCCAGCAGTGGGAACATTATAGGCTGATTATTTGTATACATATATGTTACGAATTGTGGGTTTGAAATATCTGGGGTTTGAAACAAGGCAGGCATGCATATTATCTTGGGTAATTAATTCCATAACCACTGCTCTTAAAACGGTAAAGGAAAACGTAAGGAAACTGGCAGCGCCTAAAATGTCAAACAATGGTTTGACATTCTAGGGCCCGCCGTTGGATTGTGGCCCACTCCCTCTCACGGAAAGGTGACCTGCAGTTGGAACATGAGCCCAGGTTCGCACAAGCTTATTTTTCCCGTGGCGATCTTTTTCGCGCACTCGGTTTGCCAGTGCGCGATAAAACCCCGCCCTGATATTTTTACGTTTGTGTTACAATGTACATATTTTTGCAGAGAGTGCACCTGTGTTTGCGCACACACTTGTGCACTATAATACCTCCTGCGTACCTGGCTCATCTCCATTGAGATAGGCCACCGTGACCGAAAATGGTCGGGGAGGCTATTATTATTACATATTAATTGTTTCCCAGACGCGAAACACATCGTTCGTGCAGGCAGCGCTGAAAAGCATTAACGCTAACGTCACGCCGCTGCCTTTGGAACCCGATCTCATTCCTATATTCGTATGCACAGTCGCCTACCCGTCGTAAGTACCTATATTATCTTAACTTTCGCTTGCACTCGACTAACATTCAGAATTTTAGATAAGTAAAAAGTCATATTAAGTCATATTTTTACGGTCGCGAATCATATTTTAATCAACATACCACCTGACACTGACCTGCAAATTGAAAAAAAGGTAAGAAAATTTGAATTTCGCGAGTTACCTTAGCACATCCCCCTTAATGTACAACACTCGAGTCATAAGTGTGCGAGAGCATGATACCTCCACACTGAGCCTGAGTTGTGATGTCCCGCAGAAGGCAGCACTTGTCTTGGAATGGGGAACAATTTTATTTGATCAATAACAGACCTCTGTAAAGCTAGTCTGTGTTTCTAATCAGTGCTTTGCTTTTTTTTTTGTAATACCGTCCTCGTCCTGAGTTAAACACACTCAATTGCACTTAATTACAGAAATTGATGTTATGAGGGGAAGTCAAAAAGTTAATCCACTGCAATGACTCCTGCCTTGACTCAGGTGCATAGTGATGAACCCAAGTTTCATAGCCAATCACAATTCGGTTTATTAACTCATCCCTGTTTTCACTACACAGTTCGAAAAACTCGCGCGAATACGCGTTTTTGAAGTGGTGCGGTGCGAGCATTCTCGGCACCCATCTTGCACTGACCTTAGAAATGCCAAGATGGTCATGGAAAATATTCCAAATGGTCGTAGATGATACTCCAGTCATCTCTGCGAGTTGTTTCTTCTTTAGGCGTGCAACTTTGAGAACAAGTATTTTAACAATGTCTGAGGACGTTGCCACAATTGGCCGACCGCGCTGATTCAATTCCTAGCTTGATAAGACTGTGCCACTTGTAAATCATTGTTTTACCAGGGTAAGAGTCCCCGTAAACATGACATTTCTTCCAAAATGTTCTCAGGCGTTTTTCTTTGCTTAATCAAATGGGGAACTTAATCTCGGCACGATACTTAATTTTCTCCATTATTTATATTTTCTTCCCGATCGACGTTATCCAGCGATATCTCAAAGTTTAATGAGCCGATTGGGGTGAAACTTAGTATTTATATTATTGTATTGGGTCACCGGGTAAAAATAACCTGGTGACTCAATAAAATAATAAATACCCCTTCCCTCTCTAATCCATTCCGCGGACTTTGACCCACCCTCGTATATATCTATTCTTTGAGCGAAAAATAAAACCCAATTAGGGTGAAGTGAATGGCGCGAGAATTCGCCCGTGTATTCAACCAGGATATTTAACCGATGTTCTTATGTTAATGTAGAATACCTTGTCCGCTGTTCATATTCGACCCTCGTTACTGGCTGATGATCAGGCGAGTCCTGGAGTCAGGCTCGCGAAGGTTCGGCATGGTTGCGTGCGACAAAGGGCAGGACTATGTGGATTATGGCACAGTTAGTATTCACTTTTTATCTATGCTAGTATCAAATTCAGCAACAAGTTAACAACGCTAGTGGTTCGGTTGGTGCAATAAATTCACAAGACAACATTTCTGAACTACTGAAATGAATATAATATTTTGCAATTGCAATGTATTGTAAAGTTTCCAAGTCTGCAACCTTCATTTATCTAACAAGACATTAAATAACTAACTCATTTATTTGGGTGTGGCCAATGCCTGGCTTCTGAGGTATTTTAACCGCAGTCTATCTTCTGAGGTATTTTAACCAGAGTCTATTTTATAGTGCTATTCGTTCGATATCGCGTTTCTGACGAACACTCGATTAAAAATAAATCGCTAAAATAGAAAAAATAGTCGAATCAATAGCTATTGAGTTTATCTGAGTACCTCAGAAACTGGGCGGCATAAGAGAGATTGCTAGTGTATAAATGGGAATAGAGATAAATTAAGTCAAGTGTACTTTTAAACAGCAAAAAATTGTGAATAACATGAATTATGTGATGTTTCGCAGATACTGGAAGTACGCGACTGCGTTCATTTGGAGGATGGCAGGTCCATCTTATCCACCGTAGGCTTGTCGCGGTTTAAAGTCATCGAACGAGGGGTCAGGGATGGGTAAGCATACATTTTTAGGGTCCCGTACCCAAAGGGTAAAAACGGGACCCTATTACTAAGACTCCACAGTCCGTCTGTCTGTCTGTCTGTCACCAGGCTGTATCTCATGAACCGTGATAGTTAGACAGTTGAAATTTTCACTGATAATGTATTTCTGTTGCCGCTACAACAACAAATACTAAAAACAAAATAAAATAAATAGTTAAGGGGGGCTCCCATACAACAAACGTGTTTTTTTCGGCGTTTTTGCCTTGTGGTACGGAACCCTTCGTGTGCGAGTCCGACTCGCACTTGGCCGGTTTTATATCACCAACTATCTATATTATGTAAAATCGTTTATTGGCTATCTGAAGGCCATGCCCCATATATTTTGACTCATTATCGCCGAGTCCAGACCGCTTAGGGGGTGACCGGGGGATTTTGTTCTCGGGTTAATAAACTTGAAACTTGGCAAGAAAAGGTAAGTAATTTCGGTATTACTTAATTTTTTTAAGTATGATGACATCATATAATGAATGTTCACAGGTGTGATGTCGCCCGTATCGTGCCGATTACCGACGTGATAGGAGAATACTACGAACCATGGGACATCAAAGTCCTGGCGCAACGCATCCTGTTCAAAGCTCTGCTGTGGCTGAGTCGGCTGAATGCCAAGGTGCTCGCCGATATTGAAACCGCGTTTGGAGTCCTGCAGCATCACGGCTTCTTCGACGACTGCTGGTGGGAGAGCACTGATGGCCCGTCGTGGCTGTGGTGGCTTGTAGCCGTCTTGCCGCTACGATCGCAGATTAAGGTACCTATGCTGTCCTTGTGTGCCCATCATTCATTTAGGTACCAAACTATGGCGTGGGAACTAGTTTCTTAGTCTCCAAGATTTTTCGAGCTTCATTGACTCTGCGCTGTTTTAGTGTTTGCCACTGTAGATTTTGGCTTTCAGAAGTTAGTGGTTGGCGATATTGTGGCGCAGTCATCCCGTGTGAAAAATACACTAACAAGCGTCCACACGCTTTACTAATGTGAAATTCTTCCTACAGGTACTCATTCTATCCACGAACTGCCTCGTTAAGAGAATGATGGCGGTGGCGCGGACTCTTGACGCAGTCGATCATGATCACCCCAGCACGTCTCATCCACGAAGCCTGCGAAGAACTGTCTCTGCTGATGAAACCCAATCAATGGAGCGCAGAGGAACATAACTTCAAGCTTCGTCCACCGACACTGCCGTAGTGCGTATTATAATGTATTTATTCTCGTATTAGGTTCAACATTTCGAACCTTCTTTCAATAGCAGAATAACAATATTTTTTTAAATAGATCTATCCAACAGCAATATACTAGTAAGTGCTAGATTTACATAAAATACCGCCATATTTCATAGCTATAAATAACAGTTTTTGATAACAATTTACTGGTTCACATCCTTTTATTAGCAACAACAGGGTATTTTATAGTTCCCTATCGTCCGGTTCCTGCGTTTACCGACCGTTGTAATTGGTATTGGTTAATCGACCTTCGAAAGCTCTTGAGTCTTTTAATGGACCCTCCGTTAAAAGACTCGGCTCTTCCTAAGGCATTTCGAATCGAAGATATCCCGTGAAAATCAACAGAAAGCCCACGGGTTACCATCGCGAATTAAACGAACGAAACAACAGTCTGTAAGATAAGGGAATCGGACCAGTGTCAAACCATAGTAGGCGACTGAACCTCAAGTCTAATACATTGCAGGGTCCTTAATGTGATTTAAACAGTCTAGTGTAACCTTCCTCTGATATCTAGTTAGATTTTACTCTTACTCTTTAATTACTGAACTTAAATCGACCTTTGTATTAGAATTTTTCTATGATATTTGTCAAATTTAGAATCTAACTTTTTAATGTTTAGAAGTATGTCATGAGTAGTTGATGACGATAGATTATAATACATTCCATATTATATCATTTTATTTGCTCTTAAATTACGTCTATTTAAATGTATGCCATTTACAAGGATTCCTTTGCCAGTGAAGTTCCTCAGTGATAAATTATACATTTATGTGAGATTTATGAGGTGCTTCTAAACAACTTACTATTTTCTTGCAATAAATACTTTTACTGCAATACCGTTTAGCTGCAACATTCCGAGACTGGCTCGGCAGTACCGGCTACATTTGTGTGGCCGTTAGTATTAACGGTTATCCGGGCAATGGAACAATGGATAATGAAATATTTCAAAAAGTGTTACAGCAATACTTGAGGTGAGTGGCTGGACCACACTGACAATATTGCCGAGTTTTGCTGCAATATTAAGTATTTCCGGAGTACAATTGAAACATTGCCGACAATGTATTGCAGCCATGCATTGCCTGGAAATATGGTTCGTTTAGGAGCACCTTATTTCAGTGAGTTTTTTGTAATAAATTTTATGAATTTCGATAAATAATGTACTAAAAAAATGTAAATAAATACCTTCCCCCTTTATTGCTCTGCACAATCTCAATTATTGTAATTCTTCATCACTTGGTAAACTACTTGAACGGTGTAAATTTTTAAGCCAATATCAAGCTTTTGGTTTCTTTGACCAATACAGTTGTAATTTTTATTTATCAGCATTTTTATATGTTTTATTACTTCGTTGACTATTATTAATTTTATGTAACATGTTCAACATTTTATCGTTTATTCAATATGACTTCACATGTATTCCAAAAGTATTGACGTATTTTATTTTTGTTTGTATTGCGCATTCCAAATAACTCGGGAAAATACGTAATCATTTCTAAAAAGAACTACTTTCAAATATGGAAAATTAAAATAGATAATTTGACTTGTATCTTTTTCGAACATGGCATGGGTGAAAAAAATCGTCAAGTGTACTTGTTCGTGCGACTTTCGCTCACTTTTTTGCTATTCTCGCTGGGAAATCATCTCTAGCTTTTTGAACTGCTTTTCATCTTATTTTCCTGGGTTAGACAGTTCCATTCCGCAAATATGCACATATTTTTTTCGCTGTTTTTGTTTTTTTTTGTTCTATGTAATCACAAGCACGCTTTTGCTCCGGTTGCCAGTATCAATTACTATTCAATCTTAGGTAATTAAAGATTCGGTTTAGATAAAGCGTAATCTGTAATCTTTTAATAAACTAAGTAAAAGGGATGGGTCAATTTCACTAAACTCTATTACTTAGTTATTTAATTTCATGTTAAACATTTTGATGGTTTGCATAGTACATACATACAAAACAGTAAAAATTCTAAAGTGAATTTGACCCTAGGTGTGTTACTGTTAAAGTTTTGTGGACTTCTTCAGATTTACTGGTGACCTTAATTATTTTAAAATAGCTTATATCTTGTTTATAAAATTAACAAGGTATATAGCTTTTAAACACGTTAAGCCGTTGATCCCGGCTGTCATTCGTAGATCTTTGACAGTCGTAACGGGTAGTAGAAAACCAAAAGTCTAACAACTTGGAAGTTTGTAAATTCATTAAAAAAGGACTTGTACGTGTAGGGTGAGTGTTTGAGGTGGAAATCCAAAACCGCGACCGGCGTCCGCACGTAAAGTTGGAATCGCGGGAAACGCTGAGCTGAACTTTGAAAAGCGACATCGATTTAGGTACAAAAACTGAAGTATTTGATGAAAAAGCAAGCCCTAATGTCCCACCTCAAAAACTCGCCCTCAAAGACTGCCTGATATTACATTTGACATATAAAGTAATCTTTTTAGGAGAACATGTCTCAACTAATTGTTATCTTGATGTTATGTTCCGGATAGTAAATATATAACAATATAATAATAAGTAAGCAATTCTAAGGATAAGCAGGTGTTTTTACAGCAACATTTTATGTTATAAAAATAAAAAATAATTTTATAGTTTACTTAGGTATTTAAAAGAGTGTTAAGTAATGTTGGAACAGGCAGAGTTTGTACTATTTTAGGACCAAGTTTTCGGAATATTTTAACGTTACCTGAAACCTAATTATGTATTAACATGAATCTGAGCACATGCGAACTCAGTTAAGTCTAAGATAATATTATATTTTCGTCTATTAATTATAATAGTAAATGCAAAGTTAAGATCTCATCGAAATATTTAGAATAAGCGTTATGTTAACATTCAGGTTTAAAAAGGACTATGTAAATATATTTTTTAATCTACTACTATAATATGTTCAGCCATTAATTTTGTGGAGGCAGCGAAGAACCTGTAGTGATGTGACTTAGATTGACCCATAAACCTGTGAAATTTCGCCAATTAATTTAAACATGGACGCGGTTCTTATCGCCAGTCCTTTCAGTTATTTTACCACTAACTGCTGTCTGTGGTAAAATACTATCATAGTGCAACGAGAAATGGAGAATACTGATTTCGTAAGTCATGCAAAATCCGAGAGAAAATAACTGGAAAGGGCTGTAATACGAATACACTGACCGTAGTATCTCAATTGGTTCATAGACTCGCTATTATTGTCTCCTTCGGTACTTATCCACGTCATTCCTTTGTTTAATATAAAAATGATCTCATTATCGATAGATCATTGCATGGCTAATTTCTTGAGTTTGTAGTTCATAATATAGTTACATAGAGTAGTGAACAAAATATTTCATTACGTTCAACAAAGCTGAAAAGGTTGCTGTGATGTGAATTTAAATTTAAAACATTGTACAGAAAAATAGTCAAACGGTTTTGTAAAGCGATCATGTCTTTGTACTTAGATATGACACTGTTTCCTAATAAATTCTTTTTTTGATTTACGAATTACCTTTACCTTTTATTTCAAACTACCATTCCTTCTACAAATTGAAATTTATTGTCTGCATATCGACATACAAAAGGTGTCGAGGTGGACATTTAGTAGCATAGGTCGTATGCTATAAGAGGCTGATCTCTGTAATTTAGGATAACATGACATCTAGCAACAAAATCTCTCGGTTCTTGACATTCCAATGATTTACTTTAGGACTTTGGAAAGATATCTCCTTCGGGGAGCCAAAAACATAATTAGCTTCGCAAGGCAAAACTCATCACTGTGCTCGAATTCCATGAACTACACACAGCATCATCTCTGCTACGATACGAAGCGAATTTTCCACTTTCGCGAACCTAAAAATGTATTCTAAATCGACGCTTGAAAATTTCCAAAAAGTGCGTTTCCAAAAACAACCCATGTTGGTGTCACTGACTGGCAGAGCCACCATTAGGGATTTTAATTTTGATAACACAAAAAATTCGTCGCTAATTAGTCGAAATTTGTCGCCAATATTATTTTATGTCGGTCACTGGTTCAAAAGATATAATTAAGGGTTTATAGGCCTATCTAAAGAGAGTGTCTCCCCAGCAGGGCCACATTTATATCTCAAAACTGGCCAAGTGCGAGTCGGACTCACACACGAAGGGTTCCGTACTACAAGGCAAAAACACCGAAAAAAAAAACACGTTTATTGTATGGGAGCCCACCTTAAATTTTTATTTTGTTTTTAGTATTTGTTGTTATAGCGGCAACAGAAATACATAATTTGTGAAAATTTCAACTGTCTAGCTATCGCGGTTCTTGAGATACAGCCTGGTGACAGACGGACGGACGACGGCCGGAGACAGCGATCGACGAGCGACAGTCTTAGTAATAGGGTCCCGTTTTTACCTTTTGGGTACGGAACCCTAAAAACTAGGGCACCTAGCGAAGATCTGTTTTCTACCATATTTAGTCGCCAATTAGTCGGAATCAGTCGCCAAGTCACAGATTTAATGTGGTCTTAGTTTAAGAGATATACTGAGTTCAATTAGTAAGGTATAGGTAGTCGAAGAGTTTTTTCGTGAACTCTTCGATCTAGCTCTTGGACTATACCTACACCTATAATACACCCTTACATCTTTTGAACCAGTGACCGACAAATTCTGATATTTGGCGACAAACGTCTAATAAGCGACTAATTTTTTGTGTTATCAAAATTAAAATCCCTGATGGTGGCTCTGCCAGAGTCAGTGACACCCCATTTTGGACCAAAGTGTACCAAGCAAGTTATCGGGATTACTAACATAAAGTAATATAAACCGGTATAGAGAGCCCCCTTGCAGACTTTATTGAAGATCGATAGTGTCAATTGATCGGATAAATACCGCCATCTATTATCGCCATCCGCACACTTAGTTAAGTATAGCCTACATTGACCTCTATCATACAAGTACGCTTCTAGCCTAGCTTTAGGTACTACCATAAAGTATTATTTTCTAGAATCACTAATTTCAAGTCACACTGTTTATGTAATACTACTTGTTACATGCTCTGTGCTACTTACTAATTCCATATCTCCATGCATAACTCGCACCAATTTTCGCCTCTGACCGAAGAGCCTGTGCACACCATGTTTTAAAAAACGTGGTGTGCACAGGCTCTAAAATAGTTTCTATAGTTTGCATAGCTATACGGGTATGCGCGCACTACGGGAATAAATCGTTGCGAAATAAATTCGTCAATCTGTAGACAATACTACTAAACTAAAGTCCGCGTACTGCGGAAAAAAATCGCATGAGAATTCGCTTGAAAAATTTTCGTGTTTACGATTTTTACCGCAAACCGCAACGATTAAATCGTAGTGCGCGCCTACTATTGGTGCATACCGTGCAGTTTTAGGCTGGGCGCATACGCTCGGTTTCCTAATTCGATTTCCGGATCAGGAATTCAGATTCGGAAACCTGAATGCTTCATTTACATACAAAATGTTCAACAAGGCGCACACGTCCTTACTATTTCCGAACGGAAAAAAACCTAACGTTCGTTTCGGAATTCGAAAAAATGGAAAAAAACGGATGTTTGCGCTAGGCACATGGAATTCTGAATCTGAATTCCTGATCCGGAAACCGAATCAGGAAACCGAGCGTATGCGCCCAGCCTTATCCAGATCAATATAAAAATAAATAATAAATAAAAACATGATTAGCTAAATAACACTGTATTTCATTTATCAATCCCTGAAATGATAAACTAAAAATACCTAGCTATAAGCATACCGGTATAAAAAAAAGGTACCTAGGTGTAGTTCTAACTATGAATATCAGGTGGCGCTAGTTTCTTATGACCTGTTCCACGGAACAAGATTGGTCTCTATTACTGGTCTTATCAAAGTACTCTGTGATCCAGATCCACAGGTTTTATCTTGCTAGCAACACTGATTGAATGTCATACTGACAATAAATAAAAAATATAACCTCTAATAATTTCTGGAAAATAGTCGGATTTGTATCAAATAAAACTACTTATTCAAAGGTTTTGGTTATTGTTGCCATAAAATAAATGTAATCTTTCAAAATGGTGATCATAACATGGCGATTTCAAGGGTTGTTTCGAAGACTTAAGTAAGTACATAGAATTGATTAATAATATTAGTAATTTATTATGATATTACAATGGTATGCTTCAATTTCAGAGACTATATAATTTGGAAAACATCTCAAGCATTGCTGAGTGTTCGCTCTCTTACTTACAATGACCACATGAGCCAAAGCTACGCAATAGATTTCTTATTGGAACCAGTGTTTTGGTTTGTTGACAACTTCGCCCAGTATCTTGGAAAAGTAAGTATAGCTATAGTATAGCTCGCTCACTAGCTTTTGCACGCGGCTTCGCCCTCGTTGATGTCGGTAATTACCTCCAGGAACGTACTTCCAGCCCCTAAGATGACCCACTGACCGTATCTGTTGTCCTATCTCAGGTTATGGTTTACCTGTGTGCCAAATTTCATCGAAATCTGTTCAGACTAAACCGAAAAAAAAATGAAATGAACCGTTGCTTGGCTAAAGATAATGTTCTTTTCACTGTGCCTGGTCCAAATTTTTATCTACCAAAAGACCTTATGCGAATTATTGTAATACACTTCCCTACTGTCATAATATCAAATAGTAGATTTAGCTGATGAAAGTAATTATCACAAGCGAATTGTTAAATGCAATATCAAAATATATACAGGGAAAACTGTTGACTGAGCTTGCTTTCAATGAAAATAGAACATCATTGTAACAAAGTGGTTTAATCAAGTAATTTACATTTTATGAATATAAAATTAAACTCATCTGGAAATATAATATAACAGAACTGAATATAACAGTTGCTAGGCAACAATTTAAGAAGACTACTCCTATTACAACCTTCATGGTTCAACAAAAACCCTATCCTGCAACATAACATTAATTTTAGTGTAATGAACTAAGGGTATATTTTTTCCTGTGCTGTGACAATATCGTTGTGCCTAATTATAATTATTTCAATTATTGCGAGCACTAGTAGCCCAGTGCAAGCAGTGGTGGCCCAGTGGTAACGGCCGCGACTTACGAGTAATGTAGGTAGTAATAATTAATAATTTACATAAAGTAAAGCGCCTGTCAGGTTCGAACACCAAGGCGCTTTGCTTTATGTACATTGTTTCATCGGCCCTGCTCTCAAAACGATGAAGGAAACCATCCTGAAGAAACCGGCAAGTCATAGAACCAAAAATTTGAAGACATGTGACATCTACGAACCCGCACTGGGCCTGCGTGGTAGATTATTGCCCACTCCCTCTTGAAGAGATGAGGCCTGTGTCCCAGCAGTGGGAACATTTTAGGCTGATTGATGATGTTGATGTTCACGACAAAGCAATGCATCCCGTAGAGGGATTAGGGTTAGTCAACAAACTTGTTCATATGCTATTTACATCTTTGCTTTACCTCATCGCTTTGCCCATATTGACTGCACAACATGATGTTGAGTCTAGCAATTTTCCACAATCTGGATTCATCAAATTTCCTAAAACTATACAGATATTATGCATTGAGCTTGTCAAGGATTGAACTAATCTCAGATTTACCATCTAATGTTCACCACAGGCGTCAATGATGACAATAACAATTGTTCCATAAACCTTTATTTTCTTTTTTTTCAGGTGTTTGTTTTCTGCGTCACAGTATTGACAAGCGCTGTGGTAGCCATTGCTTACTGGGTGGGCCTCCCATATTGGTGGCAAAGATGTCCTTACACTACAGTATTCCTAGTCATATTTGGCAACTGGCTGCTTATGAACATTGTATTTCATTACTACAAGGGTGTTGTGACTGAACCTGGCTATCCACCACCGGTAAGTTTTAATTCGAACATGAGTATTATATACCTACCCATACATTACATGCTATGAAAAATTGAGCATTAGAAAAACATTCATGCAAGTACGTGTTGAATTAGCTGCATGAAATCATTGATTGTCTACTCTCTTTCAAATTATCATTTTATTGCTGTGTTGGGGTCAGCGTCCTGTCTAACCGGGTGCAGCTGAATGCTGGTATTTTACCAAGAAAAATTCCCTATCTGACCTGCATTATCCTGTTTCCATAAGCCCTTGATTTTTGGGCTTCAGGCCACCCATAACAATGGTCCAAGATCTACAAATACCTAGTGCTTATCGTACTTTCCGAGGCACGGAGGCAATCTTTATAAAATTGTTGGTGGCCCAACCTTGATCTTTCTATCCTTCTAGCCTCATAATTTAGCCACCCGCCCAACCTCTCTTCGAAGGGGCTTGTGGTTAAGTTACTCATTATTTTTCAAATGATAACATAATAATTAGGAAACTTTATGTTTCCACAGAGCACTCTGATATCAGACGCAGCGAGTATATGCCGGCGGTGCATCTCCCCGCGGCCGCCGCGCACGCACCACTGCTCGGTGTGCGACCGCTGCGTGCTGGCCATGGACCACCACTGTCCCTGGCTCAACAACTGTGTGGGCTACTACAACGCAAGGTTCTTCTTCCTCTACATGGTCTACATGGTCGTAGGAGTGGGGTTCGTCATTACCGCCGGCATTGATATTGGATATAAAGTCATTTGGCTCAATGATACAGGTCATTTGTTATTTATGTTTTGATTTAACAATAATACTACTGCTTTCTTTATTTTCGTTTGCTGGAGGCCCACGTTGAACTGACCTTCTTATTACAAAACGAGTTTTATCTTTAGTACAAGTTTAAACCTTCGTCTATCGGCGTAAATCGAGCTTAATATTTATTTGAATGATAACGACATTTTGGTTTCCAGGTGGTATCATCCCAAACAATGATCCAGATCTGATCGGTCATCCAGTCCGGCTGAACCAGACCGGCGCCTTGGTGCCGGTGAAGGTGATAGTCGAGTATGATGACTCCGTAAACTTTCCTCGAGAGCACAAACTGCCCGTCCCGCCCATCACCGAAGCTCAACGAATCTGTGCACATCCCTATAAAAGAAAAGCCGTCGTGTTCATGGCTGTTACATGCATCTCCGTATTTGTCGCACTTGGAACATTAACCATCATCCATGGCAAGAACATCGGCAGAGGAGAAACTAGCGTGGAAGCGCACATTAACGAGAAACTGCGAAAATTCTCAAGAGGCACTTACAGGAATCCGTACGATTTCGGAAAAAGAAAGAATTGGCGGCTCTTCCTGGGACTTACTCAAGGCAGAACTTTCGTGAGGCATGTCTTGCTGCCGTCTGGCCATGCTCCGGTGGGCACGGGGTTAGCTTGGCATACCGTCAGACGCGGTCTTGAAGACTGGCCTTGAACAAGGTTTATTTACAAATTGTTTACGGTCTATTATCTGCCAAAGTTGTCAAATTAGTGCTGTGCACTAGTGACACAAAAGAGGCGTCTACTCTCTGGGTGTGAAATTATAGGTATTATGAATTAAAATGTATGTTGTGAAGTCATTCTAGGCATTTACAGAGTTACCTTGCTGTCAGTAATCAAGTCAGACAGTGTTTGGTAAGTGCTCGGGTCAAAACTTAGCACCTAGTGTTTGATATAAATGTACATTGTTTTAGATTCGATAGTATTATAATTGTTGTTTTTTGTTTTGTCTGCACAGTACAGACGGTAGTTGACGTACAGTTTTATAAGTAAAATCTTCTATTCATTACTGCTGGTGCTGGCGCCAGTGGGTATTTAAATATTGGGTCGTGAATAACTGAATGATGATGATTTATAAAAAATATTTCTTTTGTTGGCGAAAATAATCATTGCAATCGGCAGATTTATTTACAGAACGTGTTCGATTGTTATTTGTTTCCTGTACTGCTCTTGATCATTTCACGAGTAAAATTTCATGATTATACCACCATAAACATTTATTGTATTACTAGCTGCGCCCCGCGGTGTCACCCGCACAAGTGTCGACCCCGTGGGAATATCGGGATACAAAGTAGCATAAATGTTAATTCAGGGTGTCAGCTACCTCCATACAAAATTTGATCAAATTTGGTCCAGCCGTTTGAGTGTGAAGATGTAACAAACATATAAACACACACACACACACCGCCACACTCACAAACTTTCGCCTTTATAATATTAGTGTGATACCACCAGTACAGCGCAGTCCGAATATAAAATAACACTGATAGACGACAGTCGAATGACTGTATGTGTTTCTGTAATATTAAAATTCAATTGTAGTCAGTGTTTAATCTTTGACATCACAGTATAGTAAACTTGAAAAATAATGTGTAGTTTATAAAAGTGTGGATTTTTGATGATTAACATTCGCTTCTTTGTCCATATACCGATTCAGCATTTTATTAACTCAAATACAATTAATGTTAGATGTATAAATGAATGTAAGTATTAGAATAATTATGTAGGTGCAAATGTTTTCACTATTGTCAATTTTCTTAGTAGCACTTGGAGAGGCCTATAATTAAATGATGGATGATGTTTGTAAAAATTGTTAAGGATAACACTAAGACTGAAGTCTTGCTGATGTTAGCAAGGGATAAGGTAGACCTAAGTATATATACCTACAGATAGATGTGCTTGAACCATGCAGCTTATCATACCTTGTGCTAGCATAGCAAATATATTTTAAAGTCAATTTGGTTGTTATATTTATTATATTTTTGATTTAAGCACCTCATGTACAGTATTTTCTTCCTAAAGCTAATGTAACCCCAATTTTCGAAACATCTATTTAATTCTTGGATCTTTAATGGGTACTATGTGTCTTGTTAACTAATACGATGACGACTATAACCATGATGTTTGACAACAGATTTTTTTCTCGTTAGGCATTCAGTGTTAAATTGTGTATTTATAGAAGCTTTATAGCATGCTACGGCCGTGGTGACGCAACTTAGGCGAGGCCTATATATCGCAGTCCACTGCTGGACATAGGCCTCTTCCAGGCTGCGTCACAACGCCTTCCGCATACAGCATGTCTCAGTCACCATTTTAAGGTTAGCGGTCCATCTAGCATCATGAAATTCCCAAATTTCATGATTCTAGGTCAACGGGAAGTACCCTATAGGTTTTGATTTCGGAACATAAACGCCCGTATGTTTTGATTGCGTTGTCCGTTGTTACAAAGCCCATCCTTTGTCCATGGTAGCCATGTGTAAAATACATAACATGTTGGCTTCGTAGTTGGGGTCAAAATAAACCGACATTTAGCTTTGTTTTAAATTGTGAGGTTTGCTCTGGTCCTTAGATTCGTAGGCCTTAAAACCCAGAGTACCTAATAAAAGAAATACAGGACTGCCGATGACATGGCCGGTCCAAACTTTGCACTGAAGGCTGCGCAATAATATTTTTTAAGAACCAAATGGTGACATGAGGCGAGTATGAGTGAGAGGACATGCGCGAAAGGTCAGAGAGCCTATGTTCAGACCGGCCAGTACAATACGACCGACGTAATTGGCGGGCCCGAACTTTGCGCAGAAGGCTGCGCAGTAAAATTTTTTAGGAACCAAATGGTGACATGAGGCGAGTGCGAGTGAGAGAACACGCGCGAAAGTTCTTAGTGCCTATGTTCAGGCCCGCCAAGTTACGTCGGTTGTACCTATTTATCGGCCGTACAGGTGCCGTATTATGACGGTTTAATGCTATCATGATTCCAATGTATAAGAGAGACGGAGCTAAACGTGTCCGATAGCACCATCCCTTTTTCGTAGGTACTGGGCTCATTATGGCATTAGGACTTCGTAATACGGCCCCAGGAATTTAATAAGGTTCAAGAAGAAAATCTGGCACAGAATTTTCGTGTTGGTAATATGTGAAAATGCATTTATTTTGATAACTACTTTTCGTTAGATTACCTACCTAGGTTAAAGAATTAACTTTTTATCATTCGACTTAGGGCTGATTTTTCCATCGCCTGATAACTTTTATTCGAGGAATAAAATTGACATTTGACAGTTTTTGTATGAAATAACTGTCAAAATTTCAAAATTATTCCTCGAATAAAGTTATCAGATGATTGAAAAATCAGCCCATACAGAAACATTCCTAATTATATTATTTACCTGTTTTCTGTACATAAATAAAATAAGACATTGTTTTTTTGTTTCTACAAGCTTTTATTATAGTCAAATTTATTTTGTATTTTTTTACAATGTTGTAAGTATTTTTTATATAATGTTATAACTATTTAATGCCTAAGTGTAACTGTGTGTCCATAATGTGAAAGAAATAAAACCATGATCTCCAATAAGTTATTTTATTTCAATTAATAAATTAAATTACGAGCTAATCAATATTGCACAGAATTTTAACAATAATAATATAAATATAACAATATTATTTATATTATATCTATATAAGCTACACATATGTATTTAATCCGACAATAGAAAATACTTAAAATCATTATAATAATAATACGAATATTAAAGATTACAAGGTGCTTAGAGTGCATTAATATAGGCCGACAACTTCGTAGGTGATAGTCCCATTATGGTTCTAGCGGGTGAAGGAAAACGCGGGTTAAAATAAACTAAATGACGCGCACCCGACCGCACAAGATATTGCATTGTCAAAGCTGAGTCTGCAGATTTCTCTATGAACTATATCGTGATTTACGGCTTAAAAAGATTCGTGTGGTATAATGGTGCATTCTGTATAAGACGTACCTCGACAGCCAACGAAATCGAATTGAATCGAATTTGATAAATGAGCTGTTTGTTTTCTATTAATAAAATTAAATTTCATTCGAGAACATCCATCGGTTTCTTACTAAAGAACTATATCCGACGATCCTGCATACCGAACGCTTTTTTTGACTGTTTTTCCATTTTCATACAACATGCGTATGACAGTGTAAGACACCGACATCAAAGGCGTTTTGCTACTGTAGGGATAATATAATATAATAGGTGCAATTTCACATGCGCAGCCGTATTTGAGAGCTCGGGCATGGCGACGACGGCGTGCGAGTGCGACTGACGCTCGCGACAGGCGGTTCCGCAGTCCTCGTGAACCATGGGACTGACACCAATGCAAAAGTCGGCCTTAAGAGCGTTTACGCCGTACGGCATTTCATACAAACTTTCAAGCCCTTTTTTTTCGAAATTAATGAACCAATTTTAATGAAACTTCTTAAGCTTGCAGGATACAAACTTACAAAGGTCTAAAAAGTTACATAAGAACATTTTCGAAAAATTGTGTAACATTGTGTTAGGTACAGCCAAATTAGACCGATTTTAAATTTTCCATAGAAACAGAGATTTCCAGTTTTCTTTTTTTAAATAAGACATTTCGAAAATGTTCTTTAAGTAACTTTTTAGACCATTGTACCTATCCTGCTTAGGCGTATGAAGTTTTATTAAAATCTGTTCATTCATTTCGAAAAATAAGGGCTTGAAAGTTTGTATGAAATGCCGTACGGCGTAAACGCTCTTAATGCACCTACTAAAATGGATGCATAGTGATACCTAGTTCTAAAAAGATATTTCAAAAGACTAGATAATAATAAGAGATAGGACCTTACCTTTCACCTAATTATAAACATTGTATATAAAGTGCTTAAAACTATGTTTTACAAGTGCGTCGGGTAGGTAGACCATACGTTCCAACTCAGCCTATCGTATCCCTGCCGTATCTCGTCTATTCTGTACCTCACGTGAAAACTGTAGTGAACTAATGAGCTGGGATTCCAGCTAATGCTAAAGCACTATTGACAGCTCACTTTGCTCAAGTTTTCACGGGGAGATTTTTACAGATTAGAGCGGCTGCACATACGACAGGCCTATGCTAGGTCTTAGTTGTGTCCATATTGAATATTGTCGGAACTGAGTGCGAGAGATGTTAGGACGCTGCGCCGTTGCGGATTCACTCCGAGGTTCTCCCAGTTGATCCACGACAGCCTGGCCGTTAAGTCTAAACAAAAGAAAACGAATTATTTTTGAATGATGCTAATTGTTAGTTGCCTATGGCAAAATCCGTTGGAGAAGGATTAACTTTTACGATACGAATCAGGTTTCCGGGTCATCCGGGCTTAGTGCCCAGCCAGGTTCGAATAAAGTAGGTATTGGTGGCACAGGTAGGTAAGTAGGTACTTACCTATACTTATACATTTTTTACGAACTGCTCACACATGTAACATGTCTTGACTTCGAACACTGGGACGTTAGTGTTCCGGGGCATACTCTGAGATTGGTGTACAAATTTCTCATGAAAAAGTGCTTAATTGCTTAGGTATGGTACAAATCTAACTTAAGGGGGAAGCGCTAAGGTAGCCCGCGAAATTAAAATTTTCTTACGTTTTTTGCAATTTCCTGGTTAGTATTAAGTTGTACGTTGATTAAAATATGATTCGCGGTCGTAACAAATATGTATTATAATCATTACAATCAGTGATACAACGTTAAATAATCCCCAAATGTCAAGATTTCATGATAGTCATTCTTGATGACTTATCCCAAAAAAGAAAGAATAACGCGAATTAAAAAGAAAAACAAATTTATGTGAGACTGTCATTTTAAAATATTTGAGGCACTGATGTACGGTATCCGTTATACAGGTGGTACTACCACACACTGATGTAGGTACGTTAGGTATCCGTTATACAGGTGGTACCTACTACTACACAATAACAGTGCCTCAAGTTTTTAAAATTTATATACCTCCTTAATATGTTTTAAAATGACAGTGTCACTTAAATTTATTTTTTCTTTTTAATTCGCGTTATTCTTTCTTTTTTGGGTTACGTTTTTATTTAAATAAAAGCTTGTTTTTAAAACTTTTTTTATTTTCATTTTTTTTAATCAAAATTTCTGCTACATAATTATTTTGAAATGTAAGCCGGCTGCAATGCTGGAATCTATAGCGTAGGAACGATGAATCAATGAATGATAGGTATAGATTATATTTACCACTGGTATTCCAATGAGCGCGATCAGCTTTTATCTCGCCGCGGAGACATTTCTCCACGTAGGTTAGCGGGTCGTAGTCGGCTTCCAATACCTGGAAATAAGTTCCATTGTTAGCTACTGTAACGGTTTAATCCGATCGCCTTTGATAACCAATTAATTATATTAAATAAATAAAATAATGGGGAAAACCGCATCAGGCATCAATATCTGAGTTTAGAAGAACAGCGCGGTCACACAGACAGACACGAAAAACGACTTTTTAATTTTTAAGTGCTAGTTTTATCTACGTCTTAATGTCATTGATAATCCCGCCCTTATAGTACCTACTACTGCAGCGCCCTGCGGTTTCAACCGCATAAGTGTCGATCCCGTGGGAATATCGGGATAAAAACTATCCTATGTCCTAAGGACATAGGATAGTCCCGGGACTCAAACTATCTCTATGCCAAATTTCATCTAAATCGGTTCAGCGGTTTAAGCGTGAAGATAGACAGACACACTTTCGCATTTTTAATATTAGTATGGATACTATGGAACGGCACCATCAGTATGGCCGCTGGAAATTGAGATTACATTAAAAGAGCTGAGCACTACCCCTGAAGTCCATCATGACCTTGCTCTTGTGCTCTAGCGGTCGCTGTTGAGTATGAATTCTGCGTTCGATTCCCAGTTTGGGAAAAGTGTTGTTGATTTCCCAACAGGAATTTCTAGGTAGCAGCCCAAATTCGCCTGGATTTGTGCCCGGTTAATGATGGTGAAGGAAAACATTGCGAGGAAACCGGCATGTCCTAGAACAAAAAATTCGAAGACATGTGACATTTACCAAACCACAATGGAAACGCGTGGTAGATTACAGCCCACTCCCTCTCGAAGAGAGGAGGCTTGTGTCCCAGCAGAGAGAAAATTACTAATTACTAGGCTAATTAACCCGTAGTATGTCGGAAAGTAGATCCACGCGAGACACAATGGCTTTTTAATTGTTTCTGTAATTACGACATTCAACCGGTTAAGTATGCACTTTTCAACGCTCTGACTAATCAAAATATAGAACCCACCTACATCAACTTACTTAAGATAATATACAATAATAGCACAGCATCAATCAAAATTAACACCACTGGGCCGTCCTTTCCGATTAAAAGAGGAGTCAAGCAAGGAGACCCGTTGTCCCCTAAGCTTTTTACAGCCACTCTTGAGGAAGCCTTCTTAACTTTGGCACAAAACTGGGCAGACAAGGGACTACTACATCGGTGAAATGAGACTATCGAACCTCCGCTTCGCCGATGACATCGTACTTTTTTCCTCATCAGCGGCTGAGTTGGAACATGCTCGAGGACTTGAACAAGGCAAGCCTCGAGATTGGGCTTAGGATGAACAATTGAACATGTCAAAGACCAAACTCATGACTAACATCATCAAAAGGAGGCTATATATTGGGGGTGAGGAGATTGCATATGTCCAAGACTATGTATATCTAGGCCAAATAGTCTCCTTTCAGGCGCGACAAGACAAAAAGTTGCTCGACGCACCGAAAGCGCCTGGAGGAGCTATTGGTCAATGAAAGATCTTCTAAAAGGAGATCTACCGCTATGTCTCAAAAGGAGAATTATGGACATGTGTTTTCTCCCCATTCTCACTTAAGGTGCTAAAACCTGGTCTTTGACACTTCAGCAGAGATTTGCCAGCGAGCCATGGCGCGCAGTATCCTGGGGGTTCGAATTTCTGACCGTTTATGGAACACAATACTGCGCGCCAAAACCAAGATAACAGACGTTACCCAAAAAGGAGGCCGGACATGTTTGCCGCATGTCAGACAATTGGGCTAAGAGAACCACCGATTGGGTCAACTAAACGCACGACGACATCAAGGCAGGCCAAGTCGAAGATGGCGGGACGAGCTTGACTCCTACCGTAGGGACTGGCCGGCACTCGCAAAAGACGGAATTCTGTGGAAAAAGGAGACCACTGCAGGGAAAAGGCCTCCCCTTTTACCTGCAGTGGGACAGTACAGGCTAGTTAGATAAGTATGCTAATGGCAATAGGCTTTAGCCCTATGGACATAGAACTTAAAGATAGGTGAAATGTGAAGAGGCAATCTATAGATACCGCTACATACCTATACGAAGATAGACTCTTACCTCTCTCAGCAGAGCGATGTAAGCGATGGCCAGCCTCAGCGTGTCGATCTTGCTGAGTCTCTTCTCGTACGGGAAGGTGGGCACGTGCACCCGCAGTTCATCGAACGCCGAGTTTATACTGCTAAAATCACAACACCACAACAACATTATAGCTTCTGAAGCGAACTCGAGAAGTGGGTAGTAAAACAGAAGAAAAGTGTTTGTAGGTACGGTCAGGGAAATTAATTGTTTATCGAATTGACTCACTACGTCAATTTGCAAATAAGGGCGGGTCGCACCCAACGCAACGCATTGCAAAAATTCTCCTTCGTCGTACATGACATGTTCGTTGAACGAACGCACCCTACAAACGCACCGCACTTTTTTGTATGAAAATGAGTCGTGCCTCGGGCCGGTTAAATTCTGCTGTAATGTGCGTTTGGCTTTGAAGCCAATTCATACTACCCTCAAAGAATAATGTGATTTGAATGTACGACATTAATTGATTTCCCTGAGTTTACAGTTCGCGTCAAATAACTTTGCCGCTCTGAAGTAGGCAACAAATCACTGCGCAGTAGTTAATCCTATGAATAAAACAGCAGCGCGCATGCGCGGCTAGCGTAAAGCCTAGTTTCAGAGCGCAAAGTTATGTGACGCGAACTGTACCTACCTACAGAAGAAAAAAAACCTACCTGCATAAGCATTTTTTTGCTTTCATTGTTTAGCTAAAGACTACAGTTAAAACTTTTTACCTTCAGCGGGTAAGTCAGTTAGGCAACTTACAGACTTAAATTTTAACAAAGTAAAAGGTAAACCCGTTTATTTTTCGTACAACTAATGATTTCTAGGATCTACGCAGAATGCTGCTAGCTAGTAGTATTGTAGTAAATATGAGTGATGATGTACCTACTTATAGGAACCTCTACCTTCCTAGATAAATAATAGGTCATTCCCGTACCTATGACCTACTTATAAAGGCTTCCTCAGACAGGCACGATGTCAAGCCTGTCTGCGAGAGCCTTAAGAATCTGCATAATCGACTCTTGTTCTACAGAAACTAAAACCAAACTAATTAAGTACCTCATAGGCTACCACCTACAACTTTAAAGGTGCATCCACACCGACCGAAGTTAATTCTTGTAAGTATAGCAACATTTTTAAACATGATCATTCTTCTGCCCTTATCCCAATGCGCAGCATGTCTTTTTACCCCACTACGGCGAACATAGATATCCGACGGGCGACGGCAAAGCAAAAAGGAGGGTTATGATTTTGACCGCTATGTAGGTACCTGTGTATGTACCTATGTTATAATAATTTAACAAATGAGAAATCGTTAGAAGCGTCTTGACCGTCCGCTGGTTATAGGCTATGCGACGTCACCCTAAATTTAATATGGCGCGCCCTTTAGTCTAGAGGACTAGTAATGAATTTAAAATAAATATTTTGAGATGGTGCCTTGTGGGGAAATGAAAGAGCTTAATTAGCACATTTCAAAAATATAAATATTAGGTACTTACTGCAGTAAGCCTCAAAATATTTAAATAAAAAAAGTTTAAAAATTAAAACTAGATTACCCGACTACTGAAAAGGATGAAACAAGAAAGTACCTTCCCGTGGTCGCATGCTACCATAGCTTATAATATGTATATATAATATGTACACAGGCATGCGACCACGGGAAAGTACTTTCTTGTTTCAAACTTTCAACCTTTTCAGGTTTTAGTTTTTAAACTGTTTTTTCTTCTATACTTCTCTATTAGTCGTCATCTCGGTAGTAACCCCCTTTCTAACCATAACTAATTATCATCATTCAGACAGACCATCCTTCGTTAGTTTGGTCTTCCCCTTCTCATATTTCCATCGACGTTCATACTCAAAACTCTCCTCAAGACATTTTCCTCATTCCTCCTTATCACATACCATGACAACCCATTTCCACAAAACTTTTCAGTTACCAGTACCACTTTCAGACTTCCTCTTAAGTACTCATTTCTTATTATAACCGTTCGTGTAACATCACACATCCCAACATGATAACATTAAGTAACTTTCTATAAGTTTTGCGGCTTTCGCAATAACTTTTTGTTATCCTTTAGTTTGTTGCCTACATGCCTACTAACACTTGTAAACGTTGCTCCGCAAAAAGTAACTCCGGAGTGGATGCTCCTCTAGAGTACCTAGTGGAAATCTCAACTTCACGCTAAATATTATAAAAATACAATGATGTCAAAAATTATAAACTTTCATCCCATGTCCCTTTAAGGAATGAAATGTCAAAAACCCTTCCTTAGTGCTCACATTCGTTTTAGGTATACCACAATCACATAAGGAACTGGTGTGCAGAATTTCCAAGTTCAGACCTAGCGATTTAGGCTAGTGAGTGAATTTATCTCTTTTCAGTGTCAACCTCAATAGAACCACACTTACTGTTTGTAAACACACCCAAGTTGTCTTAAGTATAGTTTATAAATGAGAAGATGTAGGAACGTGCAACAAATAAGAAGGATACCCATTGGGTCCGGACCTCAGCATACGACGGCGCTCCCGCACGTTCGCGGCTGCTCGCTGCACGCGGTATGGGGAGCCTCCGCACTGATACTCGGGCTCCGCTGACGGCTCCAGCAGGACATCTGGTTAGGGTAGATATTATTGTACAGTCTGCTTCAAAAAGCTGTATTCGGATTGTCTACAATCTGTGTTCCTTATGTTGTTGTTGTTGTTGTATCAATATGTAGCCACAAAACATAATTACATATTGTGCGCATAAAAAATAATATCTAACGTGACGATATTATCCATTGTCCATAAAATGTATGGAAAGTGGAAGGAAATTCAAAAGCTTCATCTTAGACTTATTTCCTACAAATTAGTTTCTTTGTGTTATCGTGATGTCGTGACATAGATATGATACACATTGATACAATTTATGGAACACTGGTTGTAGACAGTCAAATTAAATCTTGTCGATGTAGATATAAGTACTTTTTATGGCCAGTCCGTGGCCAAATAATAATAGCCGCACAGGTCGATCGATCAGGTTAAGCTAGGCTTGCCGCGGTTGGTCCGTGGATGGGAAAAAAATCAGCTGTTCCCTATAGTTATGTTCGTATAACTCGTCAAAATGTAGGGAACAGCTGATTTTTTTTTCGCAATTTCAGGTTTGGTCCCATAGTAAAAGTTGTTCATAATGATGAGTACAATGGCCTCTTAAGAGGTTGCTAATGTTTTACCAATAACCCTGTATATGAATATAACTGATGTATACTATCCAGAGCTGCTATACAAAGCTATGTTGAAAAACAATCCGGTAGAAAGAGACAAGTTGCGGGGTGTAACAAATACCTATATCGCCGCCGCCGGTGCACACGGGGAAACCAGAATTAAATTTCAAATTTGGCTATTGGCGGGAAAACCAACTATCGGTATTATTTATAATGCAATGGTGGAAACCCGAAAGATCTTCAAGTCTAAACTAAAGTGGTGTCAGGATAGACAAGACCAGATAAGAATGGATATTCTTGAATATCCATTCTTATCTGGTCTTGTCTATCCTGACACCACACACCAGATAAGAATGGATATTCTTATTATAAATATATTATAAATAATAAATATTACATTATAAATAATACCGATAGTTGGTTTTCTTGCCTCAAATCATTCAAAAAAGGACTTCAGTAATTTTTGGAAAATACTAACAAATTTAATAGTAAAACTGGTTTCCCCGTGAGCGTCGACGGTGTAACTGATCCTATAATGATTGCTAAATTATTTTCGTCCTTGAGTACTCCGCTTAGTACTGATAGCAATCCCGGGACCATCGTGACTAGAAAACAAAATATCACTTTATTCTCCGTGAAAAATTAATCAAGAGCTATTGAAAATATACAAAGGGGAAAATCACCTGGTCACGATAGTCTCAGCATTTTAAATATGCTGGTGTGCATCTGCCAAGAGTATTGAAGATGTTTTTCAATCTCCGCTTATGTCACTCATACTTACCTGAGTCGATCATGCGTACAATAGTGGTACTGATAGTTAAAAATAAGGCAGGTGACTCGTCTGACAAAACTAACTATCGGCCCATCTCGCTTGCGACTGTAACTGCCAAAGTACTTGACAGTATGCTAAATGGCATTCTCGAACATGTGAACTTACATGATGCTCAGTTTGGTTTTAGGTCAGGATTGTCCAATGAAAGTGCCATTCTAAGCCTAAAGCATTCTGTCAGGTACTATACTGACAGGAAGACGCTACGCGTGCTTCTTTGACTTATCGAAAGCTTTTGACCTTGTTGTATATGACCTTCTGTAAGATAAGCAAGGAGGTGCGGGTGTGCCGGCGGATACCATCTCCCTGCTCAGATACTGGTACTCAAACCAGAAAAACCAGGTGAGATGGGCCGGTAGATTGTCGGACGAATACAGGTCGGAATGTGGCGTCAGACAAGGTGGGTTAAGTTCACCTCTTCTGTTTAATTTGTACGTCAACCAGCTATTTGGGAGACTCAGCAGCACTCATGTCGGATGCTATATCGACGGTACCTGTGTCAACAATATTGGTTATGCAGATGACATGGTGCTGCTGGGTCCCTCGATAAACACATTGAGGAACCTACTTTTTAGCTGCGAGCAATATGCAGAAGCACATGGACTAAAAACAAATCCAAAAAGAGCGTGCTGCTGATTTTTAAAGCAGGCAAACATCGACCTTCCCATGTGCCTGCAGTATACCTCAATGGCGTTGCACGTTGCACTTAAGCTGGTTGACAAATTTAAATATCTGGGGCATATTGTGACGGATGACCTCAAGGATGACGAGGATATAGAGCGGGAACGCAGAGCGTTGGCGGGAGAAGTAATATGCTTGCCCGCAGGTTCGCTCGATGTAGATACAACTCAAGTAAAGATAACGCTCTTTAAAGAGTATTGTCAATCTTTTTACTCGATTGGCCTGTGGGTGAGCTATACGCGACGATCCTTTGACACCCTGCGGGTTCAACACTATAACAATGCTTTCAGAATGTTGTTAAGGCTACCGTGGCGCTGCAGTGCCTCCGGGATGTTTGCAGAAACCCACACGGACGGCTTCAAGGCTATAATTCGCAAAAAATCGGATTCTTTGCTGCAGCGTCTGCGGGGTGCTAAGAATGGCATTCTGAAAGTCATTGCTGCTCGATTTGACTGCCCCATTCAAAAACACTGGATAAGGGTAGTGAATGGTTATATATAGTGGTGGTCTACATATGTAAATATAAGTACTAACAATACTAACATAATTGTAAGCTAATATTGTTGCTAATATATACTAACAAGATATGGATTTTAATTATCTGAAATAAGTTATTCTATTCTATAGCAAAAATAATTAAAAATCCTAAAATATTGAAAATAGAACCTAATAAAGTATTTAATTTCAAAGGACCATTAATGATTATTTATTTTCTCTGGACATCCGTGGAAGGCTTGTCCTACGATTGAATATTTCAGCTGAAATTTGCATTTTCAGCCACAAGCCTTTTGTTTCCTCATAATATTTTATTTTATTTATTTTTAATTATTTTATTTTTGAATTGTTACTATTTGTTGTACTCTGGACGCTTTTAACGCGTACGTCTTTTTTATTTTTTACATCGCTCTCACATTATATAATTATAAATTCAAAAGTAATGATCTAACTAATATTTATGTAATTTAAAAAGAGTGTCCATGGAGTTTCTTGCCTGTTCTTCTCCATAGGTACCTACGCTTTGGAATGGGCAACTAGCTTCATATTTTCTGACTGACCGACTTCTTGACAATTCAAAAGTGCCTGATAATGGTTTAATTGAAATAAATGCTTTGAGTTTGAGAGTTTGAATAATATAATGTAGGATACATTATTAGTGATACCTACTTACTTTAAATACGAATAAATTTTTCCTTCATAACATTACACAGTTTTTATAACATTAACAATATAACATTCACGCCAGCATTTAAAACAAAAGAAAAGCTAATTAAAGAGACAGTGATGCAACAAGCACATTTTTTAAATTTTTGATATGACAGAAATACTGACGATGCTGACCTGTATGAAGCTGCCTGGTGTGCTGATGCACATAGGCTGCTAGAGGCAGCTGCAGTCGGCTCCTCGCTGCAGCATACACACAAGACGGCAGTTCCGAAGTCAGTGAGGCCCCCTCGTCGTCAGATCCATCAGCGTACGCGAACTTCAGGCCGGAGTAATCCAACCGACGGGAATCACTAAACAAAAATAAACAATTGAAAGGAGTGCTTATTAAAAAAACTAATTTAAGTTTGTTGAATGTTACACACGAGTTGTTCCATGTTGGCGTGTTTTCTTCAGAAGTAAACATTGCTTTTATGATGGCTTGAAGGAAAGCTATTCCTGTTTCACAGTTTATTTAATTACGTAGTTTCAATAAGGGCCACGACAAAAAACCGATTACGTTTGTTTGTCGTAGTTTTGAAGATTAGATCGGTAATTAAATAAATAGAGTGTTTTACGCAGCTGATAATGTCCACTACGGCTCCAAAGAGCGACTGACGCTTCACTTCCGCTACCCTTAGTCAACCGGCCTTTTAGTCCGCTCTGCCGGAGGTACTCAAGTGCACGGATTTCGCGGTTTTGGAACAAGAGGAGAAAACGGTTCAATTAAATTATTATGATAATTACAAGTCTATGTACTAAATAAAAAAAAAACTAAACAAGAAATACTAATATTAAAAAAATAGTAATATTAAAAACTTGGTGAAATACCTCAATGGTGGTGACGTAGACGAGTCCGCAAGCTGGGTCCTGGTAGCTGACATTTTTCTAATCGCTATCAAAGCTTCACGATTATACCTCGTCCGAAGATCGAATCCAACTGAATCTGCGTGGACCGCTTACAATCTAATATTTAACCGTAAGGGGTGTTCACCTACCCCACGTCCACAATAGTGTGAGTTTGGTGACGAAATCATTGGGGCTACATGAAAACTCACCCTACTGCTATGAATTTAACGTTGATAATGTGTTGACAGAAACGGTGGCTTAAACGAGTGTGTCCTTCATCCCCGATTGTTGGGGTGGAGTTTTCGACAGTTAAGGCAGGCGGGGGCGGGGCCTACGTCTAAACCCATAACAAAGGATCAAAGCTATCGTATAATTAATTAGATGTCTAACTCAAACGAAGACGGTCGAACTTGGACTATTCTAAAGGTCGCGAAATTATTATAAGACCGAACACGCTAGGTACCTAAATGGCTGTTTCAAGTATGAATTTTCTTGTTTTTACAAAATAGTAGCTGTGCGAGCCCAGTGTCGCCCGGCGGATATCAAAGTCTCTATCTCCAGAGGTTTAGGCTGTGTGGTGTCTGTCAGTAGTTTGTTACATTTACGGTGGATTAAAAAAATAAGCCAAACAAACCTTGTCCTGAATGGCAATTACGAACACAACAACAAAACCAGACATCGGTCAAGCCATTCTCAAGAGATGAGCTTTCATAATGATCATCGTGTCTGTCTGTGTAATCACGTTGTTCTTCTAAACTGCACAACAGATTTTGATGCGATTTTTACCATACCTAATTGAGAAAATTTCTGCCGATAGGCTTATGTGTATAATACTTTCATATTTAACTTAATTATGGTAAAGGAATGTAGATGATTTGTCAAGTCGTACAAACCGTGCGAAGCAGTAGCGGGTCGCTAGTATAATATATTATTTTAGGTAAGTATCTACTACTCATTTAACTTTGATATGATTTATGAAAAGTGGCAGAGTTGGAAGCATATTAAGATGCGTGAGATTCCTAGAATGAGATACGTTGGTACTTAACGTATGTAATTCTAGGAATGTTTCAAGTTTTCTTCCAGCGGGCCATCATTTTAACTTGCTTTTATCAAAACTAAAGTATTCTCGAATTCCAGTCGATTGGGGAACAAAAAAAATATAATAAACGTATTTTCTACATCACACACAGTGACTAACAGTGCGTCGTTAGGCAGGTCCATTAAACCTGCAGCGTCAAACAATTAGATAAAAAACTTAAATTTTGTAATCAGTCTATTTATTTGTTATATTTTAATTAAATCAGAATTAAATAAATACCTATACAGTGTAACCTGGAAAAGTACCCAGTTTCCCAAATAGTCGGGTTTAAAATGACAGTTGTCTTATTTACAGGGGCTCTGCTAAAACAGGTCGAAATCCACCGTAACGGTCATTTATAGGTGTGAAAATATAAATCTACATTTAGGGTCTAAACAGACGAACTGCATTTCATCTGCAACATCACAGTTTGGTTGCAGTTGATTTAAGTACTTCGAAACCTAGTTATGTCTTATTTTAACTGCATCCAAACTGCGAAGTTGCAGGCTGGCATGCAGTTCAAATACAGTCCGTCTGTTTGAACCCCAATAAATGCATTCTCAGTTATAAAGGTTTACTTATTCCCAGCAACTGAGGTACATATTTCAATGCAAAACCTCCTCAGTAGTAGAGTTTTCTCACATAACCAGGTCCCACTTAACCAGGCAAAACGGTACCTACACTGAAAAGAAAACCGAATGATGAGCTAGCTAAAATACAAAATTCAATTTTAAAGCAGGCTGATACTTATTTAGCCTGAAATCTGTAGGTACCTACATCGTTATCTCAAAGCAATCGAGGAAAGTAATGGTTCGGTGGGTCGGGGCTGCGAGTCGGATCGATGCTGGTCCGGCTCTCCCATTGGCGGACGTGCGAGTGTTCCTGACAGCTCCACAATTATAAAACATCTCTCCGCAGTCGTATCTACTTCACTGGAGCGAACGATGGAAAGGAAAAAGGGGAACTTTATGGTTTATGAAGAGTACCTAACTCATAAGTTCCATTCCATGTCTGTTGGTTTTAACGAGTTCTTACAGCAGCACACGTTTACTAATCTTATAACTAATCATCTGCATCACCTGGAAGGCTATTTTATATAACAAATCGAAATATATATTTAAACTCAAATAAAACAAAGTCGGGTTAGTTACACCATTTATACCTAACTCAAGAACGGCTGGACCGATTTTTATGATTGATTTGTTGGATTTGTTTCCACCTCGAATATCAAAATAACTATAAAAACCAGGGAAAAATTTACGAAAAAAAAATTATGGAGATAATTTATTTTCTCATACATTTTATATTTATTGATCCTGAGGCCGTGCGAAGTTCGCCGGGTCAGCTAGATTTGTTGTAAAACTTTTACTGAAATTCTTCGATCACTAATAGTACTATTATTGATCGAAGCTGAAATTATAGATTTTTTAAACGAAATAACCAGCTAGCAACCTACCTTATAAATATTCGACACGTTTAATTCAGAGAAACATACATGCCATTAAAAAGTTCTGAGCCAACAAATAAACGTTTTTCTTGCTATTTTTAATGTAACTTCGGGTGTAAATAAGTAACAAAAGAACTGTAAAATCTTCAAAACAAAGTCGGTACCGATGAAGTTCAGTTATCGAAGAGTTCAATTAACTTCATTTGTAATTGATTTATACAGTGGTTTTTACATAAAACTTGATTCTCTAAAGCACTTTTCGATTTTTTTTACGCGCCTTTCAGTTCGGAACGGTGTTTATGTGCGTGAGAACTAGACGTTGTGCATGTAGACCAGCGTCTCACTGCTCATCACTCATACTGTCTCTGTCAGACACGACGCCAGGTGAGACAGCGTGCTTTTGTCCATGACCACCAATGAGTTCGAGCTCGCGACTAGTTCCACCATAAGGTACGCTCGCGCGTAAGTATTTAAACAGGGCACTGGATAACTAGAGGGTTGTACTCTTTACAGACGACTGTAGGTTCAAGTTTATCAGTGATAATAAATAAGTCCGCGTGTGTTAAAAACAAAGAACATCCATGGAACAGACCGGTTTGGGGGTCAAGTGTTATGATATGGACGGGAATAAGCTTGGCAGGCGAAACAGAACTGGGAAAAACTGGATGAGGGTACTGTAACCGCCGCCTTTTATGTTGAATGGGTAATCCAACCTCATGGCATCCCATTTTCGCAAAGACTGCGTGCTCGCATACATTACGGCCCGTGACACACAAAGTGTACTTTCAGAGGCCAATATCACAGTTTTGTCATGGCCTGCTATGAGCCCCGATCTCAACCCCATCGAGCATTTATGTAATCAATTGAAAACAGTCTTTAAGAGAATTACAGTCATGTTTACAGTTAACAGCTTGTGAACCCGTTAAAACTCTGTTAAGAATGAATTCCGGAACATAAAGTTACCCATCATCTTATTGAAAGTGCAGCAGAGGCTCAAGGAGTACATACAGAGCAGAGGAGGCTACACTAGCTGCTAACCATAACATTTACCATCAAACGGTTAGGTACAGGAAATGGGCGATAGATTAAGTTTATTAATTTTTCAAATTATTTGAGTATTTTTTGAGTTTATTTCCCTTACCAGTGCTTTTTTGTGTAAATCGATAAAAAAAAGAAATTTTACCATTGAATATGTTGAAACAATTTATAGAGCCCTGCTCCAAACATATCTATTCATAAAAATCATTTTTAAACAGCAGCCTAAAAGCTGGGTGGGCCCTATTTTCTTTTCAGTAGTTTACTTACCTACTATTTAATTTGACTGCCCCGTTGGTCTCGTGGTTACAAGCGCAACTGCTGAGCGTGGGGTCCTGGGTTCGATTCCCGGGTCGGACAAAGTGTTATTGGGTTTTCCATTAGGAATTTCTTAGTAACAGTCCGAAGTTTGGAAGTTGGCGGTATAATACCCCCGTGCCTCGGAAAGCACGTAAAGCCGTCGGTCCTGCGCCTGAACTCTCCCCGGTCGTGTCGGAATGCCGTCCCATCGGACTATGAGAGTAAAGGAACAGAGAGTGCACCTGTGTTTGCGCACACACTTGTGCACTATATCTCCTGCGTACCTGGCATCTCCATTAAGATTGGCCACCGTGACCGAAAACGGTCGGGGAGGCTATTATTAGATATTATTTAATTTTAATATCTACACTTTAAAAAATCGGGAGCGTGAGAATGACTCCTGTTTATGATGCTACAAAAAACTCGCTACAAACTAGCTGCAATTTGTCATGACTATAAATTAGCGAGTCACCCATTCATAAACAAGAAATATCCACAACTACTATAATTTGCTGCTAATTCTGCTCGGAAGTTAGGCCCTCGTCGACCCTGTAATTGATTTGTCGTGGAGACGCGCGGCCCCGCGACCTACGAGCGTCGCTCCGCGCGACCGGCACGTGCCGCGACCACGCCCCGACCGACCGTGTTTGATAGTTTCTCGCGTGAGATCTCATGTCGGGTTTAGTTTGTGTTGTGGGTTCTTGTGTGCAGTGATCTGTGTAAGTTAAATAAATTATGGATTTGTACTTCAACTTCAACCCAGTACCGATTCAACTAGCTAAAGCAAAGGCGTAGATTTGAAAAGATACTTTACGAATACTTTGGGATGTGAAAAATGGTCGCTTGATTGACAGTTTTTTACCTAATGCTGGTACTCACAAAATCAAAAGTCATTTATTCAAATAAGGCTAAAAATCATCACTTTTTGGACGTCAAAATTACATAATACAGTCCCCCAAAACGCCCGCCGGGCCGCCCTTCATCACTTCCTAGTGCTTTAGCTGGGAAGAACTGGCACAACCACCTCGCCAGCAGCACGGCGAACTTGATTCCATACAATAGTAGGTATGCAAAGTAGGTATTTAACATTAAATTATTGCTATCTTAGCACACGCTAATATACGCAAAACCATTGAAAACTCCGCCCCTAAGACGACCCACTGACCCGGGCGTACCCGATTACTTGTAGAATGCTGACTTAGGTATGTTTATATAGCTGTACCTAACTAGAGGTCACAAATGATAATTATTAATAACATAGCCATAGACAGCAAGACGACCAGTCAGCCAGTCACCACAAGCAGCACCCATTGACTTCAAGTCTAGTCTTCAAGAGAGGGTAGCTTGTTATAAAAGGTTATACAAATGAGTTATAAACTTTATGAAGAAGGTGAAAGGGAGCACGTAGTTTGTCCTTATTTCTGTTAATATCACTGTTTTTAGTGTATAGATTTATATTTTGTAAATAAAGATGGGAATATCAATATTTTTAAAAACAGCTCTCACGGCAGCTCTGGTGCCTAGCTGGTAAATTGCTCCAAGACTTATACAAGTTGTAGATACCTAACTAGAATGAGAGCGAAATGCTGATGCTGCCAAGTGCCACGACACGTGAGTAATATCTGTGCAAGTACTTCGCAGTATTTCAATTTTAATTGGGTTCGAGTTCCTTATACCTACCTAGAGAAATTGTCTAGCTACTTTGATCATTGATCTTATTTAAAAAAGTTTAACTAACCATTGGGTTTATTTTTTACTTCACAAAGCTGTCAACCAGCGATTTGGGTATAGAATTACAAACATTTTTCACAGGATTCTTAATAATAATTAATTTAATCCAAAACCGAGCTTTTAAAAAACTACAAACCACCAGCTTGAGTTAATTTATTTATTTGGGTGCATATGTTGGGTGGGGATTATCCAGCGAGTCCACAAGACCATAAGGACCACGTGGTCCTGAGTCCTGTGCGCAGAGCGCACGACGCGTGTCGAGCGGCTGCCGGCGCGCGACCGCCACGCGCCTCTCAAAGTGCCCGGAACCGAGTACCGACGCCTTTACCAAAACTGTTTTTCTGACGGCACTTAATTAATCCGTGTCGCCACCTAGTTTTGATCACTGTTATCGACATCATACAAGAAAAGTTGTTTGCATTGTACCCTACAATGCAAACAACTTTTCGAATTTGAGTCAAATTCAAATTGTTTTTTGTTTCCAACAGCGCACTTTTAGTGCAGATATCCCAGTTACACATTTTGGTACAAATTATGTAGTTGTAGGTATACCCACCGAACTTGTTTTTTTTTTTGTTGTATTCGTTCTTTCGTATTTTCTTCTTTCTGCTTGAGTAGTGTTGTATTGACACTCTGGCGGTGGGTTGTTTCAGATAATTTCCTTGTGAAAAGATCTATAATATATTAATAATAATAATAACCCTAATTTAATAAGCCCTAAAGGATTTACCTATCATGAAATCTAATCTCTGAAATTCTAGATCCCTAAAAGATAAATGTATAAGTGCCAGTACAGTTTTTTCAATTGCCTGGAAACTAAATCGCTCCCTTTGTGATGAGACCCCAACCCGTATTTGTCTGTATGTTTGTTGTCTTTAAGCATTTATTATACGCAATTATTAACAAGTCGGGAACAGAATCGAACATGTCAACGTAGAGTGTGGTTCTCAAAGTTTTTGATTCAGCCAGTATTTATTTTCAAAATTGTGTTTACCTACTTAAGTATCTTAGATAGGGACTTCTTAATAAGAATTTATTTACCTACTGAAGAAAATTAATATTAATTTACGACTAGCTTTTGCCCGCGGCTTCGTCCTGGTGGAGGTTCGAAATTATCCTACAGAAACGTACTACTGGCATAATAAAAAGTATCCTATGTATTAAATTGAGGAAATCCTATAGCTAGTAGCATAATACCTACTAATGATTGAAATACTATGGTAAATTCATGCCACCGCAGTTATTTTTGTTATGTTACTGCGCAGAAGTTGTGGACAACGTGTCGTGAACAGAATACTGTACTGTATGCATGCGAAGTACTACCGTGATAAAATTATCCTTTGTCCTAACCCAGGTCATGATCTACCCATGTGCCAAAGAAGATCATCCATACTAGGCCCAGCATCCAACGAAAACAACAAAAAAAAAAGTATGTCACTTAAGTCAGGGATGTCCACCCAACCATTTTCACTACGTCACCAAAACTCTACGACCATTCCTACAGGGGCCCACCCTACCGTGAAACGTGACTGGTTTCCTTTCATCCAAAACCGCTTAACCAAACAAACTCATTTTTGCATTTATAATATTAGTAAGGATTAGGCAAGTTATTCCATTTATTATTATCTATAATTAAGGTACCTCTCAGTAACTTTGACTAACACTCTCTAACTTTTTCATTCACTTGTTGCAACTTTGCAAGTGCTTAAGATTTCCGGGAAGTAGACAACTTCGTTCCTCGATGAAGCAAAAATTATCCAAGTGCGGTTATTAAACCGTTGCGTCCGCTTCGCTTCGCCAAAACTTAAGTTGCTATAAAACGGATTTAATAAAAGTTTGAGCATCGGCCCGATTGCAACCCCATTTCACAGAAACTGCATCGGAGCAAGAGGGGCCAAGTACACGCGACCCGCGACCCCGTCCCCACACTATACCGCACTGTGTATCGCAGTCCTATGGGAACAACACACAAATTACCCAAAACTAATTGTATAATATGTTAACGCCATTTAACTAAACAGATTGAACATTTCGAGTGGGTTTTTTGTGGTCGCTTTGTGTTTGTAGCGCGTAAATTAACATTTACGCGAGCGATTTGTAAATAGGTCGGTCGTGGCTCATAGACTCTATTGATTTATTTTGACAAACAAAATGATGAGATACTTATTTTGTTTTGGTTTGAGTAAAATAAGAAAAAGTTCTTAGTTCGTCGGAAGCTTTTTTTTGCTATTTCAAATATGTATATAATATATTACGGTCACTTTTGCTGTTAGCGTGCATCATCCCACTGCTGGGCAAAGACCTCTCCCCGTGACTTCCAGCTCTTTCGATCACGCTTCACCAAATAGTGCTTCAAGAGAGACTATAAAAAATACCCAAATCGCTACAGGTGTCCCTATAATATTTGAAGAGGTGGCTCGATTTCTCAAGGATCCCATTATCAGATCCTGACCTGATAACAATGAGACCACCTGGAAAGTATACCCTTTCAAACAAAGAAAGAATTTTCCATATCGGTCCAACCGTCTTCAAGTAATCGGGGTACATACGTAATTATTTTCAGCATTTACTTCATCCAATAGACCTTTAGCTTTCTCCAAAACTGCGACCATTCGTAAATCTTTAAACTACCTATAATGACAAAGACAAAAGGTAATCGATTTGTCTTTGAGTCAGTACTTATCCTCGGTTCGAAGACTAATGATAGCCCATTACCGACAATAAGGTATCGTAAGTGACCTGTGCATAGGCCTGTAGACCTGTGAAATGGCTTGAGCTTTGATAACAGGCAACATTGTCCCTAATTCTAGGCTACAAGGTTATGCCTATGTAAGCCCTTCATCTTAAGAACCACTAACTCCCAAAATACAAGTTTGACTTAGTTTGGGAGTTGGTAGATCATCAATTACGTGCTGCTGTAGAACCATCAAATACCTTATTTAAATTGTACATGGGTACAGATGTTTTGGGGTACTTTATTTTATTATTATAACTAGCTTCCGCCCGCGACTTCGTCCGCGTGAAATTTCACCCTCCCCGCATTCACCCTCTTAGGGGTGGAATTTCGAAAAATCCTTTCTTAGTGGATGCCTACGTCATAATATCTACCTGCATGCCAAATTTCAGCCCGATCCCTCCAGTGGTTTGGGCTGTGCGTTGATAGATCACTATGTCAGTCAGTCACCTTTGAGTTTTATGTATTTAGATAAATTTTACGGAAATCGATGCACTGTCTGCGAAGGACGCATTTACTACATTTTTTTATAAATATTTTTTGTTTAGGTTCCACGGGGAAGTTGGGAAAAAATAGGCACATACATACAAGAAAAAACAATATGAATTACCATTTTTGGACCAGACAGGTCTGACCGAATAAGTTGCACACACTCACGTAACAATCGCATCAGTTTAAAAGATTCGTTTCGGGGAGTGATTTATACGCCGTCGTAGCCGCGTTGTAGCCCTGTCGTAGACGCGTGGTAGCCCCGTCGTAGATACGTTGTAGCCCAATCGTAGCTACGTCGTAGCCGCGTAGAGAGTCGCTACGCGCCTACGACGCCGACGGCAGGAGCGGCCACTATTGAGGCCGTAACAGCCATTTTTTAAATATCTTCGATGCATCTGCACATATTTAATGCTTACTTACGATTACTTTCCCTATTGATTGGCTAGACCAGCATTTAATTGCGATGTTTTAATGAATCTTGGAAGGATTGTGATTTAAGTTTATTTTAACATTTTTATATCTATTTAGGTACACACTCAGTAGCAATGACTTTTATTTTGACAGTTCAACAACATTCATTGCCTTATTTACGTTGTTGAGCAGACTTTATCGAACATATGCAGCAATGGGTTAGAGCAGTATTCTTCAAAATGAATCAAATTATGATTGAAAGTGATAGGCATTTAGGGAGCAGGTTGACTTATCAGCCTTTTATCATCACGCGTCAATTGTAGTTTTGACTAGAACGTAAAAGCAGTGTTAGTAAATCAAATAAACTATTGATTCAAGACTTTAATTGCGTCAACGTCAAACCAACTTTCCTATGAATTATTAATGGTGTCTGACGGCAATTTTGTATCGATCGGTTTAGCTTAGCTACACCGACATTGCTATTTTAGACAACAAGCTAATTTTCAAGTCAAACTCCAGAATTTTACCATATTAAGTAAAATTAACTTAAAATGAAACACTTACACTTTCATTACAATATTAAAAAATACAAATTGAGAGCAGTTAAAGGAGATTAACTGAGTATTAAATATTGTCTTAGAGATTTAAAATCAGAAAGCGTGGACCAATGCGAGATGTTGGGTAGAATACACAAATACTTATCTATCTAAAGACTAGAAACAAACTGAAAACCACTGAAAAAATTTGGTGTAGGTAGGTACCTTGCACCGAAGACTTGAAACTTCCAAAACTTTTCGGCACTTAACACCTAACGAAATTGTGAAACAGAACCACAGTTAAGAGAAAAGTAGGAATAAGTCAGTAAAATGCAGTAGGAAAAAAAAAGATGATAAAAATTTATAGCTGTCGAATTTTTTTCCAAAATCTGTGCAATTAAAGTTCCAAAACTAAACTTACTTTTCTATCGCGTCATCTTTTTCTTGTATAATTGCAGGAGGCGCATTGCTCGGTAGACCCATCTTACAACTGTTGCAACTGCAGAGAATGCTTCTACGTCTTGCAAGAATGATTTCTGGACTGTCTTCACATCCACTCGCGTATTGATTGCTGCATGTTAAACCTATGCTATCGCTTGCTCTTTCTTGCGGTCAGCAGAATTAAGACAATGTAAAACGTTTGTGTAAAAGTTCAGGACATGGGGAACAGGGTCAAGTAAATTTTCTTAAAAGTTGCTGCTAGGGTTCACTCGTATTGTAGTTGTATTTGAATATTTTAGTTGTGATATTATTATGTTCATAGTTTTATTGACTTTCAAACAAATATAGGTTCTAAAAGATAAACCTTCTTTGTAACAAATTGACGTAGATTTCATCCTGTAACTCGACTCTACTCTTATTTTTAGCCAAAAATATTTATCTAAAGTTTCTTCATGATTGAATTCAGCAATTTAGGTTTTTCTTAGTATTTTCGCTGGCGTATATAATTCTAAAGGCCTTCTTCATTTAAGTATTTCAAAAACAATCAAACAACAATGTACTCAATAATAAAAAGTTTAATTAATACTTTAACAATTAGTTCTTTTCGTGTTTGTCTTGCGTGGTCGTCTTCTCCGATAGTTTGATCTCCTCAATGGCCAGGTTCTCTTCGCTGGACCTCGGCTCATGGTATTTGTACTTGAAAGCCATTGTTGTGAAGATGAGCATATCTATCAACATCAGACCCGCGAACAAGAAGAACTCTTTCCACTGTGAACAAAGGTAATTAGTTATAAAGATGCCGTACAATAGTGGTCCTACCAAGGAGTATCAGTATGGAGTAGTGTTATCCAGTAACTGAGTTGTGGAGGGCAGATAGGCAGTCGCGTCATGTAAAATACTGCTGCATCCTGTTAGATTGTGATGATGATGGAATTGAACGATGATTAACCGGTTGAATGCCGCCGTAATTACAGAAACAATTAAAAAGCCATTGTGTCTCGCGTGGATCCACTTTCGTAAGAAGGGTTAAACGGGTCTTAACGGGTCATGGCAAGACATTTAAATGAAAACTTCCGTGACAGACGGGCCAAAACGTGATCATAAAAGGGTACCGTTTTTCTCTTTTAGGTCGGAATCTTAAAAATGGGGATAAGTAATAAGAGCTCTGACCTTTGCATTTATAAATTGAATAAGTCAGTTCAACAACACAAAATTTCGTTTTGTGTCATAAAATTAAATAATTATTAAGTATGTAGCGATGCATTCGACGCTGTATGCAACGATGTTGAAACTACTCGTTTCAACATCGTTGCATACAGCGTCGAATGCATCGCATCGTCGAGTGTTTCTACTCGAAACAGTAGAAAACAATTATGGAGCGTGAGCGTTATATTCACCAGCTGTTAGGTCCGTTTTCATTTCAGAAATAGGGCCCTCCCTAATTCACTATGACAACATCGGCGTTAACACGACATCGGCGTGGTTTGAACTGTCAAAATATACATGAGTTGTCCGTATGGTTGACATTTCGATACCTTGCCGTAATAACAACACACGATAATGACGTGGTTTACACGTGGTAAGATTTCGCGGGGAATAAGGACGGATCAGTGTCACAGATAATAATAATAAAACTAGGAAATGATAAACAAAAGAGTTGAGAAAAAATAACTCATGTAATAATTATGCAGAGAAACATTCTTGTGCATATTATCATGACTTTTTATGAATACTAGCTAGTAGATGTTACCTAAGTATAATGAAAAAATATTTCTTAGTAGATTTTTTTTTTATGACAATGTAAACTTTGAACTAAGTAAAGTATAAGTTTTTATTTTGGAAATAAATATAACAAATTGACATATTACAATGGAAATGATGATAGCTACAAAAGTTAAAACTGAGTGGCAGTAAGTGATGGATCTATTGTTTTACTTTATTTCAATGAGAAACCCTTTGTTGTTTTAAGAAGAGTGGATTTAAATTACAGCTTGGCAGACAACAGGGAATTTATATTTCGATAGTTATATCATCATTATCATTTCAGCCGAAAGACGTCCACTGCTAGACATAGACCTTCCACAAACGTAGCCACATCGACCTGTCCTGTGCTTCTCGCATCTAGCAGATTCCTGCGGCCTTCACAAGATCAGTCCAACTTGAAGGAGGCCTACCAACGCTGCGCTTGAATGAGAATTAAAAAAAAAAAAATAACCTATAGTTGTCTGAAAATCTTACCTGCGCGTCCAAAAAGTTTCCTTCAACAATGAGCACAACGATTAAGTTTCCGAAGGCAACGGTGAGCAGCCAAACTGACTGTAATACTGATTTCATGCTAGTCGGGGCCTGTGTGAACGAGAACTGCAGACCCGTGACGGAGAACATCACCTCGCCCATAGTCATCACCACGTACTGGGGGATCAGCCATAGAATGTGGATGCTGTTCGATGGAGTTATCATTACGACGTTTGCATTCTGGAATATGGAAATATGCTGCATTATTTTGTGTTTTCACTGATTCGAAGTTTCGGGTTCAATTGAATGATTATTTAGTTTTTGTCAAAGTCAGCTTGAATTTGGGTACTGACACTAAAAACGAACTGTACAAATAAAAAAAAAAAGGATCAAAATGGATGAGAGTGGCCGATTCTTGAGTTATATGAGAGGAAGAGAGGCCTATGTTCAGTAGTGTACTGCTACGGGCAGTGAAGTAATAACGTACACAACTTTTAACTTTTGACGCGTGGATACCTGTTTTTGAGGTAAGATAAAAAATATTAAGATGACACTTACGTAAGACCCAGAAGCGTCTTCATAGACGTTTATCGTGTACACAGCCCCAGATTTAAAATCGAATTCTGTTAATACTACATTCCCTGCGACCATCACATTGCTCACTCCTTTATCAATCTTTTTCTGAGCATTATCATTACTTTCAATATTCAATAAAGTTTTATTCTGCTTTATACTGGCTACACTTATATTTACTTGGCTGTTTAGGTTGGTTAAAAATCTAAAACAAATAAAATGCATTAATATGTTGTTGTAAAGAGAAAACAGGAGGAATGGTACAATGTTTATAAAAACATAAACGTGTCTTTGCTGTCGCGCAGTCGGGTAAAAAACATATAGCTATGCTACAAAAACTATAAAGTATTTGTGGCATGGAAACTTGTTTTGTATACTGTGGCATTCTCGAATTTCTCTTTGGGTAAAGTCACATAACAATGGGTAAAGTAATGATGTTGTGTGTGGTTGTATCTACTGTTGTACTTCTAATCTTCCACTATGGTAAAGGAACTAATAGGTATCAAGATCACAGATTTGTAAGTGATTTAATTAAGAGTATATTCTAAAGGGTAAACCAAGATAATCGTGTGTTCCAAGTAGCTACATGCTACATATTCAATTTCTGCTAACGTAAACATTTGCCAGTTGAGTGAAATTAATTTGCAACTCGATAACCAACACCTTAATAAAAACCTACAGTTCATATTAAAAAATGAATGATGCATCGGGAAGTATACGTGTTATTCGTGTTATTTTCGTCGATTAAATCCTACGATATCGAAGTGAAGGTCAAACAAGGAAAACTAATTGGTCATAGAGAGGCCACCCTTTTTAATAAAAGACTCTACTTTGCATTTTATAGAGTGCCTTACGCGAAACCTCCTATCGGAAGACTAAGATTTAAGGACCCCCAGCCTGTACGAAAATGGGATGAAGTTTATGATGCAAGGAAAGAATTCCACGGGGCGTGTGCGCAAGCGCACATCGTTCACAAACACGGGCTGTTTGGGGCTGAAGACTGTCTGTACGTCAACATTTACACGCCTGAAATTCCCAAAACTAGAGAAGCTAAGCTCAAACCTGTCATCGTTTGGCTTCATGGATACGCTTTCGCTTCATCCTTCAGTCATATTCACGGAGCAGATTTCTTGATCGACAATGACATTGTGTTAGTGACTGTAACACATCGAATTGGAGTATTCGGTTTTCTAAAACTTAATGATGATGACGCTAACGCGAATATGGGGCTGAAAGATATAGTCATGGCTTTGAAATGGATCAGAACGAATATAAAACAATTTGGTGGTAACAAAGAGAAAATTACACTAATGGGCAGTAATTCAGCTGCGACGTTCATATCACTGCTGTTGATTACAGAAGCAAGCCAGCTATTTTCCAAGATTATTTTACAGAGTGGTGCGATTTACTCCGCTTCAATATTACAAGGTGACCATACTTTAGAGAGAGACAGACTAAAACAGGAACTCAGTAAAAAGCGCTTAATAATAAGTAAAGCAGGAACAAAAGACCTAGTTGATGCCTCACAAAGTATCTACACTCGCCTAGAAATGGAAAACTATCAAAGACCTGTAGTACCGTTTACACCTATTCTTGAGCCGAAATCTAAAGCTGCTTTACTGATACGGATGCCAAAAGAGTTTTATGAGACTGTGAAACATAAGAAATTGAAATCTTTACTAATAGGTTTAAATACCCAAGAAAGCATATCCGAAGTTATACCGTTTATACAAAATCCATATTACCTGAGATTATTTAGAAAGTTTTTCAAATTTATGGTGCCATTTTCTGATGGGTGCAATTATAACAGTACATCACAAGTTTATAAGAGTGTTTCTGAACAAATAAAAGACAGGTACTTTAGAGGTGGTATTACTGAAAAATCGCTTGACAGTTTCATGAGATACACATCAGATCTTATTAAGTATCCAATAATAAAGTTCATTAAAACATACTTGCAACTCGGTAATGGGGACGCAAATATGTATATGTACAAATTCGATTATAGGGGATCACTAAACGCAGTTAAAGCCACTTCACTTGGCGAATCACAAACAAAAGTAAAAGGTGTGGCAACAGGCGATGAGATATGTTACGTGCTCAAATGTGAGCCACTTTGGGAATACTATGTGAAAATGAATCGCGATGAGGTCAATAATGACAAAGAGATCATTAAAGAAATGTCACAATTATGGGCTAACTTTGCAAAATATGGCGATCCTACCCCTCGAAGTTATGTTGGCAACATAACATGGCCACCGATGAGCTTAGACGGCAATAATGTACTACTCATAAGAAAATCATTTACAACGATAGATTTCAAACCTGAACTTTCAATATATAGATTCTGGAATAACATTTATGAAAGATTTTATAAGGAACAGCATTGCAGACCAAAGCATGACGAGCTGTAGTATTAAACATACCTAGATTAAAATAAAGCTTACCTAACATTAACTCCGTCGATTGCTTTGTCGTTATTGTCAGTAAAATTGTAAAGTCCTTCTTTATTTATAAAGAAAGAATTTGCAGTTTTCTCTTTCAAATGGAAGTATCCGCTGAATGGTATATTAGCGCATTCTGTGGCAGGCTGTCCTTGTAGATAATAAGGTAGATCCACAAAATCATCAGCGAAGATATTGAGGTTCTCGTAGACCGAGAGCGGGCCGATTTCAAAGTTGCGGGTGGCGTTCTCATCAAGAGTGTTCAGTTTTGCCGTGTTGAGCGTGAAATTGCAATTGAATCCATTGTACACCCTCAATTGAGCTAAACCTTCCGAAACAGGTGTTCCGTAAGTCGGCTGTAACAACAAAACAAAAATGAAAAACAAAAACGAACGAATCTTTAATAAAATCCGTTCAGTTCTTTTTTGAGTTTTTGGCTTCCAACAGACAGACGCAGCGCGATAGTGATTGCCGATATAATTGTTTTGCGCGAGAACCATAAATCTGCATTCGCCGTAATTCGCCCCTTATTAAGTGCCTGATATCCAAAGAGAATATATCGTCGTTGCTGATATCCAATAATCATCAACACGTGTTATCGACAGGTCGCCCGAAGCGGCGGATAATTATTATGTTTCAACGAGAAATCATTGTCAATTTTCAGTTCAACCAATATATTTTTTTATAATATTTTCTATTATTGACATCTTCTCATTACAATGTTTTTGTTTTGTAATTTTGACTACTTTGTATACTGTTGTATAGAATAAAGTTCTTCTAACTGTACTGACAGCTGTGTTCCTGGGGAGTTTGTTGCGCCAGTTCTTCTTAGGGCGGGCGTTTTTTTGGGGGACTGTCTTAAGTAATTTTGACGTTCAAAAAGTGCTGATTCCCTGCTTGATTTGAATAAATTAATCTTGATTTTGATTGAGCAAAAATGGGAACTATGCAATTTTAGATATATTGCCCGACTTTCAATGGTTTTGTAGTTTTTAAAGCAAATTAAGTTTCATTATTGTACATGTATTTGTTACGTTATTATGTCAGTTTTTATCTTGGGAAAATCAAATCCTGTCGCTGGGATCAATGCAAAGCCAATTATATACACCAATAGTTATTAATTTAAAGTCTTACCAATAAATGAAGTTCTACTATTCCGGAGATGATGAAGGCACAAGCAGCCAGGATGCCGCCCCATATCATTTTATGTAAAGGTTTCCTTATAAGTTTCAACCAAGTCAGGAACGGGTAGATGGCCTGAAAAATAATTTATATCTTAGAATTGTTGTAAATCTGGTACTTATTTCTTTTTCTAAATATAGAGAAAAGATTGATACGTACCACTTCGAAAATAGGAATAAATAGTAGAATGAGCAGAGGATTGAGCACTTGCATTTGATCAGCCTTTAATGTCCAGGACCCTATGTCCTGTTCCATTCGATCAGCTTGGAAGGTCCATCTGGAACCCTGTGTTGTAATAAAATATTAAATTAAAGTTTATAGTGGTGGCATACAGCCAGGCAACTCGGGGCCTATAGCAAATTCTACCTAGAGGCCCTTTATGGGCACTTCAAATCAGTGTACTACGTAATCTAAGCAAAGTCACTTCAAATCAGTTTACTACGTAATCTAAGCAAATATACGTTCTACTTATACTTGAACCGATTCATCGACCACGATGAGTCAAACTCAAATCAGGTAGGTATATTACTATTATAGTAAACATGTCGCCTGGCGAACGCCGAGGATGTTTTTAGGAGACCTTAGATTCTTTCCTCCATTTTCGCCTAGCTATGACCTGGTTCCTTACCTGCTGGTCGAACAGAGCCCAGAAGACTGGCAGCGGTATGAAGAGCACCAGTACCCTGAGGAGAGACTTGACGTCATCGATGAGGTTGGTGTCGTATTTGTCATCCGCGTGGTCCAGCCAGTGCTCGCGCTTCTCTTTGCTTTTGAATGACTTGACTACTGCGTGCTATGGAAAAGAAGGATAATGTGTTATTATGCTGTACTAGGTATATACTCGTAATCAAAGTAAATCATATCTATGAGGAATGGAACACTCGAAGATGAGTACAGGATGCCTACAATTGGTACAGCAGATCTAGAATTGTTTTAATTGCATGTCGTACTAATTTTGGGACGGAAAACAAGACTGAGTTGCTTGCATGTTTTTGGAGTTTAGGTTCTATAATATTAGTAATTAGGTTCTATAAATACGTGAAACATATTCTGATTGTTCGAAGCGTATTGGACAAGAAACCTCTGTGGGACAAGTTATCATAAAATTTTTGTCATGTTATGGTATACCAATAAAAACAGGTTAACATGAGATTTAATGAGAGTTTTTCAGAGTTTCAGAAGACGAGGGTGATAAAAGTTTAAGTAATAAACAACAAGAAACAGTAACACTTCTGGATATTCTAAGGTATTTCAAATAAGATGTATATACATAACTAGCTGCGCCCCGCGGTTTCACCCTCATAAGTTTCGATCCCATGGGTATATCGGGATAAAAAGAAGCCTATATGTTAATCCAGGGTGTCAGCTACCTCCATACTAAATTTTATCAAAATTGGCCTAGCCGTTTGAGCGTGAAGAAGTAACAAACATATAAACAAGCACACACACCCCCACAAACTTTCGCCTTTATAATATTAGTGTGATTGCTCAAGCGATCCTAAGACCTTCATTAATATTGAAAACCTTGATACACACACACCTACATGCGGATAAGTGTTTGCAAATGACCCTTTATTTGTAAACATACCTAGGTATTCTTGTTGTAATTAAGCAATTACTAAGTAGATAAGAGAGCTATTGAAGACTTTGAAGAGCAAAATGACGGCTCCTGCTATGATTACCTACAATAAGCTACAAGAAAAACAAGTAAGTATGCCCTAGACTTGTTTAAATGTTTATTTACAGAAGTAAAACGTAAAAGTAATAAACATACAAACTGACACAGTCTTAAATAATTAAAGTGAATGAATGTCTTTTGATTGACTTGTGTAGGTCACTTGGGTGCAAGTTCGAAGCGAACCGTTCTGAATACCTATAGGTGTAAACTACCTAGGTACCTATTTTTCTCATTAGCCAACGCAGTCCCATTCCTTGACAAATGCCTCCACTCCTTCCATCTTTTGCGTGCCCGCAAATCCTTCTTCCAGTTTTGACGGAACCTATCCAGCTCGTCCCCCTATCTCCTACGTGCTCTGCCGCGACCCCACTTCACTGTCCCAGGGCACCATTCCTGTGCTGTTTGGGCTCACAGTGTGTCATGCGGCAGACACGTCACGTCCTGCCCAGTCCCATTTAAGTTGGGCAGCCTTTGAGCCACGTTAACTATCTTTGTTTTGGAGCGCAGTATTGTATTTCCCACCTATATATAATATTCTGCTGTGTATCCAAAGACACAGATCTCCAGTACCTCCCAATTACTTGAAACATCGATATTTCTAATAAGAGTGAAAGTTATTAATAATTAAATCAATTTATAGCAGTGCATCAACACTATTTAAGTACCGCCCCGGGGCATTGTCTACTGAAATTAATTCGTGAGTATTCGTGGCATTTTGGATGTAGGTACAGTCAACAAAAGAGATAAGTATGCAGGATCGTCGGATATAGTTGAAGTTTAGTAAGAAACCAATGGATGTTCTCGAATAAAATGTATTTTTATTAATAGAAAACAAACAGCTCATTTATCAAATTAAATTTCAATTTCAATCGACAACATCCATTGGTTTCTTCTTACTAAACTTCAACTATATCCGACGATCCTGCATACTTATCTCTTTTGTTGACTGTACATAATTATTTACGGGAGTGGTGAAACTAGCCATCAACAATGTAGAAAACCATCCTCAACAGACACTGATAATAATTATAATTAATAAACATAATGTATACTTTAACTAATAATAAAGCTGAACAGTTTGTTAGTTTGAACTCGCTAATATCATGCAGGAATTACCAGTCGGATTTAAAATATTATTTTTGCATTTGATAACCCAATTCTTGAGGAAAACTATACCTACGTCCTTAAAATCACATAAGAGTTATGACCAAGAGCGTTTACGCCGTACATTCATATAAACTTTTAAACCCTTGTTTTTCGAAATGAATGTACCAATTTTAATGAAACTTCATACGCATAAGTAGGATACAAAGGTCTAAAAAGTTACTTAAGAACCTTTTCGAATTTATTTAAAAAAAGATAACAGCTGGAAATCTCTGTTTCTATGGAAAATTTAAAATCGGTCTAATTTGGCTGTAACACTATTTTTCGAAAATGTTCTTAAGTTAACTTGTGTTTATTTGTGTGTTGTTAAGATTGGATGTCCCTGTGCTAAATAAATATTTTATCAGACATCGACCATGAGCAGCACAATTACATACTGACACTTGTCTTTATCTCCAACACTTTGAAGAACATTGTTTTCATAATAAAGATAGGTACTTGCACAGTTTAATATTTCTTAAACCCTCATGTCATGCCTCTGTAACGCTAAATGATATTTACAACTTATAAACAGAATTTATACAAAAAATAAATACTTCAGGATTGTTTGTGAGCTACCTTTAGATGTTTAAGATTCTTCAATTAATTATCAATATGTTTAAGATTCTTCAATTAAAAATCCTTAAGTAGAACTACCTATATGTTTTATACTTACACCTATACATGTAGACACTTTCCCAAGTACATTTCCTGCGGGCTGCTTAATTATGTACAGCTTTTTGCCAGCCACGAAGAACACTGCAAAAAAAAGTTAATACAAGTAAAGGCATACATAACAACCACGGCAATTATACATGTATTACAGTTTTACACGTGTTTTATTGAACGCCTATTTACATTAAAGAAATGGTAAATAGTTTATATTGGCATTTATTGACAATCACTATCAATCTAGATGTTTAAGACCGTAATTATTATTGTTTACGTAAATTGGAACATAAAAAGTTAAAAATAAAAATATGTAGTTTAGTTTTTTTTTAAATTATATATTTTTATTTGTAACTTTTTCATTTAGTACCTATATTCTTCATGAAGTTAGTGGGTACGTTTAAAGTCAACGAAGTTATGACGATTAGGGGCTACTAGCAACCTCGAGGGGTTTACAAGTAGCCCCTAAATAGTTCCACTATCTACCTCCTGCCTCAAGCATCAGACCATCGACATCATTTGCAACTGGGGCTAAGTACCCTAAACATGGATCCAAAACGTGAAAACGCCAGGACTTGATAAAATTACTAGGGTAGATTATAAGGGCCGCACAGTAATCTCAATTGAGTGTACTGCCCTGTCAAAAATAGAAAGGTTTTTATTTATCTTGATCTTCAAATAACAGGTGCTCTGCCTATATACAGCCAGTGCCGTAAATAGGGCGGTGCCAGCGGTGCCCAGGCACAGGGCGCAGACCCTGGAGGGGCGCAAAAATGACCAGACCTGGGCCACTAACAACACCTATTATTTATTTATTTATACGTGTGGATTCGCGTCGTCCGCGTATATTCTTCGTACAAATAAATAATAATCGTAAAAGTTTGTGAAGAATGTGATAACGAAGACGATTTTCCTGAAAAGCATAAAAGCGTCTTTACTCGCGTAAAGAGGTCGGCAAGCTCTTTGAGAGATTGATTGCGGGTCGCCTCGTCGGGCACCTGGTGAGGACGGGGCCGGATCTTGCGGACAGCCAGTTTGCCTTCCGCAAGGGGCGCTCAACGGTGGACGCCATCATGCGCGTGAGAGCCCTCACGACGGGGGACGCGGTGTCTCGGGGTGGGGTCGTCGTGGTGGTGTCACTCGACATTGCCATCGCGTTTAACACCCTGCCCTGGAGCTGCACTGTGGAGCCACTCCGGTATCACCGGGTGCCGACCTACCTCCGTCGAATAGTCGAGGCGTATTTGACGGACAGAGCCGTCATCTACCCCGGTCGCGACGGGGAGTGGAACTGGCGAGAGATGTCGTGCGGTGTCCCGCAGGGAACGGTTCTGGGGTCGTTCCTGTAGGACATCGGCTACGACTGGGTGCTGCGGGCCGACCTCCCTGATGGCGTCAGGGTGGTTTGCAACGCTGAAGACGCGCTAGTCTTGGCGCAAGGGAGGTCGCATCAGGCGTGGCCGACGCGATGACACGCGTGGTTGCGATAATCGTGGAGAGGATCCGGCAGTTGGGTTTCGAGGTGGCACTGCATAAGTCCGAGGCCATGTCGTTTCATGGGCCCTGGAACGCGCCACCATCGGGATCCCAACTAACGGTAGGAGAGGGTCATATCGCCGTCGAGACGACGATGAAATACATGGGTCTCGTCCTCGACAGCCGGTGGAACTTCGTCGAGCACTTCCGACGTTTGGCCCTCAAACTAGAACGGGCCGGGACCGCCTTCAAGCGGCTCTTGCCCAACCTGAGGGGGCCAAACGCCTCCTGCCGGAGGCTTTACGCGGGGGTCGTGCGGTCCATGGCCCTATACGGGGCCCTGGTGTAGGCGCGTTCACTGCGGCGGCGAGTCGCCCACTACCTGAACGCGCCCCAGAAGGTGGTAGCCGTAAGGCTTATCCGGGGCTACCGCACGATCTCGGGCGAGGCGGCAAGTCTCCTTGCCGGACTGTCGCCATGGGATCTGGATAGTCCTCGCGCGCCTGTATTAGTGGCGCGTGGAAGCACAACGCCGGGGGGAAAATCCGCTTCCGCGGCAAATCGCGGCGGAGCGGACGGATCTCCGGCGTGACCTCATGGCGACATGGAAAGAGCGACTGTCGCAACCCAGCGCAGGGCACGCCACGATGGTGGCGATAAGACCCCTCTTTGAGGAGTGGCTAGAGAGGCACCACAGCGCCCTCACCTACCTCCTGACGCAGATCCGCCTGACACGGAAGTTTTGGGAGGTTCCTGCACATCATCAGGCGGAAGGAAACGCCCGGGTGTCACCATTGCCAGGACACGGTGGAGGTCTGCCCCGCTTGGGCGGAGCACCGCCGTGTCCTTGTAGAGGCGATCGGCAGCGGCGGCGACCTCTCGCGTCCAGCCCTGGTGTAAGCCATGGTCCGGGGCGAGAGGCAGTGGGAGGCAGTCACCTTCTTCTGCGAAGCAGTCATGCTAGCAAAGGAGGTGGCGGGACAGCTCAGGGAGAGAGCCTCCCGTCCCAGCCGCCGCGGGAGAAGCTCCGGGCGTCGGGAGCCGCGTGACGAATCCCGGCCTCCGTAGGCGTGAACCTGCGGGCGGAGACTAATGGGTAGCTCACCGTCCGATCAGGACCAGGCCCGTGCCGGACGGCGCGTACGCGTTCCACGCGCGCCTCAAAGAGATGTCAGCATCGAGGAATGGGCCCCTTAGGACCGAAGCCTGCCGGGTCAGCGGGATTGTCCCAAAGGGTTACCGCTGGCCCGGAACATAAAGGGCTAAGGAAGGAACACGGGTGGGTTTTAGTCAGTAAGAGTCTGGACACTCCCTTCCACCCCACCCAGAGCGGGTCATTTGATGATTTCCCATCCGAAAAAAAAAGGGCGCGGATATAGCAGCTCGCACCGGGCGCATAAAAGGCTAATTACGTCACTGTATACAGCTCTTGGGAACGAAACCATAGCGCCATTCAGCGGGGTGGTCCTGAAAGTACAACGCCATCTATCGCGCTGGCTTGAACTATTGTAGCGAGTTCTAGTTTAATTTCAGGACTATGCAGAATAATCACGTTAAAGCCAAACGATAAAAAAACGCGTAGATTGAGTGAAGCGTTTTTTTAGTACTTAGTATATAGGTACCTACATAATTATGTTGGTACTGAAGCTATGTAAACAGTATCAGGAGCCTGTTTGCTTAAGAAATAGCATCATTTTTATTTTTCGTCTCAAAACACAGTTTCAGATTAGATTATCATGATTATAATAATCAATATTATTTATTTGTAATAGTACAGTGTTGGCTTTAAAAGTCTGTAATGGAGTTCCTAATATAGGTACATAGTCAGACATTTTGGCATGCAAAACATTACAATTTATTTAATGCTAGAGTATAATATTTATGTCCAATTTCATGATTTAAATACTAGTTTTAATTATAATAATATAATGTTAATAAAATATTGTATTCATAATAATAACCCCACCACTGTATCTCTACGTTTACGACGTGGTTGGGCTTGTGCGCTCCTATGAACTCTAGGGCTACGCCGGTACAGTTTAGTTTGGTGAGGAGTTGAGGACTGTGAGGAGCCAGACTAAGACAGATAGATACATATACCCGCAGGGCAGCGTGTGACGTGCTGTTGAGCAGTTACATTAATTGCTTTTGGATCCGGGTCTTACGTAAGCCGATGTGAACCTCTGCGTCCTTAATATTAGTAGGTACTTGTTACGCTTCGGTGACCTCTTTGGGTTCGTTAAGACGCCAGTTTTTGGAACTTGATTCTTATACCGAATTACCGAAGCACACGTTTATTATTTGTTTACTGTACCTATTATTATTTATTTTAGTGGCGTTTATCTGTTGTAGCATAACTGCTTATTACCTATATTATTTGGTTTAAAGTCACTGTGCCAACACAAACACATCGAATCAATAGTGTTTACAATTCACAACATAAAAGACGTGCCCTGTGAGTTCGGTTAAGATAACGATTTCACATAATGATTAAACTGTCTAGTTCATCTCAACATTAACGAAACGATTAAGAATAAAATTACAGGGTGCGCATTGTTTACATGACGGCCACTCCATCTAAGAAGCTACTTACATATAGATACGATCATCAGTATCCCTGGCACTCCAAAAGCCAGTGAATAGCAGTCATTATCACCGAAGCAGTGGACATCTGCTCTCAAGATGGGGGTCAAAAACGTAGAGATGAGACTTCCGGCATTGATAGCGAAGTAGAAGAGGGAGAAGAAGTAGCCCAAGTATTTCTCTTGTTCAGGCAATTTGAACTGGTCCCCTCCGAAGGCGGAGACGCAAGGCTTAATGCCTCCTGTCCCGAAGGCTATTAGCAGAAGAGCCACGATTGTGAATTCCCTGAAAGAAGTGAAGACAGTATTAGATCTGGATAACAAAAGCTTCAGGTTTTATTTCTCACTGCGTAACCGGTAACGTTATTAGTAGCAATGGCTTTCATTTTGACGGTTCAGCAACATTCATTGCGATAATTACGTTGTCGAGCACGCACATTTTTTGAACATATTATGAAGTGAGTATGAGATTGATAGTGTTCCGCAATTAGGGTGCAGTTTGGTTTCTATACTCTTGTGGTTTGGTCTAGAAAAGTATGTATTGTATGTCAGCTAACGCCTCTGGCATTCAATTTTAATATAGCATGCATTCCGAAAGTTGACAAAACCGTAAATAGCTGTCAAATATTTCGCTGTTTTTTATTAATTTTGTCAATAATATTACTAAATGAAATTATATAGTAGGAACGCCCTGTAGTGCATCATAATATTGACGTTGCCAATTTGCTGATTGCACCCTCCTAAATAATGAGATGATATAGAATAGAATAGAATACTCTACATAGTGCACCATCTTAAAAAAGTGAGATGATATAGTAGCATAATCAGCCTATAATGTTCTTACTGCTGAGACGCAGGCCTCCACTCTGTTATAGGAAGTGGGCCGTAATCTACATCTCTAAACTAGCTTCATATTTTCCGACTGACCGACTTCTTGACAATTCAAAAGTGCCTGTTAATGGTTTAATTGAAATAAATGCTTTGAGTTTGAATCCACCACGCGGGCCCAGTGCGGGTTGGTATATGTCACATGTCTTCGAATTTTTGGTTCTAGGACATACCGGTTTCCTCTCGATGTTTTTCTTCACCGTTTTGAGAGCACTGGTGATGATGATGACATAATTTACACAAAGTAAACTCGTAAGTCGCAGCGGAGATGATAAATAGGGCACCTTACTGTTTTACCAGCTGCTTTGAAGATTCAGTCTATCTCGCACTGCCGCAGATAGATCATGGAAAAAATTAGCTTCGGTTTATCATACTAGCATCCCTCTAGCCTCTAGCAAGTATGTATCTACGTTCAGCAACCCCTCGTTAAGTAGTGTAAATAAAAACAATTAATTTTCTTTCCTACATTTCAGGTACCTACGGCTAAGATCGTGATATTACCTAATTAAGTCAGTATCGTGATTACGACATCAATATTAGTTTAGTACCTATCATCTGCCTAGCCTTTTCCCTACTATGTTGGGGTCGGCTTCCAGTCTAACCGGTTGCAGTAAAGTACCAGTATTTTACATGGAGTGACTGCCTATCTGACCTCCAGAACGCAGTCACTGGGTAGTACGATACCCCTTAGTAAGACTGGTTGTCAGCCTTTCGGGCTTCTGACGACCCGAAACGACTGCCAAAGATCCACGAATGACAACCGGGACCAACAGCTTAACATGCTTTCCGAGGCATGGAGGGGTATTGGTATGTAAAGATGGTCACCAATCCACGGACCAACCGCGGCAATCGATCGTTATATCATAATACAATCATTATACTCACATGGTAGGCAGGCTGAGCTGTGGCATTGCACTGACTGATATTAATGTACTCCCGGCTGCATAAACTAACGATAAATACACTATAGTCCTGAAAAAAAAATTCTTTATTACTTATATTAGGACCACAACAAACATACAGAACAGCTCTTCGCTAAACAAAATGCCTTAATTAGTCGATTTGTACGAATTTACTCGCCCGAGTGAATACTTTTTCTTAATTTCGTTGCATAAAATTCAAAATGTTCCTATTACCTAACACAGATATTTGGAGTTGTCGACTCGCCCACAGACAAATTATACTTCGTGGGTCGCCTCATAACTCATAATCAGCCTATATAATGTTCCCACTGCTGGGACACAGGCCTCCTCTCTGTGAGAGGGAGTGGGCCGTAATCCACCACGCGGGCCCAGTGCGATTTGGTAGATGTCACATGTCTTCGAATTTTTGGTTCTAGGACATGCCGGTTTCATCACGATGTTTTCCTTCACCGTTTTGAAAGCAGTGGTGATGAAATAATTTACACAAAGTAAAGCGCCTGTCGGGGTTCGGTGGGTCGCCTATCGTAAAAATAATCTTACTTTAAAGTAACGATTCGCACGTTTCTGGCGACAAAGTTCGTCCAACAAAATGTCGTAAGGTGCAGTTGAATGATCGATTTTTGTCTCCAGCCTAATCGTCAGTGACTTGCAATTAAAACACTTACACGTATTTACAAAGAAAAATTAAGGCATTTAACCCACTTTTTTTGATTAGGTACTTACATAACTACACACGGCTACACATCAAGCTATAATTTTCCAGTATTAGCTGACCTCGCATTGTATAGGTTTTTCATACAATCAAAAGTCAGCTTATACTGGTTAAGTATAGCAGAACATAAAACAAAGTTAAATTTGTGTTGAACGTGGTTGGACAAACTTTTCATACACGTTTGTTGATTACGTAAGTTACTTCGATTTCGAAAGTGCTCTTTACGGTTAGAACATTTCACACTACAAAGGCAAGGTACAAGATATGTATATGCATGTGATAAGTTGGTTGTCATTTTTGGCAGGAATGACCGTCATTACCTCTGGTCATCCTATCGATCGCGACTTGAGTTGAGTTACAACAAAACCTGGATCAGTGAAGATACAAGGAATCCTTCACTTTACTTTTTTGGGATACTCGAATTTCGAGCTCGATCGAATTGCAGCTGTGCCAATTGGCTGGCTGGTCGAATGCGGCCAAAAAAACTGAATTTAGTATTAAAAAAACCAGCTCTACGGCTGTGCGACCCGAAACATGGAAAATAACTTTAGAAAAGCTAAACATAAAATATACTTGCCTAAACCTCCCCAGCCAGCCATCTGCGATCATGGCACCGATAAGTGGAAAGAAGTAGGCGAACATAGTGAACACGTGGTAGATGACTGTGGCGCCATTGTCGCTGTACCCCAGCTTGTCCCGCAGGTACAGTGATAAGATTGCTGAAACAGAAGGGTACAATTAAGGATGACTCAGATTTGGATGGGCCACTACGCATTGCATATATAAATCCTCCTCCTTTAGTTTCGTGCATTTTGTATATATATACTTAATATTATAATTATTTATTGGCATAAAAGAAGATGGAATTCTCTGACCCTCCCGTGATAAAAATACCCAATTTTGTGGATTTTGTATCAACACAAAAAAAAAGAATAAGACATACAAACCACATTACCTATACTTAAAAAGTGAGAGTCGGACTCGCACACGAAGAGTTACGTACCACAAGGCAAAAACGCCGAAAAAAAAAAGTTTGTTGTAAGCCCCCCTTAAATATTTATTTTATTCTGTTTTTAGTATTTTTTGTTATATATATATGTAAAAACGGGAGTTTTTACCCTTTGGGTACGGAACCCTAAAAAAGAATTAAACATCGCACAAACGCACATTAGGCGTTTCGCTCCCTGCTTTTTTTGTATTGAAATGCGATGTACGGTGTGCTTAGCTTTGGAAAACACACTACATCTCATGAGTAGGTATTTGGGAAAATCTTTGTTCAGCAGTGGGATACAGATTAGATTAAGTATCTGAAGACTCTAGAACAGATGTTAGAACATCGCCAAAGACTTTGTTTCCAGCGCCTGGTTCGAATTTGATCCCTGCTTTGCTAAGCTAACATCTATTATTTATTCTATTATGAAATGCAAAGCTACGAAATTATTCAGCCACGCTTAGAAGCTTGAGTCTGTAGTAGACACACAGATGATTCTCTAGGCTGGTTACTGGTTATAAAAAGGGCTGAGGCTCTGTTATTTATTTAAATTTATTTTGAGCTAGCAGTTGGTCTGTGGATGGGTGACCATCTTTACATACCGTGACCCCTCCGTGCCTCGGAAAGCACGTTAAGCCGTTGGTCCCGGCTGTCATTCGTGGATCTGTGACAGTCGTTACGGGTAGTCGGAAGCCCGAAAGTCTGACAACCAGTCTTACCAAGGGGTACGATATCGGCATCTCAAGATCATAAACATATGAAAACAGTATCTCAGTTACGAAGATGAGCTCCTCAAGACGCTGTAGGTACTTGAGGGCTTGATAACTGGGTTGTGGAGGTCAGATAGGCAGTCGCTCCATGTAAAATACTGGTATTCAGCTGCATCCGGTTAGACTGGAAGTCGATCCCAACATAGTTGGGAAAAGGCTAGGCAGATGATGAGGCTCTGAGTCAGAATCATCTACTATCTACCAGAAGTTTCGCTAAACCTGAAGAAACGATTAGCTTTGTAGAGAAACGTTGACCTGACGCACACATTTTGTAGTTGATTATATATACCGCAAATACACGCGCAGCGAAACTCAGTTGTCCCGACACCCGCATTACCCACAGACGGTGGCTTTAGATCTTTATAAAGTTTATCTAATACTAAAATAACTCTCCAACTTTCAATCCTTTCTGTGCAAATTCTCAAGAATATAACACGAAAAAAAAAAAAACCTCACAAAAACTCCTTATAAAAACTAAATGTCATCGTTCAACTTTGCTGCTTTGTTAAGCTCACATCTAGACACTTAGTCAGTTCACCCTTCAGTGGGTGATGCCGGGCTGAAATGATGATCATGTTCTATAATCAAACGCAAAGCTACGAAATCATTCAGTTACGCGTAGAAACAGGAGTCTGTAAATGTGGTAGATTACCTCTCTATACTGATTATAAAAATGGCTGAGGCTCTGGTATAGTTCTCAATTTCTTTAGAGCTTGTAGGTTTTGAGCCAGTCTTATCTACTATAAAAAAAAAGTACTAAATCAGCCTATAATATTTCCACTGCTGGGACACAGGCCTCCTCTACGTGAGAGTGAGTAGGCCCTAATCCTCCATGCGGGCCCAGTGCGGGTTGGTAGATGTTACATGTCTTCGAATTTTTGTTTCTACACATGCCGGTTTCCTCACGATGATGGTTTCCTTCACCGTTTAGAGAGCAGTGGTGATGAAATAATTTACACAAAGTAAAACGCCTGTCAGGGTTCGAACCGCGGGCGCGGTCGCGAAAGTCGCGGTCGTTACCACTGGACCACTTCTGCTCTCAAAAAAAAGTAATTCATATAAAAATAAAATGTCATTGTCCATCGTTCAACATTAATGTGTTTAAAGATGGCTATCACTTTGATAGCCTCGCACTACAGTATAAACAGATGACTGGGCAAATTATCTTAGAAATACTACAGTGCTATACTTATTTAGAATGGGGAATTATAAAACGATCGAATAAAAAAAAGCTTAGCGACTGATGATGAGATACTGTTTTAATAACTTGAGCGGTATGAATTTGAGTAAGCGAAAAATTAACTAAACTAACGACGAATATTAATTAATATTAAAATCCAGAACGAGCTTACAAAAAGTGGGTTGTAATTAATCTATTTCAGATATTAAAATTCTAGCCGTGCGACTAAATTACTAAGTGAGCGACTAGAAATACAGGGGTGTGTCACGTTTGATATAGAAATATACACATAGGATACAAGACACACACACACACACGACATAGGATGCAAGAGCGAGCGAAGGGCACCTCGAGGTTCGGTTGTGTTAGGTTACTTTAAACCCTTTACACAGAAATAGGGGCCCCGCGAAGCGGGGCTCCGTCGACATAGGATGCAAGAGCGAGCCAAGGGCACCCCGAGGTTCGGTTGTGTTAGGTTACTTTAAACCTCTTCATTTTGTATTTTAAGTAACTCAAATTAATGTTTGTAAGTTGCTGTTCTGTTGATTTCTCGTCACTCGCAGTCAGTCGCCCACTTAGTAATATTATATCGTAAATTAATTATGTTTGTCACTTGAAACTTTAATTTACAGTCACTCGTTTAAATACTACCCATTTAGAATTATGAATTCCGATACGGATTTGAAGGCCTTGAATGAAAGAAACGACTACTATAATAATAAAATCGTAAAAGTTACTCGGCGAGCCAATCTAGTGTGTTACACAAGGTCGTTTGTTTTACTTGGCATAGGTACGCGATGCTCAAATATTATTTACATAATAAAAATCTAAAATTCATTCATTCAGTGACTTAAACTGCACAGCCTAAAACGCTGGATCTAGAAGCTTTAACATGGAAGTCTTTAAACAGACTCCGGACCCAGGTTGGCTGAAGCAAGAAAACCTGTTCAGATGGAGGTTCATAGACGACTCCGCCTTGGAGTGCAAATGCGTGCGACAAACGATGGGATACTCAATATCGTGTCCTGCGTGTCCTGCCGTCTGCACATTAAGTCGGATACAGACATTGCGAGGCATGCGCATAATTATCATATGCCATAACATCATTTGCCATCGACATTGGGTGTGTAACGGTTGTTATATTAGGAGAAACTGGATGCAATCGGGACTTTAAGGCACCCCGACTCGGATAGGTTAGGTTAGAAGGGGATGGCAGGGTCGTTTGAGCGAACGAAGCGAGCGAATAGACCCCGCCATCCCCTTCGTGGTTATTTTTTTATAAACCACCCAGAAGTAGGAGCCCCGCGTAGCGGGGCTCCGTCGACCAAGCCCACCCTCGACCATGCATAGAATATTTTAAATATTTTTCTAATCATTATTATGGCATTTAAATATTATGTCTAACAATCATTATGGTATTTAAATATTATGTCTAATCATTATTATGGCATTTAAAAATATGTAAAACAATACGTATGGCACTCGTAACTTATGGCATCTAAGTTTCGGGCAATTAAAAGTATGTCATATGTCTTTTAGGGCAAATAAAACATTCGGGCAAATGAAATTCGGGTAAATAAAATTCGGGAATATGATGATTATGGTATATAATCTTCGGGCAAACAATACCAAACCGTTTTATTTTGTATTGTCACATGAAGGAGATTGTGATTTTGTGAATGAGTGTGGTTGCCAAACGTGTAGGCTGGGTTTACGTTACAATCTCCTTCATGTGACAATACAAAATAAAACATTTGAAAATTTCGTTTGCTCAACAACGTAAATCGCGCAATGAATATTGTGGAATTCGCAATGATTTCGATACAATAATCATGTCTACGCTAGGACACCGTATATGCGATTATTGTACTTATTTATTGCATAACATAATATCCTTCGCGCAAATTGCAATTTGAACAGTTCATTATTAGTGTTTACCGAATATAGCACTTGGCGGGCTACCGGATTATTTCAGGCAATCTGATTATGCCAGCCGCAGCTGTCGATAATACTCGTAATTGTTGGCGGTTTTGGGTATTCCAATACAATAGACGCCAGTTTGGGAAGATATTAAATCACATAAGTAGGTACTCGTACAATGCTATTTTGACACCTCATCATCATAACCAATATAAATAATTAATAACATGCATACGACATTCATATTATAAGATGCCATTGTTTCTCCATATTTTTATGTTTTGTTGATTTATTGATCTACTTTATAATGAATCCAATTATTACAAGAATAGATGTGGTGTTTAGGTATTAATTAATGTTTTGCTTGCCATGATAAGCTACGGTTTATACGCCGTATCTAGGTAAGTACCGTAAGTAAAGAAACGGAGTTTTTAGGAGCAAGAATTAAAATAAAAGCTCAAAGGAATCTTGTTTTAAGGTTATGAGTCTATTAAACAGTAGATAATAATACTAGTTTACGATAAATGACGTCCAGTTTACGGGAAAGACCCATCCATTCAGCAAACATTGAGGTGCAAGGTGCAACCTTAGCCTATTTGGTTTATCGCTTGCTTGCAGTAACAAAATACTCAATGTTAAGTAACTTTTTATTACATAATATTTGAGGTCAATAATTAGTAACGGCTCGTTGTGTAGTCAATGCCATGAATGGCATGTTTTGCGTACCTACCGACGCGTACCTACCAAGCGGAAAATAGACGCATTTGGTTCTGCAGATGACATATTTAATAGAGCTGCTCTATGTTTATAGAGTGACGAACTGGAACTGAAAAGTAAAGGACAGTCAAATGTAGAGCCAGAGAAACTACGTATTTTCAGTTAGCTAGGTATTTCACTGGAGTGCGACCGGAAATGGTTTTTTTTTGTTTTTCGTTAGGTTTTTGTTGGTAAAAAGTAAAAGAAATGCAGTGTTAATCTTTATAATAATTATATTTAACCGTTTAAACTTTTTTCAAATACATAATTATTAGTAATCAAACAATCTGCGAGAAAATCCTTTTTTTCTGTATTTTCTCAGTTATTGTGCCTTTAGTTGTTGTAATTATCGATTTTCTCTGAATAAAATATTATGCTTATTTTTCTAAAACGAAAATGGATATTCCGGCCAACCGTACTCGTTTGTCGCAACGATGAGAGCTATCAACGAGAGTACTCGCTCAGCGACACTTGCCGAGACCACAGTAATTGTCAGTTCACACCGAGACGCAACGCGACGCGCAGTTTCCAAGATAGAAATACAATTACAGACCTTATCTAGGTACTACACAAAAACGTACACGATTCAGTGAGCTACGCCGCGCTGCGTAGCTCGACGTAGTACACTGAATTGTGTACCTTTTAGTGTAGTAGATAAGGTCTGTAATTGTATTTCTATCTTGAAAATTGCGCGTCGCGTCGCGTCTCGGTGTGAACTGACCCTAAAGATATGAACAGTACGGAAACTACGTACTAACGTTCGAAACGGCACACTCACACAGACGCGCGCATCTACGGTACCCCTAGCGATAGTCGCGGTGCTCTCAGTCACGGGTGCCGCTTAGGGGTACCGTAGATGAGCGCGTCTGTGTGAGTGTGCCGTTTAGTAACTAACATATAAACACACCCCCACACACACACCTCCACACACCCCCACACTCACAAACTTTCGCCTTTATATTATTAGTGTTATGTTATTGTTGTTTTAGCACAGATCGGTAAAGCAATTTAAGCTAGGCGTTATATCAGCAAGCGACAAAAAAGAATGTTGATTAATCACTCAAACACATTTCCTCAATCATTTTGGATACAATTGTGCGATCATGCATATTTTTTATACTAATTTCAGTTGGCCTTTATTTTTGTAAACACTAATGAGATATAATCAAGAAGACGGAAATACCGGAGTGCACACAGAATAAAGACAATAACTCTAAAATTACACCTCTCTAATGCTTAAGTGTCTATGATAAGGAACTTGAAAATTGACGTGTCATTATACGATGTTAGTACGATAGACTAATCTATCTCATTATCAGCATTATATTGTAGTCTTTGCTCATTATTTAGTCTTAGTTAGTCTGAACTGATTTCACAAGGAAAGGAAACCATGAAAGAATGTGATAATTTTGCCCCGAAGTGATTACAGCTATTTAAAAGATAAAATCGTCATGGTTACACAACTTTCTTTTTCTATTTTCAGTACTTGTTTATTTTCCATTTTAATTATAGGTACCTAACAATTAAGTATGTCCAAGTCCTAAAGAAATACCAACAAATAATGAAAATTAAACTAGCATTTATAATGTTGTAATCGAGAGATAATTTTCGTCACTGTCAATGATAGTTTTCACAACTTAGCATAGGCGGGCCGTACTATTTTCTTATCATAACTTAACTACAACTTTACATCTAGTTACCTACATGGCTTGCAGATATACGTCAAAAGTCCTGCTAGTGGAATAAAACAATTACGACTATAAATCTATTTCGATCCCCCTCCCAACCGATACCTGCCTTTGGTCCCGGCTGTCATTTTCACATCTTTGACAGTCGTTACATATGGGTAGTCAGAAGCCCGAAAGTCTGACAACAGAACTTACCAAGGGGTATCGAATTACCCAGTAACTGGTTTGAAGAGGTCAGATAGGCAGTTGCTCCATGTAAAATACTGGTAATTAAGCTGCATTCGGTTAGACTGGAAGCCGACCCCAACATAGTAGGGAAAGGGCTAGGTAGATGATGATTATCTATATAATAGTAATTGTCATGCATATATCATTGTTTACATAAAAGTAGCATATAATTATAATAAATCAACGAATATCTATCACTTATCCAAAACATACTGCAGCTGGCCTTACATCATTATTATTACAAACCACGTAAAAACATAAAACAATCGTGAGAATACAGTAAATGTAATATTATGGGTCTATTCAGACGGACTATACGACAATCACTACGTAACTACATTTTGCCGCTATGAAACTGTTCATTTTATGAAGACTCTTGTATCACTACCAATAATGAAGCAAAAAGCTCATAGCTTTGCATAGTAGACACTCCCATATGGATGTACCTAGCTATCACAGGTACAACTAGCATACGAATCTATTTATATGCCCAGCTTGTCATAAAAAAATGTTACCATGGTAAGCAAGACGATTAGTTTTTGTTTATAGGAACCGAGCATTAGGCTGCTTTTCCACTAGATATGTGCTATGCTTCGTTGCTATGGATGCGTTTGATATCCACCAATCATATTCATTGGTCCACATAGCATAGCACTGGTGAAAACGGGTTCAACTAAGCTATGTTTTTTATATATAAGGAGGGTGCTATGGATGGGAGCTATGGATGCTCGAGTGGTGTGCAAAGCAGAGTACTCCCCGTGCCTTCTCTACTATCGATGCATCGCATAGCTCGAGCGGCGCATCTTCCTCGCACAGCTACTGCGCGGCGGCGCATCTTCATACCTATAGCATAATATCTTACTCGCTCCGCTAGGTTAGCATTAGTGGAAACGGTCGCATAGTTTCGTAGCTCTGCTTTCACATCCTCGCAGCATAGCTCCATAGCACATCTCTTGTGGAAAAGCAGCCTTAGTCGCTACAGAGTGAGATTTTGCGTTTGTGGCTGTGTCTTCATTATCTATGCCCACACTGTCGCGACAACACTGAACGTGACTGCAAATCGGTCGTAAGTGTAAATGGAAATACGCGTTTTTCATAAACTTTGTGTCCGGCGACATTTTTGCCGCTGTGGTGTGGTATGTGGTCGTGTCTCGTCTGAAAGGACCCTAAAGGTATTTAATTTACCATTCGTAGCTCGTAATGATTTACTTCAATTCACTGACGTTCGTATCAGACTTGCACCTTCGTTATTTATTAATTAAGTTTTTTATTTGCCATTCTTTTACTCTTATCGTTGGTGTACAATAGTCTATTTAGATAAAAAATACGTAGGTATTATTAATTGTCCGAGTTTAATAACTTTAAGGTTGGATAACTTGAAGGATTGTGGATTGGTAAGTAGATTTATAATACGTATAATTATATGTAGCTTCTTATTTTCATGTAAAATTATTCTTCACTCATTTTTATTTCAGAGAGAAATTATGAGAGAGCAAACGTGTATCGGAACAAAATTCAATAGGTACAGTAAAATAGTTTCTGACAAAAGTGCTAAGGCAACATGAATGTAAGGTGAAAGAAAACTACCGTTTTCATAAAAATATGTATCATGGAAACATCAATTAAACACAATATAACATCACGCCTGTAATCCCCGAACGGTTAGGCAGCTGCCACGCTTCACCAGATCTGTTTTAGCTTCCATGTAATAAAAAACTGGCCAAATGCGAGTCGGAATCGCACACGAAGGGTTCCGTACCACAAGGCATAAACGCCGAAAAAAACACGTTTGTTGTATGGGAGCACCCCCTTAAATATTTATTTTATTCTGTTTTTTGTATTTGTTGTTATAGCGGCAACAGAAATACACAATCTGTGAAAATTTCAACTGTCTTGCTATCACGGTTGGTTCATGAGATACAGCCTGGTGACAGACAGACGGATAGTGGAGTCTTAGTAATAGGGTCCCGTTTTTACCCTTTGGGTACGGAACCCTAAAAAGGGGCGAGCTAATTGCCATCAACCGGCCACAAATTAAAACTCCTGGCTGCTATTGTGAAAAGTCTGACAGAAAAACTCAACAATCACTGGGAATCGAACCCAGGACCTCATGCTCAGTGGAATAAACAAAACAAATGAAACAAAAAATGTAAAAAGTAAATATTTTAGCGAAAGTTATACCTAGTGAACCTCTCATAGCTTCTGAAAGTACCCGTAACAAATCGCATAGCAGTGATACACCAGGTACTTCATAGATTCATCATTACCTAAGGTTTTCGATAACAAATAGTCAATGGCGAAATGCGACATACATTTCACATGATAATACTGATCATTTATTTAAACTAGGTCGAAAAATGCATAGATATGGCCGCTCATGCGTGTCTGCCTAATACGATGTGTTGTAGACGCGCCTAACACAAGATTAGATACTAAAAGAATGTTTGGTGGCGAAATGAGCACGGAATTAGGACTAGGTACTTCGGCCCTTTCCCATTCTTCTACTTTGTTACGAAATTCGATTTATAACTGGCAGTCTCTGCCTTTATTATATTACAAACTTTCGCCTTTATAATATTAGTGTGATATCTGCTTACATTTTTACCGACTTAAAAAAAAAGGAGGTTATCAATTCGATACGTATGTATGTAATATTATTGGAATTGCATTATATTCACATATGACAATCTATTAGGGCTTCCAAACAAATATACAAAATTTTATAGACGTATGTATGTATGTTTGTCCACGCATATCTCCGTAATTATTAATCGGATCGTGACCATTCTTTTTTTATTGGCTTACATTTACTTCAACTTAGGGAACAGTGCAAGTTTCATCAAGATCGATTCAGTAATTTTCAAGATATGGACTAAGACGTGAAAGTGTGACGGCCTGGCTTATTGATACGAGCTACGGGTGTAGTGTCAAAGGAAAAACATCTCAAAACCTTGGTCAAATTCTAGTGCAAAAACTAAAAATTACGAAATAAAAATAATTTAAAAAAATTAAACCGACTTCAAAAAGAAATAACTCAAAATTATGAAATAACTTTAATTTCGGAAGTCGGTGGCATAAAACTTAAACTAGAATACAGATCCCAAGACACTGACTTCCGAAATTAAAGTTATTTCATAATTTTGAGTTATTTCTTTTTGAAGTCGGTTTAATTTTTTTAAATTATTTCTATTTGGAATCTAAATTGCGAATGCAGCATAATTATGGAGCCAAACATTTCCATCACGATTCATAAACAACGCGTTCGGAATGCTGGCGAGGCTGCCACGTTTTTGAAGCGCTTCGGGGATGTTTGATGAGGGAAGGATTCATGGCTTTCATGTCATCATTCGAAAGCAGTATGCTTCGATTCTTCAGCGAATGCTTCCCTCAGCATCCTGAGCACGTTGTGCAATAGGTGGTATTGTCCATTATTGTAATATTATTTAGTTTCTGTATAGTTTTAGTTAAGCTAAGATTTAATTTTGTTATTTTTAGATTTGGTTAAAGTAAAGTTGTTTAAACAACTTTATTTTTAGTATACCTATGCAAAACCCGAAACACGTGTCTAGTATTTTTATGTAAAGAAACTATGTACATAGGTACATTCAAAACTGTATTAAACCGACTTCAAAAAGAAATTAACTCAAAATTATGAAATAACTTTAATTTCGGAAGTCGGTGTCTTGGGATCTGTATTTTAGTTTTATGCCACCGACTTCCGAAATTAAAGTTATTTCATAATTTTGAGTTAATTTCTTTTTGAAGTCGGTTTAATTTTTTTAAATTACTTTTTATTTCGTAATTTTTAGTTTTTGCACTAGTATTTGACCAAGGTTTTGAGATGTTTTCCCTTTGACACTACACCCGTAGCTCTTATCAATAAGCCAGGCCGTCACACTTACACGTATTAGTCCATATCTTGAAAATTACTGAATCGATCTTGATGAAACTTGCACTGTTCCCTAAGTTGAAGAAAATGTAAGCCAATAAAAAAAAAATGGTCACGATCCGATTAATAGTTCCGGAGATATGCGTGGACAAACATACATACATACATACATACATACATACATGCATACATACATACATACATACATACATACGTCTATGAAATTTTGTATATTTGTTTGGAAGCCCTAATAGATCATCATATGTGAATATAATGCAATTCCAATAATATTACATACATACGTATCGAATTGATAACCTCCTTTTTTTGAAGTCGGTAAAAATCATAAAGTTATAAGCTTGTTAAGTTACCTGTTTGTCCGTATAAAAACATGCTCAGTTGCTCACCCGCGCCGCTCGCGCATTGCCGCCATGGCCGTCTTGCGATCATTGATAATTAGTAGGTACCTAGGTACCTAACCGTTGTTGGCGCGGAGATTGGATAACCTACTTAGGCCCGGTGCCCACTATCGGCATCGGACCGGCTGAGGATTTTATGCGACAAATAGAAATATAACTTAACAGTATGACAATAAAATTTAAATTTCAATGACACGGTATGGCGGATACCCTATTTTTATTTTTGCACCTACGATGATTATTATCATTGAAATTTCAATTTTATCGTCATACAATTAAGTTACATTTTTATTCGTCGCATAAAAATCCTCAGCCGTTCCGATGCCGATAGTGGGCGCCGCGCCGCGGGGCCTTCGGTCGCTCGGTGTCCAACTTTTAACCTTTTTTAAAATAGGGACAAAATATAACATAGAATAAAAATTATTGGAATCGATTCAGTTACTTATTCTGAACAAACTTTAAGGTTTCGCATATTACTAAAAATAACGCTGGATAAACAAAAATCAATGTTTGTATGTTTGTCCTCCGTTCCGAAACCATTTTTCAGATTGTGATGAAACTTTGGTAGGGTGTTCTGGGGACGCCCGTGAGGGTTCCTTATTATTAAAACATGGGAAAAAAATATATGAGGACGAAGTTCGCCGGGTCAGCTGGTAGGTATATTATAATAAATAAGCGTAATCTCTCATATGTATAATGTTATAGGTTAACAAAGTCGCTAGAGCGGACAAAATAAAATAACATTCGCTTTAACGATGGAATTAAAATCTATACCTAAGTACTAATAATAAAGTTGAAGAGTTTGTTTGTTTGAACGCGCTATTCTCTGAAACTATAAGTCGGATTAAAAAAAAATTGGTTTTATAACCCAATTCTTGAGGAAGGCTACTCATTACGCTAGGATCTTTGTAATAGAAGTCTAAGTAGGTAACAACTTAGCCGTTTTTTTTACTTTATAAATGACCAATTTACGTACAAACTTTCATCCAGTATTTAATATCTTTTCCTTAAAGGGATTAAATAGTGCTTAAATAGTAATGAAGGGTTAAAATTAAATACCATCCGGTCTGCGGAGTTTCGCTAGCTAATTAATCGATATCTAAGCCAGATAGAACGAAAAAAAAAACGATTTGGTGATACCCAAATTATTTTGGGCTCAACGAGCATTGTATTTTATTTAGTTAAGTACTAGCAGTATCAGTTCAGTAACATCAGCTCCTCAAGTCTGCTATTACAATAGTGTCAGAATGGTCTATCATTGATTTCATAATTGTTTCGCAAAAAGCGCGCATCTCCGACTAGTAAATAGTTATCTGTGGCGATAAAGCACTGCGTTTTTAACCGACTTCAAAAAAGGAGGAGGTTCTCTATTCGACGGTATGTTTTTTTTGTTTTGGGTGTTTGTTACGCGATTACTCCGCCAATTGTGGACCGATTTTCAACATTCTTTTTTTGTTCGAAAGGGTATACTCTCGAGGTGGTCCCATTATCATCAAGTTGGAATCTGATGAGAGGATCCCATGGAAATCGAGGGAAACCCTCAAATTTTATAGGCAAAGCTATAGCGATTTGGGTATTTTTTAAAGTAACTTGAGCATTTGTTCTCGGAAATCATCATTTGGTAAAGTGGAGCTGATAATGAAGACCACAGATGGCCATCGGAACTACTCAATGACAAATATTTCACGGGTTGCGATTCGATTACTTTACTATGGTTGCTAAACGATTTATCCTCGTCACAATGCGTATGGTAAGTGGTTGTTGAGAAGTTCTCCTGGTTCTTACCAGGAGAACTCCTCAACAATTAACCTCCCTGCATCGGGAAAAGCAATATTTTGTAAAAGGTGATGAGCAGTTGACATTAGGCTATTGTAACTTAGATATATTACAAACTGACCCACTAAAAAGTGAAAAATAAAAACTTTTTTACAAAAAAAAAAACAACCGACTTCCAAAAAACACTATAAAGTGAAAAATAACTTTAATTTCGGAAGTCGGTGGCAAAAAACTAAAATACATATCCAAAGACACCGACTTCCGAAATTAAAGTTATTTTTCACTTTATAGTGTTTTTTGGAAGTCGGTTGTTTTTTTTTTGTAAAAAAGTTTTTTAAGAGCGTAGACGGGCTGCGCGAGAATTGAGAAATAGGTATTTAAAGAAACTATTGCCGTCTCTCTCTCTCTCGTCTCCCCTCGTAGAGTGCGATAGGGACAACTGCAGCTCAGAACGATTTTACCTAATAAAAAAAACCATGACCGATCGACGTTTCATATTCCCCTGTTTTCTCCTCGAAACCTAAGCCGATTAAAATATTTTTGGTATCAAAATTTAAAGGAAGAATAGATCTATGCCCCTATTATTTGTTTTTATCTTAAAAACTTTTCAATTTTCTTTGGTAGTCGTCTGATTACGTAGGTAAAAACGGGGCATTTTTTTAGGTTTTCGGAAAATCATATTTATTTTTGAAATAATTTTTTTGAAAAAAAAAATGACAGGGGCATGGCTTCAATAGACCTAGATTTTTATAAATAAAAATGATTACTCTAGTGGCATTATCCAGGAAGAGAACAGGGGAATACGTTTGTATGGAAAAAAATGCAGCCCGTCTACGCTCTTAATACATTGCATTATGGACCTAAAAGCGGTTCAATAAGAGCCACTTAACGAGCAAGTGTGTTGAAAAACATTATAAGTAGTGGCAGGCAGGTACTTGTCAGGCTTTTGAACCGGTACTTACCCACAAAGTGCAATAAAACTGTAAATATTTCTATTAAAACTTGAATAAATGAATGACAGGATTCCATTGGATTGGAACCAATACTCATTGTTATAACTTGCAAGCGTATCCACGCACGTCACACGTGTATGAAAACCGGGTGTCATTAACACTGACTTATAAGCCAGCACGTGTCGCTAAATATACATAAAAATAAATAAAGCTATATAGCATAGCTGTGAAATAACTATGGTAATTTAATGCAAATCGAGTTTCGCTTTAAGTAGTTCAGGTTTTTGAGACTGAGTAACATTATTTTTGCTTGAATACCTACTTAGGGGGGGTAAAACTCCGCAGACCTGATGAGTATCGATGTACAGACGCCAGCACATCAAGCTACCCGAAACTGTCAAATTTTCCCAATCAACTTTGAACCTTAAGCTTTAGCGATAAAATTGAAAATCGATTAAAGAAATTTGACAGATTGTAGTAGCTTGATGTGCTGGCGTCTGTACAAACATGATAGAACGGAAAAGAAAAAACGATTTGATGATAAATTGTTTTGGGTTCGACATCAGTAACATCAGGTGTGGTGTAAAATTTACATACGTGGCTGTTGTAGTATCATTATCTAGACAGGAAAAAACAAAAAAAGACTGGGTTTCTAAACTCTGTACTTTAAGACCAGAGGTCGTTGACACCAATTTGTTTAAATCATATTGTCTTTGGCTTTACCGCTTTATCATACTTAAGTAATTAGATATTGACACCCACCTCGTCTGCGGAGGTTAATTCGACCCTGTATTATTCTGGTTGCAGTTAGTTCATATCTATAACACTACCTGCATACGGTGACGGAACCCTGGACATAACAATTTGAACCCCGAATCATAATGAGCTTCATGGTGTTACAAACTCGCAAGCATGGTTCTGATTTCCTGGTCCACTGTATAAGACTTTTACTTTGCAATAATATACGAGTATTATAGGTACTCAACATAAAACATAAAAAAGAGCGACTTCCAAAAAAAAAACACTGCAAAGTGAAAAATTATATTAATTTCGGAAGTCGATGTCTTTTGTTTTTTATTTTCGTTTTCGACATCCGAAATTAAACTTTTTATTTTTCACTTTTTAGTTGTGGTAGGTATGTACAAACCCGACATAAACTCGTGAAATACTGGCTATATAAATAACAGTGACAGGAAATTATTAAATCATCAACACACACAAAGTGGATTAAATAAGTAGGTACGTATTATTGAAAGCTAAGTGCTCATACACACGAGCACGGGTCGACACTCGTCGACGGCTGCAGGTGCCTCTGCCGTTGACGCGTGTCGCTCGTGTGTATGCACACCAACTCAAAAACTAAGTACTCAAGCAAAGTAAACTCGCCGTATGCATATGCATAACCTCCTCCGTTTTTGAAGTCGGTGCAAGACAAACACATAATAAAAGAAAATGTCTTACTTCGCATTCCATAGTATGAAAATCTTTCGCAGAACTCATTTGTGACTATAAACCCCACCGCCTTTGGATAAGGGAGTTTCTGAAACAAAAAAAAAACAGAACTATGAGACAACTCATGATAGACGCTAGCTTAGCCCTACCAATCTGGAGAACACTTTACGACTCGAAAAAAAAAACAAATAACATCAATTCACACACCTCTGGCTGTTGTTATGCAAAGTATTGGTTTCAATCATAAGTATTAATAAGCAAAGGTAACTATTATGTTTATGGATATTATCAAAAACGTATAAAGTCCAGTGCAGTCCTCCGCGACATAGAGGGTGTCCAGTAAATCAATAAGTTCGCGCAACCCCATATTATTGCGCTTTGCAATTTAAACAGAGTCAATCGAAGGGAACCAGGAACTTTATACTTTTATATTTCCTTTTATTAAATATTTCCTTTAGATGCCTTATTTTTAGAAAGTTTCAAGTTATTGAATAGCTGACGTTCTTACAAGAAACTTAAGTAATAATAATACGCTGATAAAAAAATCAGCGTAATTCCTAATAAAATTAACTTTTTTCAGTATGAAAACTACTTCAATTAGATTGTGCTGGCAACACCATCAGCACCCTTATTGCAAAACACACTTTCAATCACAATCTGAATCATTTTGAGGGATATTGCTAATCCATTGCTTCTTATTAAGTTCGAATTTTGATAACTTAAAATTTTGCTGACATTGTATTTTCATGACTTTTGTACTATTTAAATTAATTTAATTTTGTTATTTGTAATTTTGCTGACATTTTATTTGTTTCTGTTCCGTGCGATTATTTATACTATTTCATTTCATTTTTGACAAATTTCGTTTGCTGACATTGTATTTTATGAGATTTTGTACTTTTATAATTAATTAAATTTGATAATATTTTGTATGCCTTTCGGCGGACATAGGATGGACCAAACATTTTTATAAAAACATCATTGTACCCTGTGTTCACAAAATAAATAAATGAATATGAATATGAAAAGTTTGTCTGCTCAACAACGTAAATAACGCAATGAATGTTGTTGAACTGTCAAAATGAAAGTCATTCCTAGTTAGTTACGCAAAAATTACCTCCCAGGTCGATATTTTTTAAGTTATTATTTGGCAATCAGTGTGTTTACAAAGTATTTGATATTATTACCGTGGTATTTATTGATGCTTTGTGTAAAGTCCCCAGCCAGTTATTATTTTATTAATACTTCAATCTTATGTTAAATTATGCTAATTTAATTCTACTTACATTCAATTATTTTTTGTTACAAGCATGTTTTTACAACTCTATTTTTAAATAAACGATAAATATTAGCTTGTATATTTATTTTAACTTTAAAAAATTTATGTAACATAATGAAAACATGTTATTTTATTAAGGTTTTATGTTTTGTAATAATAATATAATAATAATATTTTTTTTAATTAAAAAACCCTATTAGAACATAGGTATGTATATATTATGTATATTTTATTAAATTATACACGAAGATTTTTTTATCACCGTTTCACCAATTCGTGATTTCAGAGTTGGTCCCATAGTGAAAGTTATTCATATTCATGGGTAGAACACCCTGTAAAAATTTGGATGGTGATAAAAAAATCTTCCTGTACCTTTTAGGTCATTACCACTATCCTCACGACATTTCCCTCATTTCTCCGTAGCACATGCCCATATCATGACAACCGATGTCCACAAAGTTTTCAGTTACCGGTGCCACTTTCAAACTTCCAATGTTAAATTAATTTGCTTGCAAACAAAATAATATTTTTTTTATGAACGTTAAACCACCAACTTTTACAACTATCCACATTTATTATAGTTATTTTCAGCATTATTCTTTTCTCTCATAGTCTTATTCTAACAAACCACTGAGCCCGTGCGTTGTTTGCTAAGCTAAAACAATACAATTATTTAATACGTTTATTCATCTTCTTTGAAGCGTGCGCATGATCGTAGTAACCCAAATATAAGTGAAACTTGAGTCTTTGTGTCCAATCTTTCATTGAAGATCGTAGGCTTAATTAAAACTAAGTGGGAGAGCAATTATTATCGTGCTAAATTTGGGGCAACCCATGTCTCGAATTCTTATAGCCGATGCATGCGATGTGCGAAACTGGAAACAACTGGATTGTACTATGGTCAAGCCGCCGAGCAATTACAGTCACTTGCGGCCTCACGCACCACCACCAGTAAACTTAATCACAGAATTCATTTCGGGCAAGATTTTATAGCCTCATTCTCGAATTCCAAATCGGAGGTGATACTGGGATGATTATTGAGACGGGGCAGTAAGGCATACAGGAAAACGTTCTCAGAAGACTGTCCTTACCTTTTAGTGTAATCCCAAGGTACCAGGTAGGTAAGCCAGAAAAAGTATTGGCATCATAAAACTAAAATGTGAGAATTGACGTTCAAAGTCAATGTAAAAGTTAATCAAAAAGTTAAAGACAAACTGTTTTTGTCCTAAAAACGTTTTCCTGTAGTCACAACGGATAAGGACCTTATTACCCCGCCTCAAAAATACATGCTGTAGGTAGGTACATGATTTTCAAATACAAAACAAATAAGATTACCTACTTACTTACAGTTTTATACTGCAATATCTTTGTTCCAATGATTGTTTTACAACAAAGTTCGTTGGCATTTGAAAATAAAGTCAAGGAAAAAAGCCGGGAAGCGTTTAGCATATGAATGAATGACAAGGAATCCAATGAGGCAATGACTAATTCAATATGAATGTGACAATAAAGATAACAATTGAATTATTGGATTGAAGAGTCTGCGGCGAGTGTGGGCCGCTTGAGAGCTTATTGTTAGATCGAGAGGACACGTTTCATTAAATGTGAGTAATTGACCTCAAATGTTTTGTTATAAATAGCATTGTACGATACATACATAATGAAGATACACTGTCGTGAAAACCACCTGCCGGTCTGTTCTGTAAAAATCTCACCGTTAAGAAGTGGGGAAGTGACCTGTCATTCCACCTGCGGTGCTATTCTGTAAAAATCTCACCGTGAACATTAGGTGAAGTGAGCGTGGAGTGAGCTGTCAAAAGTGTCAATTCCTAGCCAAAACAAACTCACTTCACCATAGTTTTCACGGTGAGATTTTTACAGAATCGACCGGCTGATGCTAAGCATTGACACTATTGACAGCTCACTTCACTTCACCTAACTTTTCACAGTAAGATTTTTACAGAAATAGATCGGCTGTTTCTAAAGTTCCTGAGCGCCTAGATAAAGTAACATTCGGTTAGCGATGACGCTATTAGAAAACCCAAAAAAATTATGGTGTTGACATAAGCTATCGAAATGTCACATGATCATGTGAATGTCAGTTTGAAGCTGTAGCGATATAATACCATTTGTCTAGGCCCTCTGATGTACTTACATAACGCTAAAACATTACGTCATGCTTCCCAGCCAGACACCTCATCATCTATTCTGCTGTTTATAAATTCATTTAACAATATACCGAATTAGTACATACTTAAAAAAATAAGTAGGTTAACAGGTACAGGCAACTGAATTATGGGTTGCTGTAGAGCATCTCCCCAGCAACCTCAAGTAAAATTTGAATAAATTTTACGTAGACACTTACTTAATAGGCAAACAAGTGGTTGATAAAATTGTACTCTTATTTTTACCACTGGGTGTGCTAGCTATGGCTACTTAAAACCTTTGTGTAATCAAAATGAATAAAAATGGAACCCCATTTTGTTTTAATTACATGATGATTATAACTTTTTTTGTAAGTTGCTATTGTGTTGTTGTGACATTGATCATTGATCAGCTGCCTAGACTTTTCCCAACTATGTTGAGGTCGGTTTCCAGTCTAACCGGATGCAGATTGCTGTATTTTACAAGGACTGACTGTCCATCAGACCTCCAAAACCCAGTTACTGGGTAATACGATACCCTTATTTAAATATCAATTTGATATGTACATTTTTTATTAACATAACATTGTTTGAAATAGTAAACAATTGTGCAAAATAAAACCAAATATACCAGAACCAATCTAGTCCCTACGAAGCAAGGCACTGAACAATGTCAAAGACATCATAATAGGAAGAGGAAGGAAGACAATCCTTACCTTGACAGACAACGTTATGCGTTGTGTTTCCTAAGCAGACAGTTTCGTAATAGAAGAATGAAAGTAGACGCTAACACCGGTGCACAATATAACAGTGTTATGGCAGTTGTATGTAACAATAGATAATAAGAAAGCGCTCTTTATTACATATTTCTGTTTTTCTTTTTTTTTTTTTTGGTCTATCCTAAAGTATCTATTGAAAATGTGAACAAATACATAGATCAGAGCCCTGTTTAATAAACGTTACAATCCGACAATATTGTAAATAAGTGACATATTTGTAAAGTTGTATGACTAAGTGCTGTTTAATAAACCTTACAATTATAAGTATAAGAATTTTACAAGTAAAAACATTACAAATATTACTATTATAAATGCTGTTTAATATCCGTTTACATGTGCAGAAAACGCCTGTAGATTTCGATGGCAATACTGTATCTACTTTGTAATTGTAAGTTACAAATTACATAAAATGTAAGTTTTTGTTGAAGATTCTTAAATCGAGGGTAGATTTAAAAAAACTTAGAATTTTACGTTATTAGCAAACCATCTACAATGATTGCTATTCTAGGTCTATTATATTTCATAAACAATCTAGGGATATCGAGACAATTAGTTGGCCAGGACTTCTTCTCCAAATAATTTATTGACCACAAACCTAGACACATTTTTTATACAGTTAAGCATTGTTCCTTTAGTTACACCATGTGCATCTGCTATAATATGGTATTGTGAGCCACAGCCCATCCAGTGCAATGCACACACAATTTGCTGAGTAAGGACTGCATTTCTCTTAGAATCGTATATAAGGTCATGCCCTATTTTTTAACCGACTTCCAAAAAGGAGGAGGTTATATGTTCGACATTATATGTTTTTTTTTATGTATGTTCACCGATTACTCAAAGACGGCTGGACTGATTCCAAAAATTCTTTTTTTGTTTGAAAGAGTATACTCTCGAGGTGGTCTCATTTCATCAAGTTGGAATCTGATGAGAGGATCCCATGGAAATCGAGGTAAACTCTCAAATTTTATAGGCATTATGATTTGGGTATTTTTTAAAGTAACTTAAGCATTTGCTCTCGGAAATCATCATTTGGTAAAGTGGAGCTGATGATGAAGACCACAGATGGTCATCGGAACTACTCAATGACAAATATTTCACGGGTTGCGATTCGATTACTTCTTTTTTTTGTAAAAAGTTTTTATCGTTACCAAATATTCGACGGTAGTTTTGCTGACCCGAAATTTTTCATAGAACGTGAAATCTGTCACATCAAAGTAAAGTTTATCCTTTTACAAAAAACTCGCCGTTGCCGCTCACTCATAAATTCATCATCACTACTGTCACTACCTCCACTACTAATTGTTAGAACCATTTTTTATTTGTTATAATTACATTTCTTCACTTATTATATTGAGGTACAAAATTGTTAAGTTCTGACACAAGGCGAGTCCATCTGTCGGATTTGTCCTACAATTTACAAAATATGTAAATTTGTAATTACATTTATGCGTCCAATAAAACGGTTTTCTTTACAAATATGTAAATTTTCAAATTTTCATTTAAAGAGAAATGTTTATTAAACAGAAATATTATTAAAATTTTGTCAGTTTTCCACCATGGTAAATTTGTAAGTTATATTCTTTATTATACAGAAACTTGTAGACTTGTAACTTGTAAAATACAATTAAAATTTACAATTTGTAACTTTTATTAAACAGAGCCCAGAAAACGTCCGCGGATGGCAATTTGTACTGCCACTTACGAATTGAGTGCTTTGATTTGATTATTTAATACTTAAAACCGAAATTATAATTTTTAAATCAACATAAAGATGTCTAAACCAGTACGATTGAGGTTAATTTAATAATCTAAATTTTTATCGATGAATTTAAATTATTTAATATTATTCGAAAAATTTTTGTTGTCAAAAGGTTTGTGAAACATAAAGTTGAACCATTAGTAAGTGCTGTTCAGCAGACACATTTTTCGAACATAATGGAGAAAAGTACATAGTACATACCCTAACACACATATTAGTGTTAGGGTTAAGGCAGTTGTGGGACAAGCTTCTCATGGACATTTTGATCAATATAATTACAACAAAAAAAACAACAAATGATTGAGATTGATAATAGAGTGTGTTACGCAATAAGGGTGTTGGTTGTACTTATATTGATCAAAATGTCCATGAGAAGCTTGTCCCACAACTGCCTTAACCCTAACACTATTATGTGTGTTAGGGTATGTACTATGTACTTTTCTGTAAGCTTTGGGTGGCAAACAATTGAATGGTCCACCAGAGTAAGGAAGCATCAAAGGGCATCAGCCTGAGAATCACTGAAAGTGTCATTTATATTAATGAAGCTATTCTACTAGAACTTATCATCATATCCGTATCAATCAAGTTGACAAAAAAAAAATATTAATAGGTATATGTATTGTTGACTTCTCATAATAATATAGGCTAAGTAGATGATTCCTGTTACACAAAATGTTATAGTTAACACTTTCACATCACTGAATTCGTATCTATTTTTATTATGGATGTTTTTATCGAGACACTTATATTTTATTGCATAATAATAGTAACCTTTTTTGGATTGTCTTGTTTTACGCAAGTTTAAAAACCAAAAGTTTGTCAATTTGCATTTGGGTGGTGGGTGTGGGGAATTTAAGGACATAATTGCCCAAATAGTTATTTTTACATCAGATTGGATTTGGCAATACAAGCTCTAATGAATGTAGGTAAGAATTTACATATATTTGTAAATACTAAATAGAAATAATAATGTCTTTTGTGCAACAAAAATGAAAGTCGTCAAAATCACTTCCGTTACCGAGATTGAGAGACCAGCGAAAAGTCGTTTTTCAAGCTGGCTGGACACTATTTCGATCAATTACTTATCTAAGATTCTGTAGCGTCACAAATTCTGAAATAAGGGTGTTTAGCCGTCACATAAAGTTGAGTTGACCTAGTTAAATGCGAGCTATTTTGAAGATTTGTCCAGTCAGCCTGAGTCACATCTTAGCGTGGGTAGAAGTGCTTAAAACCAAAAATAAAATGAATTTCAAAAAATGCCTGCATACTTTTTTTTGCCTTTAACTTTTTAGTCATGAGCATATTAAGTACCTACAAATCGATGACGTCAATCAACGTAGGTGTACTTACGTGAAAATTTTAGATAACTTCGTAATATTTTTTTTTATATTTATGTAGTATTTCTGTTCCACTAAAAGTTTGGAAATATCTTGTTGTTACTCATATTATTTTTAATTTATGCCAATTTCATGATTAATCTAATTGAAGCTAGGCAAATTTGCTTTATTCCGCCTCTTAATTTTCATTAGTTTTCCCTAGAAATCTCTTGTATAACAGCACAACTTTGCTAAAGAGTAGATCAGCCATTTATATTTCCACTATAGCCACCCGTCTCTCATACGGTTTTCACAACATGAAAACACATCGATATTCCTATTAAATAACGTATTATGCACGTAACCTTCCGGAATAAATTCTCTAATGAACCGTTACGTACCTACCTATACGTTATTGTTATGACTTTAAATTGTAATAACAGTTGACCAAGTAAACCGATTCTAATGAAACAGACTAAATTAATGTTAGCTCAACTAACAGACTATGACATTTTCAATACCTCAGATCTCTAAAGAACTACACAAAAAAATCAATATTACATGAGAATTTTAAAGCTATTTCCTATTTTATCCCCCTTTTGGGTGGGAAATCATCAAATGTCCCCTTTACAAAAACGCTGTAACACGTTATTAGTGTTATTACTTATCAAAAGCATAAATTTGCATTTTCATATGACTTACTTAAGAAATGCGGCTTTTTCCATACTAACGTCCGTCCCCTAATATCACCCCCTCTAAGATTATAATTTTTGAAACAAAAAGTAGCTTTCCTTTCCTAGAATGTCATCTATCTCCTTGCCAAATTTTGTCGAAATTCGTTCAACGGTTTATGAGTGAAAAGGTTGTAATTATAATAAATACTATTATGGTGTATAGTGTTAGTATGGATGGTTTGTGTTTGGTTGTATTGATAGATATAGAAATCTAAACACACTTGTTATTTAATTTATTACTGCAAGCCTCTTATAAATCTCTTCACAAATATGCGCAGTTCACAGGTTTGGGTTTATTTGTAAATATGTTATTATTTTTATTGTTGGCTCCATACAATTAATGTGACGCGTGTTCGTTTGGTTCTGAATACATTCAATTCAATCCAAAGCGATGACAATAAGAATATATAGGTATATGCGCTTGCGCTGTTCTTGTTGTACTTAACTCACTTAAAGATAGGTACTTTAACTTGTTCCCGGATTCAGAGTTATTCTTAACCGGAGTTTATTGATTCGATCTTAACACATTATTTTTGAACACTCAGGAATAAATAACTATGTATTAATAAATAAATGCTTGCGCTTGCCCTCGCGTCACTTTAGCAGGTGCGACTTGGAGCCGTCTCGGTGGGAGCAGCAAGCAACTCAAAGACTTGAGTAGAGGACTTTGGTTAAAACTAAAGCTCATGACTTTGAACTACGGCGGCGCCTTGAGCTTGATGCCAAGCGTGACCAATTGAAAGCCCGACCACAAGTGGCAATTAACTATAATTTCATAGATGGTGTGCTCACGTGCCCACATTGTGCGAGGGTTTTCTTGAAGAAGATTGGCTACATAAGCCACATGCGAGCTCACGAACGGCAGCTACTGCGGAGTTGAAGCAATCGCCCTGTCCGAAATCGGTCGGACTGCATCAATCAATCAATCATGTATTAACTCAGGTAAATACGAACTGCGCTTACCTAAACAGGTATACCGACGCGCAAACTGTAACCATGAATTTAGCACATAATGCTAAACACCCTAGAGTGGAAATTTTTCGTCGGTTATAAAAAAAAGTGTAGATAGAAAACTGCAATACCTACGCTGTCAAAATGTAAGGAACAATAATTTTGTTTTGATTAATAACTGACGAAGCACTTCAACGCTGTGTCTATAATCATGTATCTATTGTATCCATGGTAACAGCATAGTAAAAACATATAACAGGTTGCGCGTTGACGCCTGTAGGTACCCTAAGGGCGAGGCCACAACACTGCGTTGCGGTGTCGCATCGTAAAAATCTACGACGCATTGTAGGTATTTACTACGCATTGTACTGTGCAACGGTTTTTGCGATACGACGCCGCAACGCAGTGTTGTGGCCTCGCCCTAATTACGTAACCTATCAATCTCAATCTGAATAATTTTGAAGGATATTGCTAATCCATTGCCATTGCTTCATATGTTTGAAAAATATGTCTGCTCAACAACGTAAATAACGTAATGAATGTTGTTGAACTGTCAAAATGAAACCCATTGCTACTGATTACCTACATTGTGTTTCGCAATTATCCTACTGGCCACCCTGTATAGATCAAACATAAATCAAGTATTTAATCATTTCAATCAATTTCAATTTCATAAATCAATTAGAACATTTACTACGCACTTTTGAAGTGTCAAAGAGTCAGAAAGTTGAAGCTAGTTGATCACAAAGTAGATTCAATAGCGATTTAAAAAGTCTGCTGAACACCTCAGAATACCTAGTACTTATTAGGTGAGATATATGGAATGTGTTACCTACACGTACCAGTGATCCGGTCGCAAGGAAGGTCATTCATATTATTGTTTTGATCGCATTACCTACCTACAACCTATTTATATTACTTACGTTTGTTTTTATAAAACCATTTGGAACATTCAAGTTATTTATTATGCGATACTGCACAGTTTATCCTTATGCGTAACTATTAAAACGCATAAAGAATAATTTATTTGGATAAGATGGCAGTTTTCCACTGTGTCGGTCCAGTGGGTCAAGGTAGACGGATTGCAGCAAAACAAGCCGAAGGCGAATGGCAGATCCTCGCTTTTATTCGAATTTAACATTAAACACAATGTTGGAAAATCCAATTTTGTAAGACAAACCATTTAGTAAGGTATTTTAATTAGCAAAAAATAACTAGCTGGCTTGTATACCTATTTTCTTCTGCAGTATTTTTTCAGGTGCTAGCAAAATATGTCCATGAAATCTGACATCGATGTCACATTCAATAAGAAATCAAGCATTGTTACGAGATAAATATTCATAAAATTAGTTAATACTCCACATCCCATAGTGATTACATGTTATTATAGTTATTTTTCAAGAGAACTATATCGTCGTGGATTTTGAATAGGTTACCAAGGCTTCCAAATGGTTATATAGAGGTATGAGGAACAGGGTGTAAAGTTCACTCATCCTCCGTAGAAAAGGGAGGATCCTCCGACCACACGGCTGTTGTGTCTGGCGGGATTTCTGTAGGGCCGTAAAATTATATATGGTAGTTGCGCGGTAAACTCTGCTTGCGAGATGCAGGATTTTATGTGACGTCAGTATGACGCATAGTTCGCATGTGGCGTTATAGATACCGCTACAGTTACTAATACGGAATAATTTTACTAATATTATAAAGCTGAAGAGTTTGTTTGTTTGTTTGGTTGAACGCGCTAATCTCAGGAACTGCTGGTTGGATTTGAAAAATTATTTTAAAAATAAAATATTCCGTGGTTATTATCGAGTAACTGGCATCATCATCTTCATCCACAGCCCGATGTTACCCACTGCAGCTGAGCACAGGCATCTCTTTTCAACCCACACCCTTGTGTTAGCCTTATCCAGGTTCTACCTGACATAGTGTACAATATTTGGATCCATTGTTTAAAATGCGAAATGCTACAGGGTATAATATAAATGAGCAATTACTATGGAAATGAAGAGTAAGTAGTATCAAATACCCATTTGGCACCCGCCATGGTGGATAAAATTCATTGTATTATTTATTACCAAACTGTCTTTTATTTATCTTCCACCTAGCTGCCAGTGCTGTCACAAACAATATCATTACTATCATATATGAACAGAAAGTAGCAATATTATGCCTAAAAATTGTTTAAGTCACATTTATTGTGATAACGTCTACTTAGAATGAATGATCTTATAATCATAAGATCTCTCCCAGATATTGCATGTCAAAGATAAGTATTGAATAGGCTCAAATATCCGTACTCTCATAGAATCTAGTTTCTGCTTGCGACTTCGTCCACGTGAATTTTTTTGTTCCCCCTACCCAACCCATCGCATCACTTCGCTTGCCCGCGCTATTACTTCGTTTAGCGTTTCTTTTTCGCTTAGCGTTCTTTCTGGCTTTTTTTTGTTTGACTCGGCTCCCAAAGGTCTTAGCGTGATGTTAAATAGCCTACAGCCTTCCTCAAGCATTGGGCTATCAAATTCAAAAATATTTTTTCAAATCCGACTGGTACTTCCTAAGAGTAGCGCGTTCAAACAGACAAACACTTCACCTACCAACTCCGTACTTACCTACTAATCCCGTTTACATCATAAACATTTTTGGGGTAATTATTTATGGTTTTTTAACGGTAGGTAGGATTTCTTGAAACTAAGGCTATTAATTGTGCACTTGTGCATAGCCAAAATTCAAGTAGATAGGTACCTAAGTCAAGTTTGCACCCGAAATTGGCGTTATTTTCAAACATTTGCAAGATTTAAGCATAACAAGTTGACGAAGACTGTGCAATGTCTAGACCAATTTTAGCAAATTATTACCTATGCGAATGCGACCTACAACCGAAAGCACTATACATAATTTGATTGACCATTTCAGACAGGTTTATGTTTCGTAATAATTTATCTTCAACGCAAATAAAATACCTACTGACAGCATTTCTTGTATCGGGTCCAACCAAAAGCAGGTTGAAATGGCGTAACCGCACTCGACGGACAGAATCTTGCAAAAAGGAATGGAAACCTGCCAAAGGCACTACTAACTAAGGATTTGTGTGGACAGTTTGGCTTAATTAACAACTTATTTAACAATTGGTAATAAATGAAGTATACTATAATTTCAAGATTCCAAGCCTTACCCATAAAAGGTTATTTTAATGTTAGAAAGTTTAATCTTATCGTAAGTCAACATAAGATTCTCTTGCAGATAAGGCATTAAATGTGAGGAATATAATCTACTACGAAGTTATATATACAGCTTTTCCTTGAAAAGATTAGCGGACAATATGTCTAAATCATAGAATTGCCGCCAGAGACGGTGCTCTACCTGCACCTCGTGTGGCTTATCAATTCAAGTGCTGTCAATACACTTACATGGATTGTGATGTATTTTACAAAATAATAAAGCAACGCGAGCTGGTGTTTATCTCCACACAAAGTAGGTATGTGAAAGATAACGCCATAAACTCGTTTTAAGAGTACGTCGCGGACGCACCGATTTTTTATTAAAAGCCGTTTTTTGTGTAAAATATGCGACGTTCACGAATTACGGAGAAACCCTGTCGTAATTGTACTGTACCTGCCACAATTTAAGGATAATATGGACGTTGTTTCCGAACTAAGTGCCGTCCCATAAGGAGCGGTAAAACCAGGTTTTTTTGAGGTCAAGAGCTGTTAGGATGTTGGGCCTAACATTGAGTAACTTCGGTCAAAGTTTACAATGGCTCCTTTTTGGGTAATACACTCGTATTTCGCATGGCAATAGATAGCTATAAATAGCTATAATCATGGTTATCGCCTGCAGATATTTCAATATTTTATCAAACCGATTGAGACTAAATTCCGCCAATTAAATTTCCAGCTTCCATATTAGAGACGTTAACGTTATTTTATGCTCTGTTAAAATTGAGTAATGCGTGTTATATTGGCCGGCGGTACACATCAAATATACATACTTTCTGAATTCATAAATACTTTCGCGCTGAGTATTAAAACGCCTAAGATAATTAACTTGAACAATATTAACGGGTTTATGAGAAAAGCCAATTACCAATTTTTACTTTTGAGACCAAATTATTGATCATCAAAAGTGGTTTTGGAGAAAATGCATTCAGTCATTATTATTGATATTATTGTAACAAGAAGGTAACAGGTATAAGTTGTAGTCATAGGTACTCGTAACTCAAAGATGGCGTGGAGACGTTTGATTGCTATCCAGAATAACGATTGTTCTCGCGAACAGTATCGTAATATATTAATATTTTTATTATTCTCGTGTTGAAGAACGGAACAAGATGCTTATTACGTGAACACGATAAATATGGTTATTTAACAGTGTATCATGACTGTAATAAAATGTATATTGTCCGAGGTGTTGTCGAGACTGGAGAGAGCGGGAGAGAGCGGGAGAGAGGGGTATTGTCGCGTTTACTTTCGAACCGTAATTGGGTAATTCTTCAGGGACAAAATTTTCGATGTCTGTGGGTATATTTCTGTAACCAACTCAAAAAACGGCATGTAATATTTTTTTTTGTACAGTTTAGCTTTATCCCTTACTGGGACAAATGATTTTTTTTTAATAATTGCTGTCTAGGTACAAAATAAAAATATTTGAAGGTCGTTCTTCTGATTCATATAGCGCGTCCGTTTGCCATTTTCCGGAACAAAATGGTCGATGTCGCATTTTCCCTTTGATACATCAATATAAATTATAATTATATCGAAAGGAAATGAATTGTCCTCTTACAAAAAAAATGTGTATTAGTTATAACTACGTTAGTCTGTTTATAAATAAGTAAAAAAGAAGTGTCCGGCGTATAATACTGATTAATGTGGCGTAAGCTGCGCTTGACCGTACTTGGTCGGGTAATAATAATGAGAGTCTGGCTTCCAGCGCGGGGGGAAGCCAGTCGTGCAACGGACGACCTAGAAGGTGGACGTGCGGCTGGTTGGCTTAGATCCGGTGTTACGAAGGAAAATACCTGATTCATCTGTGTTTGGTTCAGGTGGCATCCTGATTACAATGCCTACTTTATAAAATTTATTTTATTGTTTTAAAACTTCAATCTGTGTTTCGTGTGATGCTTTTGGGTTATAGATTCGTGTAGAAAAATGAAATTAATGAAGTCTGTATGTACGATGAGTTATGCATGATTGTAGGCAAAATCCTGATTCATCTGTGCCTGATTCGTATGGTCAAAACCCCATATGAATAATAAAATAAATTAGTTTTTCCCCTCTCCAGCACGATAGGAGCGCTTTTGTTGCGTAATTCTCCTTGTCCAATTTTTGACCGTGTACAAGTCAGTAGTTTTAATCTTATTTATTATTATTTACTTAGCTATAACCTTTTGAATAATAAAAAAATGACAGGAGTATAATCTTGTTCTAAATATGATACTTTTGATATGTCTTAGTCCTATTTAAGAATTAATAATTATTGTTTAGAATTTACATTCATAACTAACGGTGTATTTATTACTTTTTATTTCTGTTTCTGATTAATATATAACACATTCTGATTCATCTGGGCACAAAATTAATATCTTGAAAACTACTTTATAAAAACGAGTCCCTCATTCAAATATATGTTATTTGGTATACCTATTTTCATATGAACATGTGTTACAGAGCTGAAAGTGAAATAAAATTTTGGCCATATGGATCAGTCAAAGAATCAAATTTCGAAGAACTACCCAATTGCACGTTGTGGCAATCGCCGCTCAAGTCTGTGTTATGTTAAACGAGTACAACGACGTGAACTTAGAACCAAGCATTTTGAAATTAGAAATAACCACCAAACCCGTACGTTCAAAAGTTTTTCTTTTCTTTTGTACCATTTCTAAAATATTAGACATGGCCCTCCAAAAGTTAGTTTTAATTTGTTCACTTAGGCAGCTATTTAAAAAAAAAAAAATGAAATTAATGGAGAGGGGTTTGCTTGGAGTTTCCCTACGTGGTCGAATCAGAAATAAAGAGATACGTAGGAGGCCAAGGTAGGTTCTGAAGTGGCGACCGCGTACCAGAAGACGTAGTGTTCGAAGGCCTCTCCCACAAGGTGGACCGATGCACTGGTGAAGGCCGCAGAAATGTGAGAAGCAAAGAACCCGTCGAAGTGGCGATGGCGGTGCTTTGGGGAGCCCAATGTATATTAGTGAAACTCTTTTGGCACAAATGATGATGATGATGAAGTGAAATAACAGTGTTCGCAAATTCTCTAAAACTTTTTAGACAGTAAAATTTGCACCAACGAAATGCCAGAAAATAACATCCTGTACATTGTATAGCCACAGTTAACTGAAAACGAAAGTCTACCATTAACAGTTAACATTAACTGCCATTCGAGGTTGAATTTACCTATAATAATCATAGTTTTGTGTGGAGTTAATGAGGTTGGAACAAAAATGTTATATGCACTTGTGTTTCGCGGAAAATGGCTAGTAAACACATTATATTATATTGATGCTTTTCTTTATGATCCTAGTTAGCTGCCTTTGTTCTATTTTAACAAATGCCTTCTATGTTTCGAACAATGTCTACATGAACAATAATATGACAAGTACCTACAAATGAACATATTTGCACTGCACTTTTACAACGCAGTTATCAACTTATTTTATTTTTATTTATCATCATTTCGTACCAGAATTTGCTTTGAAAGGGAGATCCCTGGGTCCAAGGTGTTTGTGAAACTCATTCGACCCAGCGATCTCCCCTTTAGTAACTTCCAGTAATACTTATTTCTTTTAAAAACTATTAGTAATATATCATAGAGGGGCTCGTGGTTAAATAATAACATCCGCACGGGACGATCGACCGTTAAGCTACGGATGCTGCGGTCGATCCGTTGATGAGTGACCATCTATTCTATATCGAAAGCCTTCCGTGCCTCGGAAGGCCCGTTAAGCCGTTGGTTCCGACTGTCGTTTGTAGATCTTTGGCAGTCGTTACGGGTAGTCAGAAGCCCAAAATTCTGACAACCAGTCTTACCAAGGGGCATCGTGTTACCCAGTAACTGGGTTGTGGAGGTCAGATAGGCAGTTGCTCTATGCAAGATACTGGTATTTACCTGCATCCGGGTAGACTGGAAGCCGACTCCAACTTAGTTGGGAAAAGGCTAGGCAGATAGTTTTTTTTTTAGTAATATTTCAACAATGACACACGTGGTTCGTCCGAGAAGAAAAACTGCTAGTCATTCCTTTATACGGACTACCATATATTATAAAGGAATGAATAGCAGTTTTTCTTCTCGGACTTAATTTATTACCTTCTGTCATAAAAATAATGGAAAGTGGAGTTTGACAGAAAACGCTCTCTAGGAAAACACACCAACATACTTTCATAAATAACTTTTATCACATCTATTCAAAAAGAGCTAGTGTGTTCTTCGTAAACAGGGACTAAAATAGCTCTTTAATCCCTAGGGATTATAAGTGATTTGATTTTGGAATGTGACGAAGATTGTATGAAAAAGTAACAGGCGGTATGATAAAGTAAAAAGCGCGCGAGCCGAATTAAAAAAATAAAAACCGCGCCAAAAGCATTCTGCCTTCGTTCGTAATTGTTTACTCAAAATTGTATATAAATAAATAAACGTACTATTCTTATTCATAAGTTGCACTTACTTATTTTTTCATAGAGGGTGGTAAAAAGTAGTGTCCACCTCGGGAGCAACACTATTTTAAGCTCGAGTGACGTACTTTGAATCCCTCGCTGCGCTCTGGATTCAAAGAAACACTCTCGCCTTCAAAATAGTTGTTTGCTCCCTTGGCAAACAATCTACTATTTCAGTGACCTCATTCGGTAAATGGCGAACGCTATAGTGTAATTATTAATTCACTGGAGTAAACTGACAGATGCTAAGCCATATTTATTGTAATAACGATGAGTTCCGTTCGTTGTGATTTAGTTCATTCACACAAAGTCTATTTCTATTGACTTAGCATCTGTCAGTTTACTTCAGTGAATTAATAATTAGACTGTATGTGGCGGTCACCGCTCTTCTGGGGAACTATAGCTAACTCTCACCACCTACTGCTATCAGCCTGTGGAGATCGTCGCTCAATCTAGCGCCTATAGGCATACCTAGAATGTTGCCAGCTGCTGAGTAGTGTTGCAATCTTATACAGATTTTAATATTCTGCTCACTTTCAAGTATTCTGTCACGCTTGGCATTGGCCTCATTAGATTTAAACTGACTGACTTTTGAGAGCAATCTGTAGATATTGGTTCGTATCGGTATCGGTTTTGATGAACGCCTTTTTTACCCGAAAGGTTAGGCAGAGGTGCACCTTATAGTACACCCACATATTGCCAGTTAAATTAAAGTCTTATGTAACAGGGGGCGAGTCTATTGTCATTTGTCATCAACCAGGAACGAACATTACATGATATAAATAGGTACTGGTCAAGGATTCTTAAAAATAAAAGATATTATGACAACCACTATCAGGGAATGGTTCAGTAATCGTCCCTCGAAAGGTGGACTGAGGGCCTAATGGAGGTCATGGGAAAAATCTAAAATAATGTAATTAAGTAATTTGAAAAATAGCGTGAGTTGTTGAAATCGTGGATGACTGTTATTATGATTTATCATTGACTTTGATTTAATGTGCGCACGCGCAAACTCGAGTGTTAAACTGAATATAATATATTTATTTATTTAAAGGTATTGTTTTTATTGCATTTATGAGTTATCTCCTTTTCTTTGACATTGCGTCTGGTGTCTTTATTGTTAATGTGGCTTTCGTTGTTGTGACAGAGATGTTGGTCCTCGTCTACTTTCATTTTAGTTAGGTACTGTGGTGTTCTTGTGTTCTAGCCTTTAGCAATAAGCACTGGCTAGAAATATTATTCGATTCGTAGGTTTAAACGTATGTCAAATATTATTATTAGGTTGTTTTATTCTGGAAGGATAGATTGATATTTTTACCGCAAAGCTGTACGCGTGTCTTATACAATATAATTATTCTTGCAAAATCTTAAAGTCGTCTTATTTGCGCTCCCACATTATAGTACCTATGTAATGGGTCCACGGATATCATCGGATATCTATTAATGGGTATGCTGTACGGTTTTTGTCCAACAAAAAAACGGAATAGTGTAGGTGCTTACCTATGTAGGTACATACATAGGTAGGTACCTACACTATGTCATCTATTACTATACATATACCTATTGAAAGCAGGGAAGCTGATTCATGAGGCAGGCACCTACATACTATGTAATATTAAGGCAGTGGTAGCCCGCCAAATTTAATTTTTCTTAGGTTTTTTGCAATTTGCAGGTCAGTATCAGGTTTGTATCTTGATCAAATTAAAATTCGCGACTATAATAGATATGTATTTAAAGAATTATAGTCATTAGAATCATTAATACCTATATCTCTTTAAGTTAGACACTGACCTGAAAATTGCGAAAAACGTAAGAAAATTTGAATTTCGCGGGCTACAACTGCGCATTCATCTTCCAAGACACGGCTAAGGTAACCCACGTACCACTATTATTTATTATGAATAATTAACTAAGCATAATTACGACATGGTGGTTATTGCGTTGTTCTTGAAATTAGCCGTATTTCATTTTATGAATGTAATTACTAGAAACTAGTTGATTTTATGATTTTATTATCGGTCACGTTTGGCTCAAAAATTCGATTAGTCGTGCATTGTCACGTGGGCAGTTCACGGTACATAACTCATAGAAGCAGTGAAAAACTGTTTTAGAAACCATTTTTTTATAATAATACCAGCCTATAATTGTCCCAATGCTGGGCAAAGGCTTCTTGTCATACAGAGAAGGCACGAGTACTGATCACCACGCTTGCTCAAGACGGATTGGTGATTTTTCTATTAAGACGAGCTTTAAATATCAGACTTTCAAAATTCAAAGAGACTTCTTCGGTGCTTTTTTACTGAACACAAATACTAAGTGCATTTTATTTTCCAACACATTGTTGAAGTTTTTGTGGTATTCTAAAGCTTAAGAGCGTTCGTTAATATTTGACCCTACTGGCTAGACCGGCCTGAGATGGCTTTTGCCACCATAAATATTAAATAAATAAAAACTTTATTCAGTTCAGAAAAAAACACAGTACAATATAAAAAAAAAAACAAAAACTAATAGCAGTTTACATGGAGCCTTAGGTGCTAGATTTTTACAAATGCCCTGGACCCCACACTAGGATTCCCTGTGTCGTGGGGAAAGCATTGGCAGTATAAAAAGTCGTGGATGAAGAAGACTGTCTTCTAGAGACAAACTATTCAGTAAATAATATAGCAGCTACTATAGCAAGATCGTCTTAGTTATCTTCAAGTCATCATCTGCCTAGCCTTTTCCCAACTATGTTGGGGTCGGCTTCCATTCTAACCGGATGCAGCTTACATGGAGCGACTACCTATCGGACTCTGACTATCTTAGTGATCTTCAAGTGTCTGAAACTATTTCTTTGTCTAGATAAAGGAATAAGTACTTGTAAGTTAACAAATTGTTTGAAAAATAAATAAAAAACTTAAGTGATTCTTACTGCGCCATATCGGTTATCGTCTTGAGCATTGAGACTTGAGTGTGACGTGATGATGAACCAGGTGTTAACAAGTATTCGATTAATAAAAACCTATTGATAACAAAATAATACATTGTATTTACAAGAGGACTTCAAACAATTGCAGTGATACCGGCGTTAAAAACCAAGCTAGGATAACTGCAGTAACTAATGTAGGTATAAGTGCCTATTCGTCTATTGGTACTGAAGTCTACCCCATTTACGGTGTAGGTACTGATAGCCATATAATATTATTAAATTGTCATAGGTACCCAACGGCACATCTGCCTCAAGTGGAGGTAGGTTGGCTTGCAGTAGATATGTCGGACGAGCTCTCAAAACGGTGTAAGAAAACATCGAGATGAAACCGGCATGTCCTAGAACTAAAAATTGAAAGACCTGTGGCATACACTAACCCGTACCGGGTCCACGTGGTGGATTATAACTCACTCCCTCTCAGAGAGGAGGCCTAGTGTGTCCCAGTAGTGGGAACATGTTGTGGCTGATAATGTTTTTGGCGGACGAGCCAGAACAACCCCTCAGTACAAACTCAAACGACTTTGCAGCAGTCCCAAGTGGTGGTGGGATGAAATTGATACAGATGGCAGTAGAGACAGAGGTGAGTAGAAAGATGGAAGGGAGGTCTTTGCTTTGCGGTGGGACGCAGGACGTTGTAGGCAAAAATAACTCAAAGCCATACCATTACCGTAAGATATTTGAACAACCAGGACCAACTATTTGCTTTGTATTATAATAATTGTGTTTTAAAATTGAGATTATTATGAACTATTTTAATTTGTTTTGTAAGTGTTAGAGGAAAGGTCAGCAGAGTCGAGAGTAGGTAGTTTTTCAACAGCTAAGATAAACGGACTTTTTTTACAAGGTATTTTTGCGGCGAATCACAAATAGGTATATCAAAAGTTGATTGTGTGAGGATTGGCTTATACATTTGCAGGGAATCCACATAGTCATCTAGATAATTGTATGTGTAGATGAATTGTATTACACTAATATTATAAAGGCGAAAGTTTGTGTCTGTGTGTTAATTTTTTTGTTACTTCTTCACGCTCAAACGGCTGGACCAATTTTGATAAAATTTTGTACGGAGGTACAATCATTGATTTAAGGTGAATGGGTAGTGGTAGACCGCGAAATTCAAAATTTCTTACGTTTTTTGCAATTTGCAGGTCAGTGTCAGGTTGTATCTTGATCAAAATATGATTCGCGACAATAATAATAATATAATAATAATAATAATATTCCACAACTATCACACAAAGCCGTCTAGTCTCAAGCTAAGCAGAGCTTGTGTTATGAGTACTAGACAACTGATAAACATACTTATATATTTCTAAATACATACATATATAGATAAATTACACCCAGACACAGAACAAATGATCATGCTCATCACACAAACATTTGTCCTGGGTGGGAATCGAACCCACGACCTCCGGCATAGCAGTCATAGTCACTGACCACTAGACCAACAGGCCAGTCAATAACAGGTACATATTTAGAGAATTATAATCATTAGAATCATTAATACATCTTTCTAAGTTAGATTTCTCCCATGAGTACTTTTCCATAAGAGATTGGTTCTTAAGGTACAAATCTAACTTAGAAAGATGTAAATTAATGATTCTAATGATTATAATTCTCTAAATATGTACCTGTTATTGTCGCGAATCATATTTTGATCAAGATACAACAAAAAACGTAACAAAATTTGAATTTTGCGGTCTACCACTACCCATTCACCTTAACAGTGCAATCGCAAAGTTAGAGTCCTCGTGATTTATTGAAATGTTAGGCCTGATTTATCAATTAAGTAAACATAAACTCGCCAGTCTGCTGTACACTGTGTTCTCACACATAACGAGAGTCAGTCATAAGATCAATTTTATGGTCATTCTGAATAAAAAACTTGAATTCCGACATTTATATTTTATGAAGAGGTTTTACTTGACTTTTTGGCTTCATGTAAATAAGACCATATAATAAGGTATTTGGAGAAGTAGATAATACACTTTTTAATTAGCTAAGGTTTGTGGTTTCATCTGATAAGGTAAATACAGAGCTGATGAGTGCAAGACGCGATCAGCGAGTTGTTTTTGGCACCTGTTTTATCGGTCTATACCAAAATTCTATTAATATTGAGTTTAATATATGTATATATTATGGTATATACCCAAACAAATTAAACTTAGGATAACTTCCTTGTTTCCCATGATTCATGATATTTAGCCACAATAGGAGCACTGTAACGCGGATTAACTTTGAATAAAGACAGTAAAATGTAAGGCAGCGCAGATAAGAGGTGTCTGAAGCATACAATAATGTCTTAGCAGTAAAAACTAACAACCAGTCAGTTCCGTCATTTAGAACTCCGAGCATACAACGCTAAATGCAGCTGAACAATTGTGGAGTTATCAATCTATCAATCTCGGAGATAAATTTAAATCATCACAAGGATCTTGTACACAACCTACTCATATAAATCCCATTCACAGCCAATGAGAATGCCTTCATTGTATTATAAATTTTTATTATCGCTTTAGCAAATTTTGTATAAGAAGTCAACATAACTCATTATGTATCAGTTTGATCCGTGGCGGAGGCCACGCATCACTAACGCAACACCGACCAGCGTTAACAAAAAATACACAGAAAAAATAACAACACATTAATAAAAACAACATCGCAGCTGTACAATATTTGTTCAACAAACGTGTAGACCGTACCAAAATTATTGTAACGTTACAAACCAAATATTGCAATAGAAGGCATGCTGCAAAGAAAATTAACACAAAAGTTATTGCAAATCGCTCTTTCAGAATCGCCAAATATTTTGAGATACAAAAAAAAATATACCAACCGCTGGCTTAGCCTCCATTTTTTCCGGTCTTCAAAAATAACATATATGTTGATAGAATCACTTTTGCTTTATTTCTTGAGTCGTAAAGAAAGTAAGCGCACTATGACATAATCTGTCGATGTGCGATGCGCGTGCGCCGAGGCGAGCGCGCCAACTGTCAGTGCGCGCGCTACTAACACGCTCGCGTTTGTCAATCGTCAGCGACGCCGGCTCCCGACAGTTTTCCAACTAGGGCTACAGCGTTACTAAATAACAGTTTATGGTTTATCTGTCAATGCTGGTTCTCGACACAGAGGCACTGTGCGTCACTGAGATAGCTGCACACGTACCGATTAACCCATCAAGATGAATTCGGATTTCGTGTTGACGAACAGTCAATAGGGAAAATACCTTTATCACGAGTTTATTGTGCTTCATAGCTATGTGGACTGTGGTGTAAAAAATTAGTTATTCATTTTATTTTTTCCGCAGCTTACGTCATTTGATGTGATACTGTAAACTAAACTACTTAATAAGTTGTTTAGTTTACAGTATCACATCAAATGACAATACCTAAGTATGGACAACAGTACTATCTCAAAAAATATGAATTTAAAATGTATACCTACGATCAGTGTCAGTTCTTGGGGCTCTTATTTCAAATTAGTCATGTTAGCATTTGCATTGCAATAAATTTTCAATATTGCCAACCAAAAAGGCAGTATCATAATCATAACAGACAGTGTTTCTCGCATGTATAATTTCAACATGAATTATGTAACCAATATTGTTTAACCATATTTTCATTTATTTAGGTAGGTACTACGCTTTGGAGTGGACACTAGCTACAGCTTTCTGACTGACCGACCCTTTGACAGTTCAAAAGTGCCTGTAACTTTATTTGAAACTAGCTGACCCGGCAAACGTTGTTTTGCCATATAAATTATTTCTAGCTGCCCAGCGCTACTTCGTTCGCGTGGTGGGTAGGAGTAGGGTACTACCCCTACCCCTACCCTACTCCTAGCCTACTCCTACACTACTCCTACCCTACTCCTACACTACTCCTACACTACTCCTACACTACTCCTACCCTACTCCAACCCTACTCCTACCCTACTTCTACCCTACTCCTACCCTACTCATACACTACGCCTACCCAACTCCTACCCTACTCATACACTACGCCTACCCAACTCCTAACCTACTCCTACACTACTCCTACGTATAAGTAAATAAAAGTATTAAATATCTACTATGTCCGTCTAAAACCGACTAAAAAGAATTTTCATTCAGTTAGTCAAAAGTTGAAGCTAGTTGCCCATTCCAAAACGTAGATCTCTATGGAGAAGAACGGGAAAGAAACTCCAAGGACACTCTTTTAAATCAAGATATTACAAAATCCTGGGTAAATTATTCTTGTTGATTTGGAAAACTAACAGCCAGATGGGTGCATAACCTACGATGGAGTCTTGGAGACTTTCAAAGACCAGGTAAGCATCACAGAAAAGAAAAAAGGATGCAGTGGGTGAAAAAAAGCTGCCAATGATAATGGATTTGGACGGAAAATATAAAAGCAGAGACCGAAACAAAAAAATGGCATTTTTTAAAATTTCATATACTTAGGGCTGATTTTTCCATCGCCAGATAACTTTTATTCGAGGAATAAAATTGACGTTTGACAGTTTTTGTATGAAACAACTGTCAAAATTTCAAAATTATTCCTCGATAATGTTATCAGATGATTGAAAAATCAGCCCTTAGTTAATTAAAATGACAAGCAATTTCTGGAAACTATAAGTTGCTTACGAATCCATTCAGTTTGTTAATTATTAATTCACTCATATTAATGTTGGAAAACTCCATTAGAAAGTAAAGTAAGTGATTGTGTTTCCAACTTCTCGTGCAAATGCCAATTTGAATAGGTAAGTAGTTACTCCGACAAATAAATAGTATATCATCATGATTGCGGATCCGATGCACCGATAAGATGCGTTATTGAAGAAGTATTAGCAGACACAAGTTACTCTCTTAAAACTTTCTCTGTTAAAATGTAACGGTGAAACTTGAGGAACGTGTTTTTGATCAAATTCCAAGGTTTCTACAGATTTTACGCCAAGCTGTACAAGAAAATAAATACAAGATGGTTCATGATCGCTGATGAACATGGAATTAGTATCTATGTACTATACAGGATGGTATGGCAGGGATACCGACGCGCAAACTGTAACCATGAATTCAGAATCATGTACTCATTTCATGGTAACAGGTTGTGCGTCAATGGCCCTGCCACCCTGTATAGCTGATGATGATGACACAGCACCATAGAATTAGTATGTACCACAGCACTGAGAGTCTCTATTATAAAGAAGAAGAAATATGATTGGTTATAATAATTAAAAAACGTTATTAATGACTACTGAATATTTTAATATTCCGATAGACGTAATAAAAGAAAGATTGTGTGTGTGAAACACTAAAAAAAAGCTCACAGATTTGACAGAATGTAAACTGAAGTCACTCGAGCCGCCATGACAGAATGCCCCGGTTGACAGCAAAAAGTGAATTGCTTTTGTATAATTAGTTTTGATACCTATGTCGCGAGCTCGAACTCACTGGTGGTCATGGCTAAAAAACACGCTGTCTCACCTGGCTTCGTGTCCGACAGTAAAGTTGTAAAGTTTCGTTTATTAATCAGTCCATCACTCGGCCACGACTCAGCTGATATCGGAAGCCCCAACCGTAACTTGAGTACGTAAATTATTATGTTTATTAATACGATCATGACCTCAAGATCGATATCAAGTGCGAGCTCTTGGGCTGAGTAACGTATAATAATACGGGCCCTAGTAAGCGGAACGGCCTGCGCGGCGGTGACACAATCTACTCATTTGGCGGTGACGCGGTCTGTTCCATATTTCAAAAGACTAATAAATAGGTTCTATTCATGTTACTATTATAAATAAGTATTTTAGAAAAACTACTATTTTTTACTTTCCTTATATTCGAAATGAAAAGTAGTGAAACGGGTGAAAGTCATCAATTCCCACTCGGAAATATCTCGTATGGGAATTGATTTCTTTCGACCCTTGTATAACAATCTACTATACCATTTTGGTTTACCTTGATTACATAGATTAGTATGAATATATAGGAATATACATATAGATTATTGTAGGTAAGTACACCATTAATAAACAATCGTTGACTTATATTTTATGACCGATTTATCCTTCTACATTCCTTGCACATTGTAACTAGATGGAATGTTGTAACTGCTGACCAGCTTTTGCTCGCGGCTTCGCCTTCGTGAATTTCAGAAATTATTCCACGGGTCCGTAGTTCCGTACCACCGGAATAGAAAAGTATCCTATGCCCTAACCCAAGTCATGGTCTATCCGTATGCCTTTCTTTAAATTCCGATTAGCCGTTAAGGCATGAAAGGTAACAGGATAGTTACAATCCCTTAAAACATTTAAAAAGTGAAAGTACATTTTAAAATGATCTCATATTTTACCCCCTCGGGGATGATACACAATACGAATTCTGTATTTCTATTCAGAAGCACAAATATGAATTTTCATATCCCTATTGACGATGTCTGTCCAGATCCAGGATCAGAAAACCAGCCCCATCCAACTCAGGGGGGTGAGACAGGGGGATGTAATATCCCTTAAATTGTTTACCAACGCGTTGGAAGACGTCTTCAAGACGCTGGACTGGACTGGACGGGGTATCAACATGAACGGCGAGTACATCTCACACCTTCGATTTGCCGATGACATCGTCATAATGGCAGAGAGAGTACAGCTAGACCAAATGATACACAGCCTAAATGGAACCTCCCGGCGGGTTGGCCTCGGCATGAATTTGGACAAGACAAAAGTCATGTCAATTCGCATGTCTTGCCGAGTCCAATCCACATCGAAGGGTCGCTTCTCGACTTTTTGAAGGATTATGTCTACCTAGGGCAAGTCATCCAGCTTGGTAGACACAACTTTGAGAAAGAGGCCGACAGAAGGATCCAGTTGGGTTGGGCAGCATTTGGAAAACTCCGTCAAGTCTTCTCGTCGCCTATCTCGCAGTGTTTGAAGACTAAGGTCTTCAACCAGTACGTCCTGCCCGTCATGATACGTACACATACGGTGCTGAAACGTGGTCGGGATGGTAAACAAATTCAAGGTCGCTCAGCGCGCTATGGAGCGAGCTATGCTCGGAATCTCTTTGAAGGATAAAATCAAGAATGAAATTATCCGGAAAAGAACCGGAGTTACCGACATAGCTTGCAGAGTAAACCAACTGAAGTGGCAGTGTCTGTCGAAGGACCGATGGCCGGTGGAGTAGACGACTCCTGGAATGGAGACTGCGTATCGGCAAGCGTAGTGTGGGATGCCCCCCAGTTAGATGGACGAACGACTAAGGTGGCTGGGGTAGACTGGATGCGGAAGGCGGAGGACAGGGTGCTGTGGCGCAGTCTGGGAGAGGCCTATGTCCAGCAGTGAACTGCGATAGGCTGAGTTCATTGATTGATTGATTGTAGTCCCGCCCATAGGCTTTTTGACCAAGCATATTCAGGGCGAAAAGTTGATAGCTCAGTAAGTGTGGCATGAGGAAAGAACACCGAAAACATTTTTAAAAAGTTTTAGATAGGAGAGGAGCCCCTTGGTCAGGAGTCTAGCTAACGAACTTAACTAGTAACTTAAGAAATGCTGGGTTTCCCATACAAACTTTCATCGCTTATATCACCCCCTTTATGATTATTTTTGAGTCAAAAAGTAGCCTATGTCCTTCCTCAGGATGTCTTCTGTGTCTTTGCTAAATTTTATCAAGATCCATTTGGTGGTTTAGATGTGAAAACCGACATACAGACAGCCACACAGACTGAGTTCCTTTCGAATTTATAACATTAGAGTATGCATAATTATTATTTTGTTCTACATAATTTTTTTGGTAAGTAATATTTTTTAACAAATCCAAAAATACAGGAAATTAAAAAAAAAACGTTTACCCACTATTTCTTTACCGAATGGTTTTCCCAATGTTTTGATTGCAGTGGTCTTATACCACTCCGTTTTGTCAAATAACTAGGTACGGTCTCATCACAATATGACACGGCGTAACATCGCTGTAGGCAGTTTAGCAATTTATAAACCTGCACCCAGAGCCAGACAACATTGCTTTGTAACAAAAGGCTCTCAGTTTTAAAAACTAACCTCCATTCTCCCGCCTAAACATTGAAGAATATCAACTTCGTTTTGCAAATTCAATCGCAATGCTCATATTTCTTACAATGTTCTTCTTTTAAAGTCGATTTTACATATAAATTCCAATTTAAGTTCAAAATTAATTAAAGTTAACTTAGTATAACCTCTTTATTCTCAAGAACGCTGTTTGTGTATAAAAACGCATTAGCTGACTACATACCTTTGACGTTCTGCGGTTATCCAATAAGTTTTTATCTTCCACTATGTCTTCTAACTCCATGGTGTGACATTTATATTTTAGAACCATGTAAATCACGACATAATTGCCAACAGCCTGCACTGCAGTTTGATAACGCGATAACACGCACGATAACTATATATACGTACCGATACCTTCAAATGGTATGTTTATACTAGGATGATGTTGCAAACCGGACAGAATCTGTAACATCACGCCATTATAGACTCTAACGTGAACATAATAAGACTCACGGTAAATGCATATTAATTTACTAGATAGGTATAAGGTAGCTGGTATCTTGCTGAACAGTCTTTTAACAAAAGTTTGCTTACGCGGGCATTAGGTATATTGACACAATAATTAAGTCAAAACACACAAACTACTGTCGTGATTACATTATTACTTCTGACTTAAGGAAAAATAGTAGCAAGTATTTAAATAAACATAACACATTTGAAGCTTCTTTTGTGATAATAATACCACTGAATCTATCGAAACAAACGTAGCTGAGCAAAAAATGCTTGAATACAACAATGGGAAACGCAATGGATGACTCCATTGCTATGTCGGTAATTATTTCCATCCATTTTTAAATCGTGATGTCATAATTATATAGATGATGAAGGTGTAGATTTTGTCGATACCTACCTAGAACATAGTTTTTTTTTCACTTAAGTTTGTTTTTGTGGTGTTCTAGAAGATCTAGTAGACACACTTTTATTGTTCTCCTTTGTCTCCAATATTTTTAAGTTAGTCATTATTTGCATGGTTACTGAAATGTTAATTTTAGATGATATTTAATTTGAATTGTAAGTGACTGTGCTGTTGGTGTGCTTATTATAAATAAATAAATACTCAGTCATTTTGTTGTCATAATCTATGACTCGGATATATAACACTATACGATGACGTAGCTGCGGTTGTAGTTGAAAGAAACCAACATTATGTTATTGGTGTAAATCAAATGACTAACATAACTGAGTTCAAGATACCATTCTACTCCTATGACACCAATATAGTTACAGATTGATCAGTAAGTAGATATACCTAGCTGGTAGCGAAATATGTAAAAATGTTTAAAGATACTTAAAAGGACGCTTTTGACGTTTTCCCACCATATTATGTCGGTTGGTATTCAGTGTCTCAAGATATACTATTCTACTATTCGGTATTCGATGTAATATGCATGACACACACACACATTCGGATTTAGCGTTAAGTAATTACTTGGTGCTTCAAAAATCTCTTAGGTACGAATGCCTCCGTGGCCTGACTGGACATAAGCCTTTCCCAAACGCATAAGCCGCCACAACAACCATCCCTATTTTGACCGTATCTAGCGCGTTCCCATTATCTTCATAAATTCAAGCAACTGTGTCATGCGTAGTGCATGACACAGTTGTGAGGACGAAACCTGGTGATGGAGGTGATGGAAGCACTATATAAAAACCTATACCGTCTGTAAAGGGTATCCAATTGTGATGGCAACTCACCGCTCAAAAGAAACTAGTACCAAACAGTGCCGTAACTAGGGCGGTGCCAGCGGTGCCCAGGCACAGGGCGCAGACCCTGGAGGGGCGCAGAAATGACCAGACCTGGGCCACTAACAAATACATATTATTTATTCATTTATACGTGTGGATTCGCGACGTCCGCGTACCTATTATTAAATTCTTCTAACAAATAAATAATATTATCAATATTAAAGACGATGAGGTCATAATAATAATCGTAAAATTAAGTTTACATAAACTTAGTTTTTGGATGATAGATTTATTTTTATTGACAATCCATTTTATTGTCAGAACCGGTAATGATTAGAAAATATTTCAAGGGCGCGGTTACCCCAGGAACCGACCGCGACGGCTTGCCAGGTAAAGCCTGGGTCCTGGCCTCGAGGGCTCTCGAGCCTCGACTGGAGGCGCTCTTAAGCGCATGTTTGGAGAGAGGCCAGTTTCCACTCCGTTGGAAGACGGGGAAGCTGGTCTTCATTCGGATACCGGCCCATCGTGCTGCTCGACGAGGTCGGCAAGCTCTTTGAGAGAGTGATTGCGGGCCGCCTCGTCGGGCACCTGGTGAGAACGGGGCCGGCGGTTGCGATAGTCGTGGAGAGGATCCGTCAGTTGGGTCTCGAGGTGGCATTGCATAAGTCCGAGGCCATGTCGTTTCATATTATGGGCCCCGGAACGCGCCACCATCGGGATCCCAACTATCGGTAGGAGGGGTTCATATCGGCGTCGAGACGACGATGAAATACCTGGGTCTCGTCCTCGACAGCCGGTGGAACTTCATCGAGCACTTCCGACGTTTGGCCCCGAACTGGAACGGGCCGGGGCCGCCTTCAAGCGGCTCTTGCCCAACCTGAGGGGGCCAAACGCCTCCTCCCGGAGGCTTTACGCGGGGGTCGTGCGGTCCATGGCCCTATACGGGGCCCCGGTGTGGGCGCGTTCACTGCGGCGGCGACCCGCCCACTACCTAAACGCGCCCCAGAAGGTGGTAGCCGTAAGGCTTATCCGGGGCTACCGCATGATCTCGGGCGAGGCGGCAAGCCTCCTTGCCGGACTGCCGCCATGGGATCTGGATAGTCCTCGCGCGCCTGTATAAGTGGCGCGCGGAGGCACTACGCCGGGGGGAAAATCCGCTTCCGCGGCAAACCGCGGCGGAGCGGACGGATCTCCGGCGTGACCTCATGGCGACATGGAAAGAGCGACTGTCGCAACACTCGCAACCCAGCGCAGGGCACGCCACGATAGTGGCGATAAGACCCCTCTTTGGGGAGTGGCTAGAGAGGCGCCACGGCGCCCTCACCTACCGCCTGACGCAGGTCCGCCCGACACGAAGTTTTGGGAGGTTCCTGCACATCATCAGGCGGGAGGAAACGCCCGGGTGTCACCATTGCTAGGATCGCCCAGAGGACACGGTGGAAATCTGCCCCGCTTGGGCGGAGCACCGCCGTGTCCTCGTAGAGGCGATCAGCAGCGGCGGCGACCTCTCGCGTCCGGCCCTGGTGCAAGCCATGGTCCGGGGCGAGAGGGAGTGGGAGGCAGTCACTTTCTTTTGCGAAGCAGTCATGCTAGCAAAGGAGGTGGCGGGACGGCTCGCCTCCCGTCCGAGCCGCCGCGGGAGACGCTCCGGGCGTCGGGAGCCGTGACGACTCCCGGCCACCGTATGCGCGGGCCTGCGGGCGGAGAGTAATGGGTAGCTCACCGTCCGATCAGGACCAGGCCCGTACCGGACGGCGCGTACGTGTTCCACGAGAGCCTCAAAGAGATGTCAGCATCGAGGAAGGGGGCCCCTTAGGACCGAAGCCTGCCGGGTCAGCGGGATTGTCCCAAAGGGTTACCGCTGGCCCGGAACATAAAGGGCTAAGGAAGGAACACGGGTGGGTTTTAGTCAGTAAGAGTCTGACCCTCCCAGAGCGGGTCATTTGATGACTACCCATTCGCACAAAAAAAAAAAAAAAGGGCGCGGTTATAGCAGCTCGCACCGGGCGCATAAAAGGCTAATTACGGCACTGGTACCAAAAGGTACATTTCCGTACAGTCTACTGCCGTACCTAACCTACCTGACTTTGTTTAGCACCGTGGCCTGGCCCAACGAAGCATATAAAGTTTGGTGGACTGGGCGAGGTATCAAGGCCTTTGGGAAGGCTGAAGGTGACGTCAGGATCCAAGGTAACCGTCGACTATTAGCTGTCTTCCAAGGTGCAACGGCAACTCTAGTAAAAGTGTCATCAATTTAGTTCGTCTATACTCCCAGGGCAGCAAGCTACCAACCTGACTAGCAAGTTGCTACATATACTTACTCCAGCTGATACGATAAAAGGAGAAGATTGTTTTCTACACCTGTCTCAGCTTTCGAAGGCACAGCAACTGTCTCTGGCAACGAATGGCTACTGCACAACACTATATTAGGTATATATTCTCAAATCCCTTTCAACAGATGAATAATTTTGCCAGCGACCTAGTCATGTAAACTCGGCAAACGTCAACGTAGGTTTGAACCCAGAGAGGCGCTTTTTTTTTATTTGTCCTATACTGTCCCACTGCTAGGCAAAGTCCTTTCAGGAACTCCTTTCCCGCCACTTAGCTCTCGCGGTACGTGTCCAGCACCCTTATTGTTTAGCACACTATTAATTACAATCTGAATAATTTTGAAGGATATTGATAATATAATCCTTTGCTCATATGTTCGAAAAATTAGTGTGCTCAACAACATAAATAACGTAATGAATGTTATTGAACTGTTAAAATGAAAGCCATTGCTACCATTGTAACAGTTTAATAACGCCCAATACCATTTGAGCCTGGCAGCATTCTTGCCTACGTCTATTATCCCCATTTTGGAGCGCAGCTTATTGTTCCGAATTCTGTCCTGTCTTTTTACACCCAGAATGCTGCGTTCCATCGTTCTTTGGCAAACTCCAAGGCCGAACTTTTGCGGCTTGGTGAACTACCAGGTCTGAGCACCTTAGGACGGACGGGCAGAATACACATGACGATGAGTTTGTGTTTTAGGCAGTTCGGCAGATTACCCTTTATTATGCGTTTTACTTTGTGTACCTAAATTGTTTCATCACCACTGCTCTCAAAATGGTAAAGGAAAACATCGTGAGGAAACCGGCTAGCCTAGCCAGAACCAAGAATCTCAAAGACAACATCGATATAACATCTACCAACGTGCCCGTGTGGTGTTTTACGGCCCACTGCTGGGAGACAGGCCTCCTCTACGTGAGTGGGAGTGGGCCGTTATCTACCACGCGGGGCTAGTGCGGGTTGGTGGATGTCACATGTCTTAGATTTTTTTGGTTCGTTATCTCACCATATTGAAAAATAAGTTGAAGATCAGTTCACGGTTTTGACGTGTAGTTATCGATGGATTCTTCGATATTACAACAATAATTATACGTTACCTCAGGATACATATTCACTACGTAGGAAGTCTACTAGACTATTGGTGTTTATGAAACCCATAATAGACTAGCGCCCTAAACGCGTATCACTATCAATCACAATCTGAATAATTTTTAAGGATATTGTATTAAGTTCGAAAAATTTATCTTCTAATGAATGTTGTTGAACTGTCAAAATCGAAGCCATTCCTACTGTTGGCAATTACCCTGCAGGCATTTTATTTTAACTACTGCTATAATATCTCACTAGCCTTCAGTCTGCCTCTCGATCTTTGACGTGGGTCAGAAGCAGCTTGATGATATTTGTGGAGTTCCACCTTTTTCTATTAAATGCCTACTTTATGACCAACGTCAAAGAAAACTTTAGGCTCTATTACATAATGCACTCTAAAACTGATGCAAGAGATACTATAGCAACAAGCTTTTTATCTCAAATATATCGCTATCTTTCGAAGACGAAGATAATATATATTTTTTATATGATAAAATTTTCATCAGAAAGAAAAGATATATCAGTAAGTATAAGGATTTATAATAGGGAGATCAGATAACAGAGCAAAAGGCTATGGATACAGTTACGTTGACCAGTCAGAAAAAATAAAAAAATATAAGTTGTTACTGAATTGTAGGTATCAAGACTCATATAATTTTTATATTACCAAAGGGTTGGGAATCCGATATAGAAAACATTTTTACAGCAGTGGGCTGGAATTGTTCGAAATCCATCAATTCCAGTCCTATATAATCGGATAAATGCAGGCAAATTTGCAGAAAAAACAAATAAACGTTTGAGGATATTTTATGGCAGCATATGAGCCTCATCGATACTCCAAGAACGTTTCCGAAGCACTTTGCCCATAATATGCACAGAAAATTGACGAGAGGCCTGGTTTTCTTTGAAATTGATTCTGTGGACTCGTTTTGTGTAACTCTGTCTGCTATCATCTTCCTTCAGGAGCAGTAGAAGCAGCAGGCTTTCCTAGGTGCAGCAGGGATCAACTTTGTCGGGAAGGTTTGAGTGGCCGCAGTCTTCTTAATGAATGGATTCTGGGGTTCACTAATCGGACGGTGTTTCACTTCCATGTTGATCCTCGCAAACCTTTCTCCTTTCTCTTCCTCTTTTCTTATCATGATAAAATACGGACGCGTCTCATTTAAACTCATTTTGGAATAGTAAAGTTTTTCTATTTTTATATTTCATGAATTTTAAATTTTATAAGAAAAAGTAGTTTAATTATTCCTACTCCGTCAAAGTGACATATCGACACCATGTATTAAGCATAGACACGGAGAAAACAAATAATTAAAAAAGAGAATAAAGTGCTTACTTTTTAAAAGAAATAAGGTTAACTTGCCAGAAACTCTTCAATACCTGTTGTAAGTTTTGCAATTTGGTCGTTCTGTATAACGCAAGCAGTCACATGGTATATCATAGTCCCTGATGCAGGTAGATATCACATACATAAATGAACTCACGCCATATTTCCAAAATTGTTTGCTAACCACTTCAATTCTGTTTCAGGTCTAGCGTGTGTGGGGTGCAAATGACCTGACGCTTACCTAGCCCATAAAGAACGCGGTCTGTGAAAGGAATTGTGCACTCAACGCACTTTCGCCGCCATGAATTTGATTAGTACTATTTGAAGGTACCTATTGCCACAAAATATTTTTTTTTTGTACATACAACTTGTCGATAGTTTTTTCTTTATTATTATTTGGGGCCAACTCGTCTGATCCTTGGTTAGCGGCCTGAGTGACGAAATGTTTATTGTAAGTAGTAGTAAGTGAATTCTTTAAATATTCTCGGAGAAAGTAAACTGGAGTTTCGACTGTACTATATGTATTAAAGAACAATGCTCAAAAATGTGTGGGCACCTTCGTAGCACTTTAAAACCTAAGTTAATCGGAGGGCCACAGCCATCTTATCATTTTATTGTATGACAGCGAAACTGAAATGTCCATCCGAAAAAAGTTATATTGACATGAAGAAATCGGAATCTGTTATAATTATGTAATGTAAGTAACCTAATAAATATGTTTTCAACACACTTGCTCGTAAAGTAGCTCTTAATGAACCGCTTTTAGGTCCATAATGGCTTGTATTACGAACGCGTGCTTTTTCTTTACTTTAATCCACTTGTGCTGTGATACCACAGATAACTAGGTAAGTGATGCGCGCTTTTTTAATCTCATCAAAGAGACTTCATGCCAAAAGAAATCCGCGGGCTATATTTCACTTTTATTTAAAATAGTCTGGATTGTCCTTGGTCGCAAAATTGAACTAATATTTATTTACCCTATGGTGAATGCGCAAGGACCACGGACAATTTAAGGTGAATGCCATCGCAGTGGTAGACCGCGAAATTCAAATTTTCTTAGGGTTTTCACAATTTTCAGGTCGGTGTCAGGTTGTATCTTGATCAAAATATGATTTGCGGCTATAACGTGTACCTCTTTACAGAATTATAATCATTAGAATCATTAATACATCTTTCTAAGTTAGATTTGTTCCTTAAGAACAAATCTCTTATGGAAAAAAGTTCTTAAGGAACAAATCTAACTTAAGGATTCAATCCTAATGACTATAATTCTGTAAATACATAGGTAGTCGCGAATCATATTTGATCAAGATACAACCTGATATATAATAAGGTGAATACCTTAAATTGTCCGTGGTCCCTTCCGAAACCAAACGGAAAAGACCCTGACTGGCGTTCTATTATTGCGGATTCTCACTGAACGAATTTATATTTCTCTATGCCAATAGTACTTTCTAATTCCATTCTAACTAAACTACAATTTTACGTACGACAACACTACGATCAGTCTAAACATTAGCTAATTTGTGTTTATTATATTTTTTCTATAGGCAGTCTAGCGGTTTTGTCAGTGCCATAGATTAATATATTTAAAATGAGAGTCAATACTTTTATTTACACCGGCGCGCGCATCGCTAGTGCTGGCTGGCTAGCACGGCGCGCGGGAAAACAAAACCAGCGCGCCATTTTCCATACAAGTTAATATTTAACAATTACAAGTCTGTTTTTTTTCCTCGCAAGTGTGTTGAAAAACGTCGTATGAAACGCGTGTGCATTAATCCATATACACTCGGCTTTCTTATCGCTCTCGCCTGCGGCTCGCGCGAATAATATCGCCTCGAGTATAATGATCAACATAGCACACATGTATCATAATGTACTATAATGTCACGGATTGGTTTTAAAATGGACTTGCCATAAAGATGCTCATGCCCTTTTTAAAAGAAACCCGCAGTATATTCATTAAAATCCACGGATATCGACAAATCTAAATCTATAAATGGAACGATCGTACTATTGAAGAGAATTTGTGGCAATGTTGTACCATTCACTTTACTCATACTCCGAGAATTACCGATGATGATCGTCTGACACTTATTAAGGTGGAGATTGACTACAAGTCAATCTCCACCTTAATAAGTGTCAGACGATCATCATCGGATCAACATTTTGGTGTAATATATCGCGTTCGTGTAACAGCAACCAAAGACTGACTTGTAACGTTAGTTTGTAATGTATCATTCGCGGCGAGCGCCGCGTGCTCCACGCGTCTGTCGGTTTTTTCGCGAATCCCTTTGAGTGTTACATTAGAAGTCAGTGCACGTCGCGTCGTCGATTCTGTATTGACCAGTAAACTCTTGGTTCCTAAGAATATTAATTAAATTCGTAGGTACCACCATTTTGGTTTCTTGTTTGGTACAAATTGGATAATTTTCCAATATCGTTTTGTTCTTTTCTTCTGATTCAAAAAACAATAACTTAGTAAAATTAATGAAGCACACACAACCTCTACGTCTGACATTATGATCCAAAATGGATGGAGCACACTTCAGCCAAGAGATCGAATGATACATTACAAACACACGTTACAAGTCAGTCTGTGTCGTCGTATTGTAACAAGATCGCCTCGAATGACACATTACAAACAAACGGTACAAGTCAGTGTCCGCCTTTAGAGTTTACTGCTACCCCAAATATATCACACCAGGTTTTTATGACTATAAAGTCATTTGTCGATGGCTTCAGGTATTTCTTTAACCCTCTCTTGACAGTACATTTGCAAGTGAAGATACGCACATTGAAGTTCCGAAGTTATAAAATTAATAAAAATTGGAACCAGAAGAGGAGAAAGAATACCGCCTAGAGGAACGCCAGTTTCCAAATCACACCAGCATGATGAAGAATTCATGAACGGTGCCATTCCAGTGCCTCGAGATAGATCATAACATAGGACACAATGGCTAACAGGATGTCATGAATGACGGTATTAAAGGCATTCGAGAAATTCACCAACTTATAGTGTAGTAACTTCCAGTCTTGTCCTTATATTCCCAGTAACTATAAGGAGGGCGGAAACAGGGCCTGAACTCAGATTGAAGTGAGTTACGATGAAGAACATTGGAGAATTGTTTGTGGAGACACCTCGAGCACTTTGGATAGGAAGGGAAGGATAAAAATATGATGAAAGTGGGCAGGAAGAGAAGGATGAGAAACCTTAGGTAGTGTACGAACATAGGCTTTGCGTCTCAGGGAAGGGATTATTCCGGTGTTTAAGTATTTTTTTACAATGGGTAATCGCGGGTAGGGGATGATCCAGAGTCACATCCCATCGCTTTTGATTTAATAGATATAATTATCTTTTCTATCTCTTTCGTTTCAACTGGGACGAAACTATACAAGGACACGTTAAACCAGAAATTAGGGACAGAGTTTGTCACTTGGTTAGACGACGGTTGAGATCGTCCAATTCAATTGAATTAGGAAGATCTAAATGTCGCGGTGTGCCGATACCAAGAATTCCACGAAATATCCAAAATACCGGCAGAAGAGAAAGAATTGATATCTAGAATGTGGCGGCGTTAAGCACTGCCTATCGTCTAATTACATCTATTCCTTGCAGCTTTACATAGTGTCCAGTTCTGATCAGTACGATCCCTTGGAACACGCGGCCCCTGCGTCGTATTGCCATCTGTGTTCCTCTTGTCATCCATGATACAAATGGGCGTTTCACCTTCGCTTTTTTGACGGGAGCATGGATGTTATTAAAGGTGACCACAGCATCATTGAAAATCCTAACCTTGTCGTCAAAGGATATGGCTACTTTCATAAAATGTTTGGCTACTTTAATTTTTGGGTACAAAATGTTGCAAAGATACAAAAAATGTCTCAAACTCAAACTAATTTGTTAGGATCCTCCTGTGCTCATGACCCTCTCGGGTCGGGGGCCACCTCCGGCTGGGGGCCCGTGGCATTTTTCCCCTTCTGCCACCTATTGTTACGCCATCGCGTACCTACCCATTATACTCGTACCGAATGAACTTTTTTGTAAAACGCGTTTGTAATGTTGAAAGTAGCTGTTTCTGTATAGGAAGGCTTTATATTATGTAGGTACTGATATAAAGGATGGTAAAAAAATAATCCCCGAAATAAAACTCCAAAATAGTTAAGTTAAGGTTGATTTTTAGATAAGAAAAGAATAAGCACGCGTTTTTGCTGGAAGCTTGGTGGTTGTGAAGTGTTTTTTCAAACGGCTCAGTAACAAATCATAATTATCACGGTAATTTAAAAACTTGCTGCCGTTTAACTGGTTTAAAACCTCTTCAACTTGCTTTGCTAAGGGCTCGCTGGTGGTAGTGCTGGTGGTGGTGGTGGTGCTACTTAGTCTTGGTAACGGTGGTAGCACCACGGGCGGTGGCCGCTTGAACTCCACAAGTTCTTTATGATGAGCCATGCGCAGCGCCTGGCAGATTTAACACATTTTATTACTACGTGATCTTAAATATTGCGAACAAGAATTCTTTATACACTAAAACTTTTATGGAAAATTCGCCATTCACCCCATAACATTCTTTCCACACCGCTAACTATACATAGATAAATATAGTTTCAAAGTGATCTAAATAGTCTTAACCTAAACCTACTAGTAGTACTGTGTACAGCCGAAACAAACTTAAACCTACTAGTAGTACTGTGTACAGCCGAAACAAACTTAAACCCACTAGTAGTACTGTGTACAGCCGAAACAAACTTAAACCTACTCAGCCGAAACAAACTTAAACCCACTAGAAGTACTGTGTACAGCCGAAACAAACTTAAACCTACTAGTAGTACTGTGTACAGCCGAAACAAACTCACCCTAACTATTCGCCACACCGGTAATTCTCACTCTGCTAGTCACATTTGAAGGTGGACCATGGACCATGGAAGTAGTAAAAACAGAGGAATTACTTAAAGTTAGGTATCGATTGAGAATTCGGGAGTATTTATAGCAGTTTTGCAGATATTGGTAACTAGACACAAAGTTTCAAGTTAAACGGTTAAACGGGAACAAAATAAAAAGTCAAAGTCGCGAGACAATTTTATGAAAGTTTACATTTAGCACAATAAGATCTTCTCCTGGCAGGGGTTGAGCGGAATGTTTCATTTAGTTTCTGCACTAGAAGTTCGTAATCTTCTTTGTTTTTCATAAGGTTGCTGTTCTTAAGCTGATTCATGACCGACATGATTTTCTTTTCGGCTGTCTTCTCCACAGGGCGGGAATTAGACAGTGTATAAGTTTGGTAAGGTATTCGGCGCGCCTGCCAGATGTAAAATATTGATTACTACGGATTGCATGACTTTATTATCTAATTCGAAGAATTTCTCGTGCACAGAAACTTTTACTTGTCGTGTTGCACTAATACGGTGAATTTGGGTTTTTCAATCGAAACATATATCTCCTTTTAGGCAACACGAGCTTCATAATATTCGCTCTCTGGTCCTCCGCGTGTGAGCCATGCGCAGCGCATACGGTACACTGGAAAAAATATTCTGTTGGGATTTCAAACTGTTTCACATGTTACATAAAGTGTTTAATGCATCCATTATGGATTGAGTGGCGGCGAGCTTCTGCTCCAACACTCAAATGGCCGTTATCCACCAGCTATGTTCATCAGGGAAATGTAAATATGTTTTTTATTTTTTTATTTATCATAATAAATAAGCAATACGTGCTTATATTATTATATATTTATTAATCCATTTCAGCAACCACTTGTTAGCCATCCAAAGAATTCCTTAATTTATTTTTAATTCTTAGAGCTTTTCGTTGAACCACGAGAGCTATTTTCTCCATTTTTTGGCCACTTTTAGAATTTCGCGCATTTTGAAAAGCCTGTATACCTTTGTCTTTAATAAGTACAGATAAAGCAATTATTTCTTGTATAAAATTTGGGCACGATCTTGTTACTGTGTCATTTGGAACAAGCTGGACTGCTTTCTGGTTAGCGGCCTAGGTAATAAAAATATACATATAAGTAAATAATATGAATATCCCTGGAGTATGTAAACTGGACAAGTCATGGTGAAAGGAAATTTCGACTTACTCTAGGTACGTCTACTTAAACGAAAATAGGGCCCACCCTAAATTATTTTAGAATTTTGTCAAAGAATAATTATAATTAGGTAAGCATTTGTGAAATCAAGCTAACCCGCATTGGGCCCGCGCGGTGGATTAAGGTCCACTCCCTCTCACAGAGAGGAGGCCTGTGTCCCAGCATTGGAAACATTATAGACTGATTATTATTTCTGAAGTAAAGCACTAAACTTTGTTCTTGAAATGTTTATTAGCATGTTTACCTATAATGTTTTTCGAGCGTCAATTTTATCGTTAAATTGAAGTGGGTAGACAGAAAATGAGAAAAAACATTTGTTGCACACATTCTGTCACTCGTGTTCTCAGTCCGATTCAAAGAGCGTTTCCCGTCAGTCAGTCAACAGGAGCTCGTAAACGCGCTAAAACTCTGTTGAAAACTAATTCCAGAGAAAAATGTTACCCATCTTATTGAACCAGATAGACTCAGAGAGTGCATACAGAGCAGAGGTGTGTGGTGTATAGTGAGTGGGGCCTACTCACTATATAGTGAGTGGGGCCTCCTCTGCTCTGTAATCTGTAACCATAACATTTTTCATCTAACGGTTACAGGAAATGGGCAATAAACTAAAAATTGAATTTATGTCCCTAACAACAAAAAAACACTCTTTTTTTGTGTAAATCGATCATAATAAACAAATTCTATCATATTCACTATGTTTAAACAATTTTTAAATCCCTACCCCAAACACAATTAACATTTTTAAATAACAGCCTAAAAACTTGGTGAGCCCTAATTTTCTTTTGAGTAGTTTAAATATAATTTCTGTATTCCCTTGAATAGATAAATTCTTCACTACCGTCACCAGTTTAAATGCTCCAGGCCCATTTAAAACAAAACTACCGTTTTTAATGTTGCATGAACAGGATAGACGGCTTTCCGACAAGGTTCCTGAATGGTAAGAAATATTTATTTGTTGTCAGTAACTATCACTGGGAACGTGATAATGATAATATACAGGGTAACAGGTACTCTGTGGGAACAAGGAGTGACTTCTCCCAGTCGAGCGGGCACGACTGTAGTGCTGTACGTATCCTTTTCTCAAAGCTACTTGGACAATGATATTATGGCACTAGCGCGCGCAAATTGTTGCAGACAAATTCAGACAGTTGTTGTAGTTTCATATAGTCCGCTAATAGCAGCGAGCAACACACTACAGAATTACAGATAGCTATCTCTTTCTGTGTCATACGTTACGTATTATCTATCACCGTAAGTACTTTGTAATAACAACGCAACAATACAGAACGTTGCTCAGTATGAACGTAGCGTATCTTTCCTTTATAATATCATTGTACTTGGGCCACTTTTAAGCCGTACAATGTCAAAACTTAGACCGAAGCCACACAGGTTGGGCTTTTTTTGGTGCTTAGAGCTACGCGGATACCTTGCTCCTAATTTAGCAAGCCACTCTGCAAGGTTCTTATAGCTACGCTACTCACCCAGCCTGGAATCAAGCGAAGGTACTAGCTGTGTGGCTTCGGCCTAACTTTCAAAGTGACATACTTATACATTAATTGCCTAATAAAATAATACTTTACCGGCGAAAACGCACGCAGTGCCTGTCGTATGTAATTCATAATCCGCACTGCTAATCGTTCAAGTACAGACTTACAGAATTTATCAAAATACCTTGTGCTGGCAAAAGTAGGTAGTTCTGTTCTTACTTACTACTACTGAATGGGACATAGTCTAATTTTACACTTTTTTTGGTGGATTTTTAAAGCACACAAGCAACACTACTGTTGCAATAATACTGGGTATTATTTTTTTGCAATTTAAGGTTGGGGTTCTCCTGTCAATAAATTGACAAATTTAACAATCTATGATAATTTAATTTTGTTTTTTTTTTTAAGGTAGACCGGTAGAAAATGCCTATGGCATTAAGTCCGCCTCTGTACATTTATGTGCTTGAAGTATTAAGTATATAAATAAATAATTTATCAAAGTGGCAAAACAATAAATTTTTACATAAAATCAAAATTTTATTTTAGTCAAATAATTTTTTGACTACTACTTTTTCGTTTAGCTACAGTTCTTACCTAGTACCAGATTCTGAACCAAATTCTGGATTCGCATTTTCCCGTGACACTATTCTAAGCCTTTGTCGACGGGTGGGCTCCGTGGTGTTTCAGTGATGGAAGGGGACGTAGTCACGGGAAAAGTGAACGCGGAACTTGGTGGACCCGTTGGAAGGGTCTCGCCTAGCTCTATACTATGATCTATCATACAGTTTCCACTAAAAACTGTGCCATTACTTTTTGATCGGTGGCGACCATAGATATGGCGACCGCCGCGTTGCTTATTGCCATCACCAATCATCCTCCAATTTATTATGAGATGAGATACTGGCAATAATAATATTTCAACAATATAATACAAATTTGGAGTAATATCTATAATTTGGAGGACATCATTGCCGAAATGTGTTCAAACAACATACGCAAATTAAAAACAAAACGAAGAATCCAAAGTAGATGAAGAATAACAACTCGTTATCTTTGCATAAAACCAGCTGCACAAAAGGTTATTTGTAAAATATTTAATTATGTTCAAAAGTTTTTACTTACAGCATGAGCAAAGTAGAGACATAAGAAAATTAAAACGAAAAAATACAACGGTTGCTTGGACATGTCTATTTTGTATTACGGCTTGTTTCAATATAAGTAATAAATGTACAAGGAGCTGGCCAATATTTTATGGACAATAAAAATGTTTTTAAAAATTGTGAAATAGATTGAGTTGGAAATAGCTATAAAATCTACTTGTACGTACGGTTGGCTGTACGTCAGAGGCAACACAACCAGTTTAAACTGGCCTCAAATTCTACAAAAACTTCGTACCACGCTAGGCCAGTTCGAGGTGAACGAGTCATCACAGACGTGCGCTCGTCTCTATGTACTAAGGAACGTGTAAAAAATCTCAATGTTCCTATAATGTTCCCAATGCTGGCGAGAGGGAGTAGGCCTTAATCCACCACGCTAACCTACTGCGAGTTGAGGGACACTGTCATGTCTTCGATTTTTTTATTCTAGGACTTTAGGCCGGTTTCCTTTCGCACATGAGATAATATTCGCTACGTATTTTTCTTAGAAGAAGGTTAAAACTGAGGCATAAAAAAACTGTTATAGGATACAATTAGGATTACACCATCAAAACTCGTGCCTTCTTTGTAATTGAAGAGGCCTTAGCCCTGCAGTGACACAATAATAGACTGGTATTAATTTTATTGGCAAGACTAAGAACCAAATTGAATCAAATCGATTTCGCAAACCAATTAGTTAATTATCTAATAACAAAATTGATGTAATGTGTCAACCGAAAAAAGGTAGGGGAAGATGGAATATTGGTTTTCTGATGATTGCAAATGGTGCAACATGATCAGTTAACTGAGGGCATACATTATAGACATAGTTCATATTGCTACAGTCAATTTTTTTTTTGGGTACGGGGCCCATTCAGAATTTCCCATTGTCTTTTGGTCGATTAATTTCCACCATCGTTTCGACCATCAACACCTTTTTTTTGAAAAACGATTTGTCTGACGAAAGAGCGACAGCTGACGAGCCTTTGGTTGGAGAGTGCAAATTACCATTTTTAATTACAATTAAGAGGAAATGCGGGTGGTCTTTTCTCCATAGAAACGCTCTCGCCTGTTTTCTTGACCATAAAGCAATGATTTTTACAGAATAATAAATATTAACTACTTGTATGTTTTCCTTTTTGATGATACATTATTTTTATAAGCATTAGAACCCTAAAAAAATGCTCAAAATTGCCGCTGTTAACAGAGGTCTAGTGTACATACGCCAGCACATCAAGCTACTACAATCTGTCAAATTTCTTTAATAGATTTTCAACGTTATCGCTAAAGCATAAGGTTCAAAGTTGATTCAGAAAATGTTACAGTTTCGGGTAGCTTGATATGCTGGCGTCTGTACAAAGACAACTATTAACGAAAAAAAAACATAGGGACACAGTATATATCCTTTTTATTCAGTTTATGAAATATCCTTTAAATCGGTCCAATGGAGGAGGATAAGCGAGAGCCAGAACTCGAATTATGACTTATTACTTAGGCTTTTTCAATAGTCTCTCCGACCGCATTTTGATTGCGCAAGTAATAACGAATTAGCAATTAAATGCATAAAATGAAAGTAATGTTTATGAAAATTGATTTATATTTATTTCTTTTATTTAATGGCTTAAGGTTACGACCGGTGATAAAATAATTCTTGTTGCACTCTACGGTAGTCGATATTTCTATAGCAAAACGGCTTGGTAGTATCTAATGAAATGAATTTACAACACAATAGATTATTATTTTTACCTGTGTTACTTTCGGTTTTACTAGTATGTATTATGAATAATTATAATGTTGCCGTAGCACAGTACACAAGATCTGTTTGCATTGCAAAGGATGAAACTATTAGAGGTATGGATATTCATGAAATCCTGAATAATAAGAACAGCTAGGTAGCGTGGTGAGTACAGATTACTATGGTGAAAAGTGCAGTAGCAATAGGAACATTTCTGTAAAGATGTTTTGGCGAAAGACTCAGCATTTCTATACAACGTGGAAATGGAAATGCTGCCAGCCTTTTGGGCACTTTTCTTATTGATTATTATTTTTTCACTAGATTATTTTACAAACTTAAGAGTCCTTTTTGATAGTCTTGTTATGGTTGTTATGTTATGGTGTGAAACTGCGTATTTTTTAGCTTAACCAGGAAAGTTAGAGAAATTACAGCAAACTCTGTGTTGAGTAGTGTGAGGATTTCTTATCGAGATTTGCTTTCGTTTCACGTCAATTTGTGATATTACAAGTTCTCTCCTTACCTAATTGTACAGAAAAATTTAGGATTAGTAGGGACGCCTATGTCCAGCTTGGACGTCTTTCGGCTGAAATGATGATGATGGTGATGACTCCTTCTAAAGCCTACGTTACGACGATTATTATTCACACATAAACTCTTTATTTATCGAAATCCCAATTTAACAGAGTGTACAAATATTTGTTTCAGCAAAACGTAAGAAATGCTTACTGCGGCCAGATAACGGCCCCTGCAGAGCAGATATATTGTCATTCTACTTTGATGCCAAACAACAGAGGTGTTATCGTTTCTTCTATGGCGGCTGCCAGGGGAATGGAAATAACTTCAAGACTCAGAAGCAGTGTTTGGATGAGTGCTACGTTGCTGGGGGCTCGCAATCATGTAAGGGATTTTTATGCGACCGCGACCAACAGGAATATCTTCTATACATACATACATACATACAAATAAATAAAATTGGAGTGTCTGTTTGTAATATTAATATAACCGCTTTTTACTAAAAGCGATATGCATATGGATGTAGGTACACACGGTACATATGCCAAATAGTTATTTGTGCAACAAGAGAGCAAAGTCGTTTATTGCTGCGAGTGCTGATTTTGAATCCTGAGTGTGGCGAGGGATTCAAAGGCACGAGATGCAAAAAACTTTGCTCTCGTGTAACACACATAACTTTTCACTTCAGTAGCTCAAACATGTAGGTTTTGCTGCCTGAAATCAGTGAGCAAAATGCGATTTTGCTCACTGAGTGAGACAAAGTAACTTTTTAATAATTTTTTTCTGAAAGCCGCGAGTATCTTATTCAGCCTTGGGTTAATCATACAATTCGAAACATTCACACTCTATCTCTTTCCCGCCATTAGAAAGAGAGAGAGACAAAGACCAGCCCTTTCGAAGTTCCGATTTAGAATTCGACTTCAAAGACAAACACGTTCGGAATTTCGTACTAACTAAAGAAATTTTGCAAAAAGATATCTAATTATGTCTTTTAATGTAATTTATTGAATTTTTAACTTATTGTTGTATTTAAACGAAAATAAGTATTTACTAAGAGCAGTGGTGGCCAAGTGGTATCGGCCGCGACTTAAGAGTTGTAGGTCGTAGGTTCGAACCCAGTCAGGCGCTTTACTTTGTGTAAATTATTTCATCACCACTGCTCTCAAAACGGTGAAGGAAAACATCGTGAGGAAACCGGCATGTCCTAGAACCAAAAATTCGAAGACATGTGACATCTGCCAATCCGCACTGGGCCCGCGCGGTGGATTACGGCCCACTCCCTCTCACCGAGAGGAGGCCTGTGTCCCAGCAGTGGGAACATTATAGGCTGATTATGATTTATGATGAAGTATTTACTGCAAATAAAACATATTTAACCTGTAAATATTTATTTCTAGTTTCAATAATGTTACGTATGTAATATATTTTGAATAATAAAATATCATGGGTGCTATTTCCGAACACGCCTTACAAAGTGTTCTCGCTGCTGAAGTGAAAAGTTATGTGTGTTACACGAGAGCAAAGTTTTTTGCATCTCGTGCCTTTGAATCCCTCGCCACACTCAGGATTCAAAATCAGCACTCTCGGCAAAAAACGACTTTGCTCTCTCTCTCTCTCTCGTTGCACAAATAACTATTTTACCATTTTTGTCTGTCTGTTTGTTCCGGCTAATCTCTGAAACGGCTGGACCGATTTTGACAGGACTTTCACTGGCAGATATCTGATGTAACTTAGACTACATTTATATTAGAAAAAAAATAGGGTCTAACGCAAAAAAAATTAGACCAATGAAATGAAATAAAATCTTCTATACAAATAAATAAAATTGTGGTGTCTGTTTGTAATGAGAGCACATTCAGCTGATTCAGAATTTAGCCAAATTCTTCTTGATGTTGGAGAGGGAAAGTGTCCAGAAGTGCATGATATAGAACTACCTACTGGTCTTTGTCAGGTTGTGGCGGACATTGAAATTTTAATACATAGTATTTATGATGATATTTTCAATCTCAATATCAAAGAAGATTCGTGGTTGTGTGAAAGATCAATTTTATCATCTATGTACGACCAGGTCACTGCGCTTAATCAGCGCATTTTAGATAGGCTATCTGGTGAATCACAAACTTACCTTTCCATCAATACAGTTTGCAATCCGGATGAAGTGGTTAATTACCCAACCGAATTTTTAAATATTATAATTATACCTGGTCTACCCCCTCACAAACTAGAACTTAAGATTGGCGTGCCCATCATACTACTCCGTAATTTAAACCCACCGAAACTTTGCAATCAATGGTACTAGGTTGCGAGTAGTTGCGTTGCAAAGAAAACGTTATAGAAGGTCGTATAATATCCGGATGCGGAAAAGGTGAGATAGTATTTATACCACGGATTCCTATAATACCGTCTAATTTTCCATTTGAATTCAAAAGATTGCAATTCCCTATCAATGTCAGTTTTGCTATGACAATCAACAAGTCACAAGGGCAAACGTTGAGCAAAGCTGGCATAGATTTAAGGGGCTTACAGGACCTAAACAAAAAAAACGCAAGGTTTAGAAACAATAAAAGTATACAGTAAACAAAAAAAACAATATCAGAAAAATATATGATATATACTAGGTAGACAGTGTGTTAAAAACATAATACAACTAATTTGATACGATGGAAAAAATCATGAAGATTTAACTCTAAAAACTTTCTTTTTACATTAAAAACCATACTAATATACATACAATCATTCTGATTTTTAGTCAGACAAGCAACTTACTAAAATACTAGTGTTTTAATTTTTTCGTCGAAACAATAGATTCTTTGTAATTAATTGCTTCATATTTTGCAATAAATTACCAGGGTTGTGTCATCGCGCTTCTCTTTCTATGCAGTCCGACAGTGCCCGTGCTTTAGGTCATGTAAGCCCCTTAACTAAGGGTTGCTTTACCCATGGGCAACTATACGTGGAATGTTCACGTGGGAGGAATCAGTAGTGTTGTTGTTTTAGCCCAAGAAAATCGTACACCAAATATTGTATATACTTAAAGAAATTTTTCAATAAAGCTAATACGAAAAACTAAAAATAAATAATAATTAACCTATGCAAAAACGAAAAAAAACTAACTAAATGGAGAAATATGTACAAAACAAAATATCGATTCATAAAATAGAAGAATTTGATTAAAATTAGCATAGGTATTTCTTTACGCGGAATACAGAATTAATAAGCTATCGTAAACTCCGCGAACTGAACAATAACTTTATTGTTAAATTCCACGCGGACGAAGGCGCAGGTAACAGCTTACTTCAACTTAATAGTATGATAAAAAAATTAAATTACTATGATCATTACCGAAAGTACAAAAAAAAAAAGCTGAGGTGTGCTTAGGCATGGGCTATCGGCAGCATCGTTTGGAATGCTCAGCATCCCTAGGGACGTTTCGGCAGACTGTTCTAATGAAGAGTTACGACTGCTGTAAAGAACGCGATATCGCGTTGGTACACTTCACCATCCCTAGGTTCGTCAACGGCAGAGACATCTGCAACCGCCGACGCGTCGGCGAGTTTCGACGGCTAGCAGTTGCGTCTGCCGTAGACGCGTGATGTACACTCGATCCTGTCACCAACATAAAGGATTTGGGATTGACTTTCGACCGTTGTCGAACTTTTAGAGATCACGTTTCTACCCTTGCGAAGGAACCTTTCAGGCGCTTGGGATTTGTTTTGCGAAATGCTGTGACACAACCCTGGTTCGAAGCAAACTCGAGTCCAATGCCTGTGTTTGGCACTCCTATAATGCAACCCAAACACTGTTGCTAAAAAAATGGAGTGTGGCTGTTTCATGGACACGGCCGTGTGTTGTACGTGAATACGTTTACGTAACGGGGTAGATCCGCTCGGCCCCATTCATTCTTAATTTTACGTTCCCGGCACTACTTGAATCGGTCATAATGGTGTTTTATTGGTTCCATTCGATTGCTCTTGAGAAGTCCTTTCCAACCGTATAAGATCTCTGTATTTTTTTATCGGATAAACGCCATTTTACTCTGCCTTACGCGGCCTTACGCGTCAAAAGCCAAATCCAAATAGGATTTGGCTTTTTGACGCGTAAGGCCGACATAGTATATTTTTGATATTATTTTTCTTTTTATTTTAACATATTACATTCACTGTCACTATTTTACACTAATGTTTTGTATACAATCGATAGATTTTGACGTGAGCTGACAATTGAAACTTAAACGAACGTTGTAGCTTTTCCAAGTCAAAACTTATACTAAGGGTCAGTTCACACCGAGACGCGACGCGACGCGCAGTTTTCAAGATAGAAATACAATTACAGACCTTATCTACTACACTAAAAGGTACACAATTCAGTGTCTACCTACTACGTCGAGCTACGCAACGCGGCGCCGCGCTGCGTAGCTCGACGTAGTAGGTTTTTGCCTACTATGTATTTGTGCCGACACAATCTGTTCACAAAACTGCTATCGAAAAATGTAACCAGAGCTGAAACCCCAGTCTGTCGTACTATAGAGGTGCCAACCCTGAATATGATGTGTTTGCGGATGAATGGATTAAAATTATGCGAATAATCATGTCTGATGTTCTGTGAGAGAAAGTAAGCAAGGGAGTCCACTATTCCATGTTAGTTTTAAATTAAACATAAACATTTTTATTATCAACGTAAATATTGTGTCTATGGTAAATAATTTAATTGGTGTTGTACCGTTTTACTTAACTATAAGTAAATAAATAAATACGCTAAGGACGTCGTGGCATGCCTAGGATACCGTGGCAACGCTGCCGTCAGTATCTATACGATTGCATGTAGTGATGCCGAAGTACATGCCATTACCCAGTACATTTTTTATGATTACTCATTGTATTTGGTTGCTTCAACTAAATTAAATGACATAAACCGTATTTTTACCGTAATGAGTGTGTATGTATAGGTATACGAGGAGAGTTTTGAATATGAATGTGGATGGCTATATGAGTAAGGGAAGACCAAAAAAACCATGGATGTATGAAAGATATGATATGGCTTTAAAGGGGACTAAAGAGATGACGACCAATAGAGAAGTAGGTATGTAAGAAAAAGACATGTTGCTCCGAACCCTAAATAAATTGGGACAAGGGCAAGAAGATGATTATACCTATAGAATTGTTTTCACCAGGTGCACCATTTTAATGTAAACTGGCATGCCATGCAGAAATTTTTGAAATAATAATATTATAATTATTTATTTTTCTTGTAAATAATGTAAGTAAATGCTTTATACTTATAAAACTATTAGATTGCTTAATTAATTATTTATTTAGACAGGTAAAAATAACAAAATTAAATTCTAACTTAACTAAAACTATACAGAAACTAGAAAATAGCGTCGAAAAACTCATCCCCATCGCTGTCACTGTGGCGAAGATGTCAACAGCCTCGGACACCACGGCCTGTCTTGCAACCGAAGTGCGGGTCGCTTAGGGCGGCACGCGCTTGAATTGATTCCTTAGATAGCTTGTCTTAATTCCAGATCATAGACCGTATTTTTGCTCCCTGGCGTTTGACTACGGCAACTGCTTTGGACAATATAACCGGTGGGCATGGGACCCGGTACCTGAGTAAGTAACACTTTCATAAATGTCAAAAGACATGATGGTTTTTTTTTTCTTCCCTTTATAAAGTAACACAGTTGGTGATACTTTATTTACATTACAATCTAGCCTATTAGCTGATAAGTAATTTAAATATAACATATACTGCTAAGTAACTACAAAATTGAGAAATCGTCCAATAACGTCTTTTTTTTTCTATACATAGGTAATGATGAAAATTGAGGAATAAATATTTTTAATTATAAAGATACGCATAAACCTATTATTTAAAACTATAAATTTTACTGGTAATACCAGAAGCGAGAGAAAACCTAGGTTTACTTGTATTCAATTATTATATCAGTATAAAATGTTGGAAGTGGCCACCATTTAACATTCTGAGCACAGCTGAACTCTTTATTACATGTCTTGTCACATTTCAACTGTATTGTTCTTTGTTATTTCTCTAATTTGTTGTTTTTAATTAATTGTATAATTTATCCCACGGTTCATTTTAGCGTTTTTCTCTAGGACGTAGCTGACAATTGTTTGAAAAACTCTGTGTGCCTGCTATCTGTTATAATATTGATTATTTTTTTGTTATTTAGAGTTTGCAAACGACGCATATATTCCGGGTGTGGAGGCAACCAGAACAACTTCGAGACTAAAGCTGAGTGCATGGCAACCTGCCTCACGAAACCTAACAACACAATGGGCCAATCACTCAACTTGAAGCTGACTACCTGCATACCATTCACAATACCTGAATTTAATTAAACCTGCTTCCGATATTATCCGTCGAATCGTTGACCGTCCCCTTGATCATTACCGCTTCCACTTAACAGCACCCCATTGCGTAACACATTAACTATCACATTCTGAATCAATGAAATAATATTTAGAAACTTCACTTAACGTCTATAGTACATTATGATACAAGTGTGCTATATTGATCAATGCACACGCGTTTCATACGACGTTTTTCAACACACTTGCGAGGAAAAAAACAGACTTGTATTGTTAAATATTAACTTGTATGGAAAATGGCGCGCTGGTTTTGTTTTTTGTTTTCCCGCGCGCCGTGCTAGCCAGCACTAGATATGCGCGCGCCGGTGTAAATAAAAGCACTGACTCTCATTTTAAATAATATATTAGTTTTCAACGCACTTGCTCGTAAAGTGGCTCTTATTGAACGGCTTTCAGGTCCATAATGAAGTGTATTAAGAACGCGTGCTTTTTCTTTACGTTAATCCACTAGTGCTGTAATGCCACAGATAATACTAGTCGGAGATGCGTGCTTTTTTAATCTCATCAAAGAGACTTCATGCCAAAAGAAATCCGCGGGCTATATTTCACTTTTTTTTTTAAATAGTCTGTATTGTTCTTGGTCACAAAATGAACTAATAATAAAATATATGTATTTACCATAAGGTGAATGCGCAGGGTCCACGGACAATTTAAGGTGAATGCGCAGTGGTATTAGAATTGAACTTTTCCATAAGAGATTTGTTCTTAAGGTACAAATCTAACTTAGAAAGATGTATTAATGATTCTAATGATTATAATTCTGTAAAGAGGTACCTGTTATAGCAGCAAATCATATTTTGATCAAAATACAACCTTACACCGATCTGAAAATTGCAAAAAACCTAAGAAAATTTGAATTTCGCGGTCTACCACTGCGCATTCACCTTAAATTGTTCGTGGTCCTTAATTCATTAGTTCATTTGCGACCAAGGATAATACAGACTATTTAAAATATAGCCCGCGGATTTCTTTTGGCATGAAGTCTCTTTGATGAGATTAAAAAAGCGCGCATCTCCGACTAAATAGTTATCTGTGGAATTACAGCACCAGTGGATTAACATAAAGAAAAAGCACGCGTTCTTAATACACTCCATTATGGACCTAAATCTTTTCAATAAGAGCCGCTTTACGAGCAAGTGTGTTGAAAAAATTATTATCAAATTGACTCAAAAAACGCAAAACAGCTCCTTTATTAATAATGCTGAAAACAAGGTTAAAGCAACTTGGAGAGTAATAACCTCCACTAAATCGAATTACCCAAAAGAAAACCCTTCTAAAATACATACAGAAAATAATAAATGTACTACAGTACCAAATGAGATTGCCGAATTATTTAATAACTATTTCATTGATCAAGTTCAACCAAGAATTATAAAAACAACACCGATTATATACCGACATTAATTGATTCAAACCATGTTCCATTTTCTTAGCACCACTATTCCAAATGACAAATATAAAATTATTATTGCTGGTGATGATTTTGGTATTGGTGATATTAATACATCCCGCCATTGTTTTGGAATGATCCCCGTGCTAAAAATAAGATTGTATATTTCTAGTAAATATTTTCTGCTAGTAGGAGACAAATAAAATATTAAAGAGTATGTAATCCCGTCAGCCCCAGGCGCTGTGTCTTTTCGTTTAAAGCAATTTATCATTTCTTGTAAAGTGAATTTGCCCTCTAGCTAGTACTGTATTATTTGATTTAAATGTGTTGATGTTTTGGGTATACATAATCCGGTGCGAGACTACACAGGAGTTCCATCTTGTGTTCATTTGAGACAGCTGACCCGGGTGATGTACGTCCCTTAATCCGTCCCATACGTTTCCACATTTCCGAACTAGATGTTTGTTCATTAACACTACTGCAGTAATTTTGCCAATCTTTTAACCTCTCTTGACTAATGGCTTTATTAGCAGCTTCTGTTTTGCGATCCAGTAGACTTAAGTTATTTGGTGTGGCATTTCTCCTAATTTTTTTTAAGGCCAGTCTACGTTGTGCTACCGAATGGGACAGAGTAGGATTCCAATAAGCCTTTGACCGAAAACCATTAATCGGATTATTACAATGTTTAATCCATGGAATATGCTCATTCGCAGCTTTATTCAATTGTTCTATAAAGTTATCATACAAGGATTGCACATTTCTTGGAACGACAATTTCTGTCAAATAATTATCAAGGGTCTCACTATACTCTGTCCATTTCGCTAGTTTGAAGTTCCGCTTTTTAACTATACCAAAAGGATTTAATCTGCTATTATATTTGTATTAAATTTTTATAAACAAATGATCACTTCCTAAATTTTCGTTTATAATCTTCCAATCCAGCAAAACCGATAGATCGGTTGACACAAATGTAACATCAGGAGAAGTTTTTTGTGCAACTCCATCAACCAAGGTCACTCTTGTCATATTACTGTCATTAAGGGCAATAAACCCCGAGTCTAAAGTCGAATCATATAGCTGGATTCCTCTCGCGTCGGTTTTGGAAGACCATGTTACATGGTGTCCATTAAAATCGCCGGAAACAATACAATTGTTTGAAAATAATGAAAATATTTGATCCCAGTCAGAAATAGAAGTACGAACCGAATTAACTCAAAAAGGTGTTCAGCTGAGATTGCAATGGGTCCCATCGCATATTGGAATACGGGGTAACGAGAAGGCTGACCAGCTGGCCAAATATGCAGCCAAACACGGAAAAGAAAACAAAATTACCCTTGATTACTCAGAAATGTTGCCTAAATTCAAAAATGTTTGATATGATATTTGAAAAGAATACTTTGACAGAATTTCATTAGAAAAAGGAATATGGTATAAGACCATACAATGTCAGCCTCACCGTGTACCCTGGTTTGTAAATAATAATCTAAGCAGGAAATTAGTGGTTACGGCTCACAGACTCAGATCAGGACATATTCCATGTAACAAATTGGTTTTCTTGATGAAAAAAAATACCTCTCCCAAATGTGAGGTGTGTGGAGTTGTGGAGGACATGCATCACTTGTTGATGGAATGTGTTCGCTTTGAGGCTGATAGGAGTAAGTTGTTCGGGGCTTTGAAGTTGAACAAGAACGACATAGGTACATTCCACCAAATACTGTCTAAGCCGAACTCAGAAAATGCGAGAAAGTTGTTCGACTTTATGGCCCTGATACATTAATCTCATTAGTTTGATGTGTATCTTGTATTAGGTTACAATGGGACTGACATACGCTGTGCGTTATAAAAGTCCCTAAAATTTAAAGAATAAAAAAAAAAAATATTGCTCTGAAAATACAAATAGTCCCGGCTATGACGATATTGTTACACATGCAATAACAATTGTAGTTATACTGAAATTTCACCAGTTCTTAGATAAATAGTTAACCTTTTTATACTTAAAACTATCTGTAATAAAACCTCTCCATAAAAAGGATGATCCTCAACATATGAAAAATTATAGGCCTATTGCCACTGACCTCCATAGCCGCCCCGCAATAGATGTTATATGAGGTCCCCATTGTAATTTCTCGTCTAGTGTGATTCCAAGGAAAACTGTCTGATTAGAAATTCTAGTTTTTGGCCATTCAATATGATTTCACATTCGCTACTTCTAACATTTGGTAATTTAAATCTAATGCATTTGGTTTTTTTTTCATTATGTACTAAATTATTTGCCGTAAACCAATCTTGGACCTGAAGAATAGAGTTATTCACGTCGTCAAAATTTTGTGACCGTCGTCGGTCTATTTTAAAGATCAATGATGCGTCATCTGCAAATAACACCATCTTCGGTTGATTTTGAAGTAATTGGGGTAAATCATTAATGTTAACTAAAAAGAGGAATGGACCCTGCAAAGCAGCACATAGTGACAACATATTTTATTTTAATAGCATCATGTATCACTACATTACACCTATGTTTTCAAACAAATTAAATTCAAATCGTTTTGAAGGATATTGCTAATCCATTGCTTTATTAAATATGTTCGAAAATTTGAAAACTTTGTCTGCTCAACAACGGAAATATCGCAATGTATGTTTCTTGAACTATCAAAATGAAAGCCATTGCTACTGATAGTGTGTTACGCAATTACCCCGCAGACATCCTACTCAATGAAAGAAAAACGGAAATTAATTAGATGGAAATCAAATTAAAACTCATTTTTATTAAAAGTTCGACTTGTAAGCAAACATATTACAAATTATGAGGATTTTAATATTCAGGATATTAAAACGAAGCGTGTGCAATATTAAAAAAAATCACTTGATTTATTCTTCTTCCTCGGCAACAGTCCTTAGCATCACGAAATACGAGAAAGATGTTTTCAAAATCTGTAAACAATGTGAAGATTTTTATATAATTAAAATATTATGTAGGTGAAAACGAAAATGAAGGCGATGGTTGAATGGTTTGCATATTATTATTTCATATAAATACCTACTATTACATTTTTAAATATTTTTATAAACAAAAAGATAAAAAAAACATTTAAAAATATAATAAATAATAGCCCAGTGGTATCGGGAACAGGGTCCAAGCTAGGTTAGGCTCCAGAGAGAGGAACTACCTGACAATTCGAGCCTTATCCAGAAGTACGGCTTTCTGAATCCAGCTGCCTAACGAGAGTCTCCTCAGGTGTTGGTCGAGGCTATTGGCTATTAACCCATTGGCTGTCACGACAATCGGCGCAGAGTCCACATCCCACATGTCGACAATCTCGCGAGGCAAGTCAAGATACTTGATTTGTTTATCTTTCTCGGCTTTCACGAGTTTCTCATTATGCGAGACGATTATGTCAAAATCATTGCGCGCCGCTCTGATCGACCCATCACCAATATAATTATCAGGTTTATTGGCAACAATAGTCCTTTCAGTGATGATGGATCGATCCCAGTACAATGTGATATTTTCATTTTCGAGAACTAGGTCGGGCACATACCTGTGTTACGGCACCTCTCATTCCACAAGGCTGTATTTCAGAGCAAGCTGCTGATCCTGGTCACAAAGTTGTGCCTATGCAAGTACTCTCCGTTAGCTAGACGAGAACATACGGAGGTAATATGCCTGATTGATTCCCCCGCCGGTGGCATGCCCAACACATGTCAACAATGCCGTCTTTCACAATACTTCTCCGGTAATTATTCGTCATCATAACTTCGTCCATAATTGCACAGACAATTTAATACCTTCGGTTTCTCCAAATCTAGGTAACCGAAACGCAACCAGGCTACGAACGCTAGTAAGTCTACATCGGGTCCATGTAGGGTTCGGAAAAAGCGTCCGAGAAGCGCCTTTACTCTCCCATACCTCTATGCGATTATTAGTGTCAAGCAATACTGGTTTGCACCAGTTCTCTTTAGCCAAGGAGAGCGGGGTGAGGCCCTTGTCCACCGCGACTACATCTCGATGCATCTCCACGTCGGTTTCTAGTAAATATTCCCTGAGAGTGCTTATCTCGCGATTATGGAGAGCCTTAGCGTTTAAAAAGCCTCGAACTCTAGACTTTCCATTATTCTCACTCATTACCGATGACCGTGGGTGATGCATTCGATTTGCAGTCAGCAGCATACGGACCCTCCTATCCAGGGCATCGAGTTCGGTCTGAGTCCATTTGAGTATGCCGAAAGAGTACATCAAAACCGGCATGACCCAACCGTTGAAGGCCTTGTTTCCGCCTGATCTCTTTTTTCAGGCGGCCAAAGAAGCGCTCTGACTATTGAAAAATCAGCCCTATTTTCAAATAAATAAGATTACAATAAAGGCGGCGTACCGTGATCATGGTCTGCACACCAATCGTGAGCACGCCCATCGCCTTCACATTCATGGACCGCTGCGACTGTCTGACCATGACAAGCACGAGCTTTCTGTTCTTTGTGTCCATGTATTCCCACGGAATACAATATACTGCGTCTATTAACTTGTCATTCTGAAAAAAAAAGCTCTTTTGCACAGTCATTTCTACCTCACTTAAGTGCTCATGCACACGAGCGCCACGCGTCAACGACAGAGGCAACTGCAGCCGTCGACAACATGTCGCTCGTGTATATGAGCACCGTACTCAAATACACGAGTGGCACGTTGTCGACGGTAGCCACCGACGCGTCGACGACTGCCGTCGACACTCGTCGGCGGATGCATTTGCCTCTGCCGTTAAAGCATGTCGATGTGTGTATGCACACTAAGTAAGCAAGGTTGTGAAAACTGGGGACAAATTCGTTTTGTAATGGATTGAAGATACTCGTATTATAACTAGCCTTCAGTCTACTCGTACTGCAAAATTTCCCCGAAGTAAAATATAATATAATAGAAAACATTTGGTCAGGTAAAAAAATACATTAATACTAACCGATGATTCCAACAACTCGAATATAATGCTTATCTGAATCAGCTGCTGGAAGACCGCTACTGTTAGGGGTCCGTAACGCAACAACGCTTTTTCGTCCTATAAAATAAGTCAAATATTAATCAAACATAACAGAAGGTGTGCATTTTGTGAAAAATATTACACTCTATTGATAAAACAACATGTAAACAACACAATAAGAATATAATACACGAGTCAGCACTAGATGCAAGAAACGACTCGATTTACGATAACATAACGTGAAAATACAGAAATCGATTGAGTGGTAGTGACCGAACTACATACCTACTTTCAGGAAGTGCGTAAAAGAAAATATCGTGGCGACGTAGGCGTAGCGTAGGTGCGTCGTAGGCGCGTCGTAGGCCCGTCGTAGGCGCGTCGTAGGCGCAGCGTAGAACTTGGTAGACGCAGCGTAAGGCTTAGACAGCCGATATTGTGTGACCGCTTTTTTAGGAAACCAAAGCTTAAGTGCGTCGCAGGTGTTGCGGAGCGCTTCGTATTCTTAGCGTAACGCTTCGTAGATGCAGTGTAGCGGCGATAACAAGCATACGCTGCGATAGCGTCACGTAGACACTACCGTTTGACATAATCATTAACAAAAAGTCCCATGTAACAAGGGGCAAGCCTAATATCATCAACCGGGCACAAATCCAGACTCCGGGCTGCTACTACGAAAATTCGTTATGGAAAACCCGATAAAACTTTGCCTGATTCGGGAATCGATCCCAGGACCTGATGCTCAACAGTAACGCTTGCAAAGTTGCGACCACTAGATTAACGATGCAGATACTCATTACCAACATGGATTGATAAGCACCTAAACTAAAGAAGATGAACTGAAAACTGAGAAGATCGTGGAGTATTCGGTTGCATAAAAAATGAGACATTTTATATGCAACCGAATGATCTTCCGTTGCTAGCTGTGCTCCTGTTAGAATTGATGATGTTGGATGGCGACGCATCATGATTTCTTACCATCAGGTGGACCGCCGGCTTGTACATCACGGAATTATTATTATTATTATTAATTACCATTATTTAGCTCACAGAATATACCTTCTTTCTAATTTCCATTGATATTGTGCAATTATTCTCCGAGTAAAATGGCTGTGTAACATTCAGACTGACAGACGATATATCACTGAATAAATATTTTAACAGACAAACCTAAAGAAATTTATTTATTTAATACTTTAAGCCAGTCAACCTTTACAAATTATAGGGGTTCCGTTTTTGCCATTTGACTACTCAACTATAAAAATGGTTGAATGTATAATTACAGTGATACGTACCATTTGTGAGCACTCTAACATCAAAAGACACTCGCTCACTTGGTGAAAGAGGAGGTACAGCAGAAGCACTTCACCAAAAGTATCAGACATCCTTGCTTGGAATCTGTTGAAATGTCGTTAGTAAGAAAGTACGATACATAAGACACACAACACGTAAGACACGTATTTTAAGTATAATACGTAAGACACGGGTTTAGTTAGTCAGCTATATCTACCTAGGTACCTATATGTCTAAAATGACTGACTGATATAGTACAGTGGATACTAAGAAGGATGAAAACACATGATACACGTTATTCTTTATTTTTGATCTTAAGTTAATCGGAATTCTTCCATACAAACTTTGACACCTCCCAATCCCCCTTTTAGAAAAACAAAAAATGCCAAATTTCATAATTTACTTAGATAAGTATTCGTGCCAAGTTTCAAGGTTATTAACTCAAGGAAATACGATTTTTCACACAAACAAAGTCCCCCCTTTGAAAAATCGTATTTCCTTGAACGATTTTTCAAAATTCTACCCCTGTGGGGGTGAAAAGCGAGGATACAGTTTATCAGAAAGATCTGATCCCTTTGATCTATAAACTTAATAAAAATTGGCCCGAATACTTATTTGGCACGTTAAAACTGGGTACTATTGTCAGGTAGCACATTTGAACTCAGTGTCGTGGCGATGTCAATGGAAGCAACATAATATGCTTGTCTCTTTTTCCCTTCCGATTATTACGAAATGCCGCTTGTCATCTTTGGATGTGCCATCGTACTTCCATTTGTCATCTAAGATACTGGTTACTGTTAGCCTGCATCATCCCACTGCTGGTCAAATGCCGCTCCCCATGACTTCCAGCTCTTTCGATCCAGGGCTAAAGTACACCACTGGCACTGCTCGTTTGTTTTCTCCAGCTCGTCCTACCATCTTCTACGGGGTCTGCCGCCACGCCTTCTAGCTGTCGGCTTCACGTAGTGGTTATTTTGGCCCACAGCTCATTGGGCATCCGGCAGACGTGTGACATTAAAATATCATGTTATTTACGTGTGCCGTTTTTGAAGATCGAATGTTGGGTAGGTAATCTATCTACGTTTTTTGATAAACTAGAAATAAGCAGCAAATTATAGCTTCTTATTTCTCAAAATGACAGTCCAAGTTACTAACGCCCGTATTACAGAACCTCACACAAAACTCAAGCAGTAACTAAAACTCGTTAAAGCCATTTGATTGGTTGAAACCAGTTTTAAGTACCTAATGCTTGAGTCTTGAGTAAGGTCCTGTAATACGACCCTAAGTACACTATGATGAGCAATACTCACTCAATAATGACACTGTGGTAGTGAATGTTCTCCCGTAACATATTGTGAATTTCCTTCGACTCTTGCTCGGTATACTTGTGTTCGGATCCATCACCTTTATCTTCCTCCGATGCAACCAGTAATGATGCAGGCTTCGGAAAACTCTCGAGATTGTATTTTAAAATACGCATGTGACCCCAAAGATGAAATACTATTAGGGATATAACTAAGTCTATAACGCAGAAGTAGAATGAGCAGGTACATGAAATGTACCAGTTCAAGAAGAATACAGCAATGTATCCTTTATAATTGGTTGTGTAGTCGAAAGGGAAAGAAAAGTAAATAGAATGGTCGAATGTAGCATTTTCAGGTCTTTCACTACTATACATCCCATTAGAGTAACAGTTGTACATTGGTGTCAGGTTGAATAAAACGATACCAAAACACATCAAACAAAGAAGATAGATCGTAAAGAAATGAGACATTTTGTGGACCAGTATGTGTGTCTGGAACAGAAAATAAGAGAAATAGGTAAATTAGACAAACACGGAATCACATAGTATAAAAATTTAATTACCTTTTATTTTCCTTTGAATTGAGATGCTTAGGACGGGAGCCTGCCGTTTTGCCGAAAAGATTTTGCCAAAATTTCACTACCCAAACAAATTTTCGCAACCTTTTATTATACCAATGCAATGTTTGGAATAATTTTAGTATGCACATTTTCATTTGGTCGAATTTTTACTTGGCAGAATATTATTAAGGATAATGTCATTTAGGCATTTGGTCTTTAATCAAATGATTTATTACGGCAAACAATCTTTAGACAATAAACGTTTGGTCAAACGATTTGTTATGACAAAAAATAAAAAGGCATAAATAAGATTTTTTGAGAATTTTTTTTTTTGGGAATTAAATAATTAAAAAATGCAATTTTATTTTAAAATAATCATTTATTTAATACAAAATATTTGTAACTTACTATTTTAATTTTTTTGCAATGGACATTATCGAGAATCGAATTAGTTACGAGGTTAATTATAAAAAAAAAAATGCTTAGGTTAGGTTAGGTTAAAACTGTGACCTCCTACGCACGAGCCGAGCGAGCGAAGCGAGCGGTGCCGCGGTAGCGGCCGGCGAGTGCCAGAAACGACTAAATTATATAGAAAAAAATATGGAAAAAAGAGATTATTTTTAACAGGCTATCGAGAACCGAATTAGTTAGACGAGGTTAATTATTTTAAAAAAATGCTTAGGTTAGGTTAAAACTGTGACCTCCTACGCACGAGCCGAGCGAGCGAAGCGAGCGGTGCCGCGGCAGCGGCCGGCGAGTGCCAGAAACGACTAGATTATATAGAAAAAAAAATATGGAAAAAAGAGATTATTTTTAGCAGGCTATCGAGAACCGAATAAGTTAGACGAGGTTAATTATTTAAAAAAAAATGCTTAGGTTAGGTTAAAACTGTGACCTCCTACGCACGAGCCGAGCGAGCGAAGCGAGCGGTGCCGCGGCAGCGGCCGGCGAGTGCCAGAAACGACTAGATTATATAGAAAAAAAAAATGGAAAAAAAGTCTACCCGAAACTGAACTAGTTAGACGAGATTAATTATTTCAAAAAATACTACCAGAATACTTAATATTATTATTACCTGTTTAGAATTTGTCCCAAGTGGAAAAAACACCCTTGTAATAAAACGTCTTCAAAGTTAGATCTTATGCTTGAAATGGCTGCCTTAAAACTGCGAAAACTGACGATACTAAATATTTGGCAAATGTAATTTTGCGTAAAATGAGTTATTCCAACTGAAATATTTGACTAAATAAAAATTGGTAAAAGTACTAGTTGGTAAACAAGTTATTGTTTAAACGTTCACTTGCCAAACATTAGGTTTGGGTTACAATTATTTTTGAAGAGATTTTTTGCTAAGTAATAATTTGGGAAATGAAATTATGCGGAAAATTGTTTGGGAAGTGATAATTTGGCAAAATCTTTTCGGCAAAACAAGGGAGACCCGCTTAGGACACATTCTCGACAGTGCAAGCTACCTCAATTACAGTGCCTGCAAGGATCAAACGGGTGCTGTCCTAGCTTGGCCGGAGCCACAGTCTGTGCAACAGGACCTGGGCTTACAGGACCTAATAACAATTCAAGTATACAAGGTGTTGATTTGCATCCTCGTCAAATTTCAGGAGGTTGTCATAAAAGACACAAATAAAATCAATTGAAGTACGGTAGCGGGAAATAACTAAAAAGCGCTGCATTTTTTTGTTGTTGAAATTTAACAGTATTTCAGAATTAAACCCTTAATTCAATACAAATAAAACAGAATCACCCGACTGCCTACGCACACAGCGACAATGCAGCTGTTGCGACGTCGTCTTACCTACGAAATGCTCGCGCGCCAGCGCGAGCGCGAACGAGCGCGAAAGAAGAAGTTTGCGCGCTTTGACCATGCTTTTCTCCCTTCTCAACTCGCCTACTCCTCCTTCGTATCTCCTGTCTCACTTCCAATATCTATGTTCTTCCCACGCTAAGAATCTACGTTCTTCTAACAATCTTCTCCTACTCTGTCCTTCTCATACTTCTGACTTTGTTCATTCTTCCTTTCATATTCAGTCCATTCTACTTTGGAATGCACTTCCTCTGGATATCAGGACGGCCACCAGTCGGTATGCATTTAAGCGGAAATTGGAGAGTTATTTTCAAAATAAATAGCGTAGAGTAATCTCAACACCTCTCTCCCTTGAATTTGTATGTATATATATATTACAAGTATATATTATATTAAATAGTATGTATGTGTATATAACCTATTTATGTATTTGTGTAAGTACCTAGTTTTATTAGCTTTTTTAATTTTTATCATTGTTCTTCTCAACCAAAGCACCTGCCATCCAATCTCTTCACCACCCTTGGTTGACTGGTAGAGAATGCCTAATTCATTAAGTCCGCCTTTGTACCTTTTTTGTGCGAAAAGTTTAAATAAATAAATAAATAAACGAGCAATGACCGCTAGGATTTTACCTAATTTTATTTCGAAAATCACCTACATTATTGTCATAAACAGACTAAATCAGAAGAATATATGATTTTCTTCAGGATATAGGTATGCTAGGTAGATAGTGTGTTGAAAACATAATACAACTAATTTGATACGATAGAAAAAAATCATGAAAATACCTCTAAAAACTTTCTTTTTACAATAAAAACCATACTAATATACCTACATACAACCACTCTGATTTTTTGTCAGATTATTCTACAAGTAACATACCTAAACACTAGTGTTTTAATTTTTTAGTCCAAACAATATTTTTTTTGTAATTAAATAACTGCTTCAAAATATATAAATAATTGCAAAATGCAAAGATGTGTCATCGCGCTTATCTTTCTTTTCTATGCAGTCCGACAGTGACCGCGCTTTAGGTCATGTAAGCCCCTTAATTATCCATAACGTGCACATATTTCTATACATCAAATTAAACGTACCTTATAAGCGTAATCAGATTTGTTTCTGTAATTATAAAGATGCATTTCATTCAAGAAAGAGAAAACAGTTTTGTTGTATTTTTGACTGAAGATCAGCATTGATCTCGACTGAAAGATATTAAGAATTACTTTTTTAGAACTTTTACGAGGACACAAATACCTACAAGTACTTAATTGAAAATATAAAATATTTTAATGGGACTAGTATGAATTGTCGATCTGCTTCCGGATAGACTGGAAGCCGACCCCAACATAATTGGGAAAAAGGCTAGGATGATGAGGCGTCAAGCTCGTCCCGCCATCTTCGCCTGGGTCTGCCTCGATGTCACCGGACCCTCGTTTTCTGGGACCCATTATGGTGCTAGTTTTGGCCCATGACTCTTTCGACATGGGGCAAACGTGTCCGGCCCAGTCCCGCGGTTTTTTGGTAATGTGTCGGCAATTCGTGTTTTGGAGCGCAGCACTGTGTTCCTAACTTAACACGGTCCGTTAATCTGTCTCCATGTATACTGCGCTCCATTGCTCAATATCATCATACTCAGGCTCAGCAATACTTACAAAAGCAATAGTATTCATAAAAACAGTAATGTAAGTATGGCCCATCTCGAAAGACGACAGTTTCCCAGTGTTGTTCCTTAGGTAGATGATACCTAATACGTGCAAAAATGCATTGAGACAGATCATGTAATATCTATAGATATTAGACTCATTTGGACCTTTCGGCCAGGCATCTACGAGCAACATACTCCAGCGAAGAATTTTAATAGAAGGAATATCTTGTGTTCTCTCGACCCCTCTATAACAATAACAACATACTTAATGGCAAATTTTTTTAAGGGGGGATGCGTTATGTAGCCCGCAAAATTCAAATTTTCTTACGTTTATTGTGATTTGCAGGTCAAGGTTGTATGTTGATTTAAATACGATTCGTGACCGTAACAAATAGGACTTTACAGAATTATCATCATTAAAATCATCAATACAACGCTCTTAGCTCATATAACCCCATGGAATGATTATTTAATGAAATATCAACCCGACACTGACCCGCAAATCGCAAAAAACCAGAAAATTTTATTTTGCACGCTATCTTTGCGCTTTTCCGAAGCGCAAAGATAGCCTGCAAAATAAAATTTTAAAATCAAGAAGTTCTACTTAGGGGGAGCAGAACTTCTTGATTTTCCCGAACATTCCGTGATTACTGGACTGTATTTCTGATCATAAAATTAATTACATTTTCTTATTACGTAGGTCAATGCTTAAAATGATGGATTAAATCAGAAAGAGGGATTTTGTGTAGGTCACTTACTCTAGCTCAGTGCCGTCAGATAGTATTTTCATGATGAACGATCTTAAGATAAGTCCTGATTATTTCTTTTCTGCAATAAGAATATTATGAATGTCGATAGAACTATTTGTATTTATATACCCAACAAAGCATGTCATTTTCCACTTGATGGGCGACCTCGGGTGTCATGTCAACAATAATTCATGGCCGCATTAAATTATGAATAGTATTATTTAGGATTCCGTAACAAACCTACCTACCACTAAAAGTATTGCCTAGTATTGTCTTTTTCAGTGCCTTTTGAAATAGCTGGAAAGTCTCTTATCTTTATTACGATGTTTCCCAAGATCTTCTCGAATAATCGAGAAGATCTTAAGAGAGTAAAAATCATAAAACAAAACGAGAAGATCGTAGGAATACTTTTTATAGGAATACTGTTTGTCTGAAATCAATGCTTTATTTGATTTCGGTACCAAGGTACCGATATTACTTTCGTACTAGCGTAACATTCAAAAAGTTTTTTAATCTGCGTGTTGTTATAGGCAGAGGACATGGTGTTGTGGCGCAGTCTGGCAGAGGCCTATGTCCAGCAGTAGACTGCGATAGGCTGACTTGATTGATGGTTTGTGTTCGCGATAACGTCATTCGACATAGCGGTTTTCGATTGCATGTGTTTTGTAACTGGAGTACCACTCGGAAGGTTTTTCGAAACAGCGTGTGTCGAAACAACGTCATTCGAATCTTCATATCACTCGCCTTCACAAGTAGGCACTTATTTTTGTTTTTCTTTTTTATTCAGCAACTTTTTCCTAAAATTTCGCAAATGGCTATAATTTTCCCCTAAAATATGGCTCAAAACTTAATAATAATAAAGCCATTAAAATCAAAAAGTTTTTATTGGAAACCTAGGAGATAAAGACGGACTACACTACAGCACAAATGGAAGACTACATGGGACTTAGGGCCTTATCACACTAGCGAAGCGAGTGCGCAGCAGGCTCACCGCGAGTTCACAGCGAGCGCGCGGCGAATTCGATGCGCACTCGCCTCGCTTATAGTATGTGTACCTAGGTACTATAGGTACACCTCTGCCCAACCCTTTGGGGAAATAAGGCGTGATATTATGTTATGTGGTCTTCTAGATCACTGGACCAAACATTATTAAGAAGGACGCGCTAAGGTAGCCCGCCAAATTCAAATTTTCTTACGTTTCTTACAATTTGGTTAGTGTCAGGTGGTATGTTGATTAAAATATGATTCGCGACCGTAACAAGTATATATTTACAGAATTATAGTTAGGTACGTAATCATAAAACTCATCAATACAACCCTTTAAGTTCATAATATACCTAATCCTATTGAATGACATATTTTATTCAACACTAGCTGTTCCCCGCGGTGTCACACGCTGCGCGGCTCCTAAGGGTCGTAGCGTGATGTTATATAGCCTATAGCCTTCCTCTTCCTTCAATCATTCAAATCGGACCAGTAGTTCCAGAGATTAGCGCGTTCAAACAAACAAACAAACTCTGCAGCTTTATAATATTATTAGTAATTAGTATTAGTATTAGTATAGATTCAACCTAACACTGACCTGCAAATTTCAAAAAACGTAAGACAATTTGAATTTCGTGGTGTACCCTGGCGCTTCCCCAATATGTCAAGTTGAGCGTTTTCTGCACATTTCTAGGATTTCTTTAAACTTAAGCTTTTCCTACTGAAAGTCTTATACTTAGGTAGGTAAGTACGTGGGGTGCGGCGAATGTACATATTGTACATGTATCTCCCGTGCCCTCGACTTATGGTAGTAGAAGGACCAGTGGGGTTTTAGTCAGCAGAAGTACGACATTACACTCCGTTCTTCCCAGACGGAGGGTGTCCATGAGGATTTCTCCACGGAAAAAAGGTATGATATGAAAGATTGATGTTTACCTACTGTAGGTACTTACCTATTTAGTATTTCTTTAGGTACCCTAATGAGGGTGCCAAAACACTTATACAGGTATTTTCTTATATTGCAAGCGCAGTCAAGGATACTGCTTGTTTATTATGACTTGTTTTCTATTCGTTGGATAAGCTAATAGGTAATATTAAAATGATGACATATTTTTATTCATTCAATCAAAGATAAATTAGCAGTTTCAGTTGTCATCCCTGGAAAATGTAGGTACCTAGTGGGAAAGCCCATATGTTGAAACATGTACCTATCTATTAAGCCTTCATTATGCATTGGTATTATTCGGATTATAATAAATGGAGTCATATCAAGTTAAATACCAATTATAATAAACAGTACTTAAGTAATAAATGTAGGTACCTATACCTTGGTCAAATGTCAATTTTAATAAAAATATTAAGGATGCCAAAGTACAATGAAGCGGAGTAGGTATTCTGGACGCCAGATTGACAGATCATATTCGTAACACCTGCACACTGCTCTCCAAAACACAGATTACTAACTTTTCTCAAAAAGCCGCTAAGCTGAAGTGGGACTGCGCTGGCTACGTCTGCCATTAAGCCCAATAAGCTGTGGGCCAAAATAACTACTACGTGAAGCCCTAAAACACCCGGAAGGCGTCGCGGCAGACTCCGTGGAAGAATGGCGGGACAAGCGGGAGAAAACAAACAACTAATGCTCCACTTTAAACCTGGATTGAAAGAGTTGGAAGTCATGGGGAGAGACCTTTTCCCAGTAGAAGGGTGATGCATGCTAAAAATAACGGTAACAGTAATGAGGATAGGGTTGCCTAGTAGGTACGCAAAGTACGCGCTTTGACGTGGATTTGCGGACACCAGCCCGTATACCTAATACCTAGGGATGCCTAGTTTAACAGCAAAGTCCATACCCTGTAAAACCGACAATGATAATATATGCTAACTGATGTTTCAGATTGGGTTAAAAAACATTTGGCGCAATAGATTACCATCACGCGCTGAGGCGTAAATAAACATTATTTTTATTTAGTCTAGGGAGTGTCAGGCGTTGCATTAGTTAGATAAATACAGATACACGTCGCCTAGCTCCACCTTGCGGTACTCAGAGGCACTTTATTCAGGTCGCAGGCAGCGGTGGAAAATGTAGGAACTATATTTGACAGTTCTAAGAGCAGCCGTAGTAAAACATTAAAGTATCAATTTAATTGAGTTTATTTCAATTTATGCAGCAAAGATAAACTTGATTGATTTTATAACCCAAATGTTGAGAAAATACGAGTGCTGTGATGACGGCAAATGGGTTCAGATAACCAAAATGTAACTTTCAGTGAGCATTCGAATTCAAGCAAGTTTTAATATTAAAGATCCTTATTTAACGATATCTTTCAACTAAATACGCAACCATCTATTAAACTATCTCAATTGTATTTGTCAAGAACAAAGTCCACAAAAAATGGGTAAGTTAATATTTAATGGCAACACTGAAGCGCCATCTACCTTCCACGGGTGGAACTGGTTGGGTTGTTTGCTAACGGAGATGACTGTTACACAGTAATAGAGCCTCTACACAGCATCTCTGCACAATGTGGCGCCAAACAGGGATTTAAGTATTTGTAGATGGCGATGGATTTAAAAAAAGAGCTTTATAAAAATTGTTGGTAATTATGAAATATCCCGGCGACGGAAAACGTTATGTGTTCTTTATTTAATTATTTATAGTATCCTATTGGTTGTTGTTGGTTATCACCAACAGCTATAACAGAAGCGTAACAATAGTTGAGACAACAGCACGGGTAAAAACAGAAAATGTAGTACTTAGAAATCTTAGGATCACTAACAAGCACTTTAGAGGGGAATACAAATATAAGGTATACGGGTCTTGCACTATGCATTTTTTTTAAATTCAGCGTTCAGCCGAGTGCGAGCAGAATAGGTCTTGAGGGTAAATGGGTCAAATGAGAACTCTTTGCAAAGAATATTAAAGTTAATGCTTACTCTATCTTCCTAATTTGATTACCTACATTATAAATATTTTAGTGTTATTTATTTTAGAAGTAGGTATATATGACGTATATGTACAGACGCCAGCACATCAAGTTACTACAATCTGTCAGATTTCTTTAATAGATTTTCGACTTTATTGCTAAAACATAAGGTTCAAGGTTGATTGGGAAAATCTGACAGTTTCGGGTAGGTTGACCTGCTGGCGTCTGTACGTACGTATATTCTTATATTTTATGAAACAGACAAACCGACAAACAGACAAAAATTCCAAAAATTGATGAAATGGCATCTGTTGGTTATCCTTTAACACCCCACCTATTTTTTTTTTTAAATTTCAATGTACAGAAACGCTTAGTCTACAGATTTATTATATGTATAGATTAGAGAATTGTTTTTGATTTTATGTATTTTGTCTTCCCTTCTACTCTACACGTTGTCTACATCTCTTTTTATGTACTCTTCTATCGCAGGTATGGTGAAGAGATTTCTTTAGAAATAAGCATCACCTTTGTCCGTGTTTTTCTGTTTCTTACTATGTATGTCTAAATGTGTGTACATAAATGGTTAAATAAATCAATAAATCAGGGAATGATCAGGGGCGTTCAATAAGCTCTCGGCTTAGGTATGAAGGACTTTGCCGCCGTCCCTTCTAAATTCTAGCTTGTAAACCGTCATCATAGGTAATTAAAGCAATTTCAACCTGCACCTTAACCCAACCACAACCACACTATCAATCTCAATCTGAATCATTTTGAAGGATATTGCTAATCCATTGCTTCATATGTTCGAAATGTCTGCTCAACAACGTAAATAACGCAATGCATGTTGTTAAACTGTCAAAATGAAACCCATTGCTACTGATTGTGTTACGCAACTTACGCAATTACCCCGCTGTTCTTACGAATGACTATCCTACAGCATCGACCACAACAATTATCATAGATGTATTGCCTTCAAGTGCGGCTCCAAATTTACGTCTGCCCTGCCTGCCTGCAATCAGCTCTGCTACCACTTGGCAGACTGGGTAGCCATTAGCCACGTCTGGGTTTGCCATGGAATAAGCTAGATAAGTTATTCCGTGGCAAACCCTGACCTGGCCTATCGTGGTTCTTGCCGTTAGATTCAGGAGGAGAAAAATTTGGTCATCAGCTAGGTACATACGTATATCGTGGCCGCAGGTTGGGTAGGCCTCATGCAGGATTAAGATAAAGCTAAATAAGATCAACCTTTTCTCAGATTATCTAAAGTACATACCTACATCTTTTATGGGGTACTGTGTTAAATGCTACAACAAAATACCTTGTGACATATTGCAATTAAATGAAAGAAAATTTAAAACTCTTATTAAAAGTACACTTTTTAAACTAGGATATTACAAATTAGGGGATTATATCCAAGATAGGAATGTTTGGAAACATGCTGGTCCTGCTCCATAGGACAATCTAGAGTCTAGACAAAATCAAACTTGTTCCTAATTTAATTTATATATTTTTTTAAATTATGACATTGATTTTTACAATCTGTGACTACCATAGATATGCGTGGTGACTACAGTGGCTCACACCAGTGTGACGCAACTGTCTAATAAAAAAAGAAACTATCGCAACTGTCTAATAAAAAAAGAAACTATGAAACGTGCACTAATCATAGATAAAATACAAAAAATTTAGTGCACGTTTCATACAAGCGACGTGTTTCAACTTTTTCTATGGGAGTTCCGTCTCTGTGTGACGCAACTGTCTAATAAAAAAAGAAACTATCGCAACTGTCTATTAAAAAAAGAAACTATGAAACGTGCACTAATCATAGATAAAATACTAAAAATTTAGTGCACGTTTCATACAAGCGACGTGTTTCAACTTTTTCTATGGGAGTTCCGTCTCTGTGTGACGCAACTGTCTAATAAAAAAAGAAACTATAGCAACTGTCTAATAAAAAAAGAAACTATGAAACGTGCACTAATCATAGATAAAATACTAAAAATTTAGTGCACGTTTCATACAAGCGACGTGTTTCAACTTTTTCTATGGGAGTTCCGTCTCTGTGTGACGCAACTGTCTAATAAAAAATGAAACTATAGCAACTGTCTAATAAAAAAAGAAACTATGAAACGTGCACTAATCATAGATAAAATACTAAAAATTTAGTGCACGTTTCATACAAGGGACGTGTTTCAACTTTTTCTATGGGAGTTCCGTCTCACACCACACACTGTCTTGTTTAAATTCTAGGAAAATCATTTACTTTTACATTTTTTTTTAAATAATTTGTAAATATGTGAGCACCATGTATCTATCACATAACTGATTTACCTGTCATTGCTTAATTTTTAATTCTTTTTACCTTTTGTGGTCGACTAATTTTATTATAGGTGCATCGTGTTCACATATAATTGTACCTATTATGTGTACAAGACCTTGTAAAACCTTTTAAAAGAGTAACGGTGGAGTTTCTTGCCCATTCTTCTCCATACGAAAACTACCTTTTGGAATGGGCGACTAGAATCAATTCTATTTAGTTGTAATTTTTGACGTTCAAAAGTGCCTTTAATAAGCCTATTTGAAATAAATGATTTGACTTGACTTTGACATTGAATAGCTAACTGATACGATTAACAGCCTAAAAATTAATTAAAAAAAACCCACATTATGAATTTTAAACAACGAATAAATTCCAGTATTACAAATATTACATTTATGAAGATAATAAGATTGCTAAAGTAGACAACACAAAATTTCTAGGGCTTTGGTTAGATCAGCACATGACTTGGAAAACATAAGTTTGATCGTATAAGAATATTGTCGCCAATCGCAGCACCGTTCTTACCGCTAACCACGCATAGGTACGTCTCCACATCACTGCGGTACGGCGTAATATTTTTAGCAAGGTCGCCAATCGCAGCACCGTTCTTACCGCTAACCACGCATACGTTTCCACCACACTACGGTACGGCGTAATATTTTAAGCAAGGTCGCCAATCGCAGCACCGTTCTTACCGCTAACCACGCATACGTCTCCAGCTCCACCACACTGCAGTACGGCGTAATATTTTGTGGTAATTCTACGGATAGGGAATTGGCCTTTAAAGCCCAAAAAAAGTGTCTTTTTGCAGTATGCATGATAAAATTGATAAAAAAAGGTTTACAATTTGTCAGTGCATTGGGCACTGACAATATTTGTAAACCTTTTTTTATCAATTTAACATTATTAACACTTCCGTCCTTATATATTTATGAATTTGATGTTTATTAAAAATAATCATAACCAATTTGAAACCCTATCCACTAAACGGCATCCAGGTGCTCTTAAGTCAAAAAACCATCAAACCCTATTCTCTAAGTTTCCTAGGAATGGCTCCAAAAATATTCAATAAACTACCTAAATCGATAAATTTAATAGCATCATGTATCACTACATTACACCTATGTTTTCAAATAAATTAAATTCGAATCGTTTTGAAGGATATTGCTAATCCATTGCTTTTTATGTTCGAAAATTTTAAAACTTTGTCTGCTCAACAGCGGAAATAACGCTGCAATGTATGTTTCTTGAACTATCAAAATGAAAGCCATTGCTACTGATAGTGTGTTAAGCAAATTACCCCGCAGACATCCTACTCAATGAAAAAAAAAACGGAAATTATTTAGATGGAAATCAAATTAAAACTCATTTTTATTGAAAGTTCGGTTTATTAGGCAAACATATTACAAATTATGAGGATTTTATTATTCAGGATATTAAAACGAAGCGTGTGCAATATTAATAAAATCACTTGATTTATTCTTCTTGCTCGGCAACAGTCCTTAGCATCACGAAATATGAGAAAGATGTTTTCAAAATCTGTAAACAAGGTGAAGATTTTTATATATTCAAATATTATGTAGGTGAAAATGAAGGTGATGGTTGGATGGTTTGTATATTTTGCATATTAGTATTGTGCGCTAAAATCTGGTACATGTTCGTCTGTTCAGTTGTTGTTGGTGATTGTTGGGTAGCTTTATTATGTACTGCTGCTGTACAACTATAAAACATCATAACAAATTGTACTTCATAGATTAAGTTTTTCTGGTACTCTGAGAGCGAAATATTTATTATTTCTTTTAAATACCTACTTATAAATTACATTTTTAAATATTTTTATAAACAAAAAGATAAAAAAATACATTTAAAAATATAATAAATAGTAGCCCACTGGTATCGGAAACAGGGTCCAAGCTACCGGCGGTTAGGCTCCAGAGAGAGGAACCTCCTGACAATTCGATCCGTATCCAGAAGTACGGCTTTCTGAATCAAGCCCTTGATCCAGCTGCCTAACGAGAGTCTCCTCAGGTGTTGGTCGAGGCTATTAACCCATTGGCTTTCACGACTATCGGCACAATGATCGCAGAGTCCACATTCCCCGTTGTACCGTATGCACCATTGACCTGCACCATCAATGGTGAAGATGAGACTATGTCGATAATCTCGCGAGCCAAGTCAAGATACTTGATTTGTTTATCTTTCTCGGCTTTCACGAGTTTCTCACCATGCGAGACGATTATGTCAACATCATTGCGCGCCGCTCTGATCGATCCATCGCTAATATATCAGGTTTATTGGCAACAATAGTCCTTTCAGTGATGATGGATCGATCCCAGTACAATGTGATATTTCCATTTTCGAGAACTAGGTCGGGCACATACCTGTATTACGGCACCTCTCATTCCACAAGGCTGTATTTCAGAGCAAGCTGCTGATGGATTATCCTGGTCACAAAGTTGTGCCTATGCAAGTACTCTCCGTTTCTAGACGAGAACACGCGGAGGTATTATGCCTAATTGATTCCCCCGCCGGTGGCATGCCCAAAACATGTCAACCATGCCGTCTTTCACAATACTTCTCCGGTAATTGTTCGTCATCATGACTTCGTCCATAATTGCACAGATAATACCTTCGGTTTCTCCAAAGCTAGGTCGCCGAAACGCAACTAAGCTACGGACGCTAGTAAGTCTACATCGGGTCCATGTAGGGTTCGGAAAAAGCGTCCCAGAAGCGCCTTACTCAGCCATACCTCCATGCGATTATTAGTGTCAAGCAATACTGGCTTGCACCAGTTCTGTTTAGGCAAGGAGAGCGGGGTGAGGCCCTTGTCCACCGCGACTACATCTCGATGCATCTCCACGTCGGTTTCTAGTAAAAAGCCTCGAACGAAGTGGGTGGTGCATTCGATTTGCAGTCAGCAGCATACGGACCCTCCTATCCAGGGCATCGAGTTCGGTCTGAGTCCATTTGAGTATGCCGAAAGAGTTCATCAAAACCGGCATGACCAACCGTTGAAGGCGCGCACCTTGTTTCCGCCTGATCTCTTTTTTCAGGCGGCCAAACTGGCGCTCTGACTATTGAAAAATCAGCCCTATTTTCATATAAATAAGATTACAATAAAGGCGGCGTACCGTGATCATGGTCTGCACACCAATCGAGAGCACGCCCATCGCCTTCACATTCATGGACCGCTGCGACTGTCTGACCATGACAAGCACGAGCTTTCTGTTCTTTGTGTCCATGTATTCCCACGGAATACAATATACTGCGTCTATTAACTTGTCATTCTGAAAAAAGAAAGCTCTTTTGCACAGTCATTTCTACCTCACTTAAGTGCTGATACACACGAGCGCCACGCGTCAACGACAGAGGCAACTGCAGCCGTCGACAATATGTCGCTCGTGTATATGAGCACCGTACTCAAATACACGAGTGGCACGTTGTCGACGGTAGCCACCGACGCGTCGACGGCTGCCGTCGACACTCGTCGGCAGATGCATTTGCCTCTGCCGTTAAAGCATGTCGATGTGTGTATGCACACTAAGTAAGCAAGGTTGTGAAAACTGGGGACAAATTCGTTTGGTAATGGATTGAAGATACTCGTATTATAACTAGCCTTCAGTCTACTCGTACTGCAAAATTTCCCCGAAATAAAATATAATGTAATAGAAAACATTTGGTCAGGTAAAAATATACATAAATACTAACCGATGATCGCAACAACTCGAATATAATGCTTAACTGAATCAGCTGCTGGAAGACAGCTACTGTTAGGGGTCCGTAACGCAACAACGCTTTTTCGTCCTATAAAATAAGTCAAATATTAATCAAACATAACAGAAGGTGTGCATTTTGTGAAAAAATATTACACTCTATTGATAAAACAACATGTCAAAAAAGCGCATGGCCTAAAACAACCCAATAAGAATGTAATACACGAGTCAGCACTAGATGCAAGAAACGTCTCGATTTACGATAGCGATACGATAAAAATACAGAAATCGATTGAGTGGTAGTGAGCGAACTACATTCAGGAAGTGCGTAAAGGGAAATATCGTTGCGACGTAGGCGTAGCGTAGGTGCGTCGTAGGCATGTCGTAGGCCCGTCGTAGGCGAGTCGTAGGCGCGTCGTAGGCGCAGCGTAGCACTTGGTAGAAACTCAAACTCAAACTCAAAGCATTTATTTCAATTAAACCATTTTACAGGCACTTTTGAATTGTCAAGAAGTAGGTCAGTCAGAAAAATGTGAAGCTAGTTGCCCATTCCAAAGCGTAGGTACCTATGGAGAAGAACGGACAAGAAACTCCATGGACACTCTTTTTAAATTATATTTTACAAAAATATTAGTTACATCATTACTTTTGAATTTATAATTAAATAATGTGAGAACGATGTAAAAATAAACAAGACGTATGCGTTAAAAGCGTCGCAGCGTAAGGCTTCGGTTTGCTTGGCAAGCCGTTCTGTCACATTATAACGACGATCATGAAAATCTGTTCCCCAGTATTTGACATAAGGTCTCAAAAAACGCTCTGTATTTGGACAGCCAATATTGTGTGACCGCTTTTTTAGGAAACCAAAGCTGAAGTGCGTCGCAGGTGTTGCGGAGCGCTTCGTATTCATAGCGTAACGCTTCGTAGATGCAGTGTAGCGGCGATAACAAGCATACGCTGCGATAGCGTCACGTAGACACTACCGTTTGACATAATCATTAACAAAAAGTCCCATGTAACAAGGGGAAAGCCTAATATCATCAACCGGGCACAAATCCAGACTCCGGGCTGCTACTACGACAATTCGTTATGGAAAAGACGATAAAACTTTGCCTAATTCGGGAATCGATCCCAGGACCTGATGCTCAGCAGTAACGCTTGCAAAGTTGCGACCACTAGATTAACGATGCAGATATTCATTACCAACATGGATTGATAAGCACCTAAACTAAAGAAGACCAAATGAAAACAGAAGATTGTGGAGTATTCGGTTGCATAAAAAATGAGACATAATTATGATCTTCCATTGCCAGCTGTGCTCCTGTTAGAATTGATGATGTTGGATGGCAACGCATCATGATTTCTTACCATCAGGTGGACCGCCGGCTTGTACATCACGGAAAAAATATTAAAATAACCGGTCAAGAGCGAATCGGACTCGCGCACCAAGGGTTCCGTACATCATGTTTTCAATTTTTCATCGGCGAGGCCTGTATTCGTCAGAGAATTTTAACACTGTGCACTGCGGTGTAGAATATTGCAGTTTTATGTCAGCGCCATCTCTTGACCGATAGTGGAACTAATGTAACTTTTGTTGATGATTTCTGAAAAAGTGTGCTATTTAGAGACTTCATTTTATTTCTCCTATAATCTTTACATAAACTTCTATTACATAGAATAATTTCAGATTTTTTCTTTGCAAACTTCGGAGATAAGGGGGGGAATTTTAACATTTTTCATCAAAACCCGAAAACTATGCAATCATAAAAAATAAGAAAAAAATTTTGAGAATGTGAAAACTGCTCTCTCTTTCATAATAGGCTATTTGACTGGTTTCTGATAAACATCTCAGATTATTTAATGGTGTCTAACGAGCCCACAAAAACCTATTACTTCAAATTGCATAATGTATTTCTTTTAGAAAATAGTAAATAAAAATGTACTGTTTAAATAAGCCGCCAAAACGCTATCTTTAACAATATGGCGTCGTGACGTCACAATATACGTAAACAAACGTTGAAACGGTCGAGATACTAGACAAAAGTCATCTGTTCTGTCAACGATAGACAGAAAGTGACAATATCATGACGTCATCATAAGTTCAGCCAATCCAGACCGTTTTCGATTACGTGGCGCCAGATTTAAAAAGATGAAGTTTTTTCGGGATTTTTTTAATAAATAATACATTGTTTTGTAGTAAAATTAATGGAAATTGATTTTAAAGGCGATAATCTATACGAGTGTCAATAATTATGACCTTATTTTTTACATTGTCAAATAGCCTATTATGATACCCCACATGCTCTAGTAGCTCCACTTCGAATTTTTCAGACCCCCTTTCACTCCCTGTTGCAAAAAAATATAGATACATTTATTTTTATTTCTATCTTATTGGGAAAATGGTTGGGCAAACGTCATCTAAAACTATTCCAAATTTCAAGTTGATAGCATTAGGATTTCTGGAGATATCCAGCTGTGACAGACAGACAGACAGACTTAGTCTCACCATAAGGGTTCCGTTTTACCATTTTGGTACGGAACCCTAAAAACTGACCAAGTACGTGTTGAAACACGCACAGTGATGGGTACTGTACTTGGGATGATTATTTAAGCGTGCACAGTGTCGATTTTATCGACCGCAAATATAAGTTCGTATTTTACACCATTATTTAGCTCACAGAATATACCTTCTTTCCAATTTTCATTGATAGTGTGCAATTATTCTCCAAGTAAAATGGCTGTGTAACATTCAGACTGACAGACGATATATCCCTGAATACATATTTTATCAGACAGACCTAAAGAAATTTATTTATTTAATACTTTGGGCCAGTCAACCTTTAGAAATTATAGGGGTTCCGTTTTTGCCATTTGACTACTCAGCTATAAAAATGGTTGAATGTGTAATTTCAGTGATACGTACCATTTGTGAGCACTCTAACATCAGAAGACACTCGCTCACTTGGTGAAAGAGGAGGTACAGCAGAAGCACTTCACCAAAAGTATCAGACATCCTTGCTTGGAATCTGTTGAAATGTCGTTAGTAAGAAAGTACGATACATAAGACACGTACGACACACCACACGTAAGACACGTATTATAGGTATAATACGTAAGACACGGGTTTAGTTAGGGATATCTACCTATATGTCTAAATGACTGACTGATATATCAACGCACAGCCTAAACCGCTGGTCACAGAGACATGAATTTTGAAGGGTGTGTTCTTTGCGAAGAGTAGGTATCCATTAAGAAGGGGTTTTTCGAAATTCAACCTTTAAGGGGTGAAAAGAGGGAATTTTGTTTGTGTGAAAAATCTTATTCCTTGAGTTACTAAACTTGGCACGAATACCTCCTTATCCAAGTAAATTATGAAGTTTGGCATTTTTTGTTGTTCTAAAATTGGGAGGTGTCAAAGTTTGTATGGAAAAATTCCGATTAACTTAAGACCAAAAATAAAGAATAACTTGTATCAGGGTTCTTCGAAAATCTACCCCTAACGGGGTGAAGAGGGGTAGTCAATTTCACAGGGGAGAATTTTATTACGTGGCTTGATTAACTGGAAAATTGGTATAAATAATATAATCTTTAAGTCAAGTTATAGAAACATCCCAGACGATTTTGCATAATTGGGGATGTTTCTATATGGGGATAAAAACAGGGGATACAGTTTATGTGAAAAATCTTATTCATTTGGTTAGTAAACTTGAAACTTGGCAATATTAGGCTCAGTAAATAATAAAGATTATCACTTTTAGTTTAAAAAAAACCCCTTAAAAAGGATTTAGGGGGTGACAAAGTTGATAGGTTAGAAAAATATATAACCCGCTGTCGGAATAACTCGAAACTCAGTACTACGAAAACAAAAACAAAAAAAGTTCAAGGGGTGGATTTTACTGTTTGCTTCCATTAACTCGAAAATGGGTATGGGTCTTTGAGTCATGTTATGAACACATCCCAAACGATTTTTCAAAATTCTACCCCTGTGGGGGTGAAAAGCGGGGATACAGTTTATTAGAAAAATGTGATCCCATTGATCTATAAATTTAATAAAAATTGGCCCGAATACTTATTTGGCACGTTAAAACTGGGCTAGGTAGCACATTTGAACTCAGTGTCGTGACGATGTCAATGAAAGATTGGAAGCAACATAATATGCTTGTCTCTTTTCCCTTCCGATTAGGTATTATGAAATGCCGCTTGTCATCTTTGGATGTACCATCGTACTTCCACTTGTCATCTAAGATACTGGTTACTGTTAGCCTGCATCATCCCACTGCTGGTCAACTGCCGCTCCCCATGACTTCCAGCTCTTTCGATTAAGTACACCACTGGTCGTTAGTTTTCTCCAGCTCGTCCTACCATCTTCTACGGGGTCTGCCGCCACGCCTTCTAGCTGTCGGCTTCACGTAGTGGTTATTTTGGCCCACAGCTCATTGGGCATCCGGCAGACGTGTGAGATTAAAATATCAAGTTATTTACGTGTGCCATTTTTGAAGATCGAATGTTGGGTAGGTCACCTATCTACCTTTTTTTAATAAACTAGAAATAAGCAGCAAATTATAGCTTCTTATTTCTCAAAATGACAGTCCAAGTTACTAACGCCCGTATTACAGAACCTCACACAAAACTCAAGCTGTAACTAAAACTCGTTAAAGCCATTTGATTGATTGAAACCAGTTTTAAGTAATGCTTTAGTCTTGAGTAAGGTCCTTTAATACAACCCTAAGTACACGATGATAAGTAATACTCACTCAATAATGACATTATGGTAGTGAATATTCTCCCGTAACATATTGTGAATTTCCTTCGACTCTTGCTCGGTATACTTGTGTTCGGATCCACCACCTATATCTTCCTCCGATGCAAGCAGTACTGATGCAGGCTTCGGAAAACTCTCGAGATTGTATTTTAAAACACGCATGTGACCCCAAAGATGAAATACCATTATGGATATAATTAAATCTACAATGCAGAAGTGGGATGAGCAGGTACATGAAATGTACCAGTTCAAGAAGAATACGGCAATGTATCCTTTATAATTGGTTGTGTAGTCGAAAGGGAAAGAATAGAAAATAGAATGGTCGAATGTAGCATTTTCAGGTCTTACACTACTATACATCCCATCAGAGTAACAGTTGTACATTGGTATCAGGTTGAATAAAAGGATTCCAAAACACATCAAACAGATAAGATAGATCGTAAAGAAATGAGACATTTTGTGGACCAGTATGTGTGTCTGGAACAGAAAATAAGAGAAATAAATATCAACCGAACACGGAATCACATAGTACAAAAATTTTATTTCCTTTTATTTCCCTTTGAATTGAGATGCTTAGCACACATTCTCGACAGTGCAAGCTACCTAAATCACAGTGCCTGCAAGGATCAAATGGGTGCTGTCCTAGCTTGGCCGGAGCCACGGTCTGTGCAACAACTGCAACTCTTTTTGTTAATCACACTATCGTCAAAGCGTTGTGTTGGTGCGTTGAAAAGGAGCTCATAGAACCCTTTACCCTATTGTGCGCTTTTATAATTTCCAACGTGACGAAATTATCGCTGTATCACGATAACACTGAAATAAAATGTGTGGAAATATCGCTGACTGAATACATTAGTGGCACAAGTCGAATTTGTAAGCAATTTGAGTTAGTAATAACGCGCACTAGTCTTCGAATATTTATTGTACGTTTTCTCAAATTATTGAATTTTGTCTTGTGCCACTATCGAATTCAGTCAGCGATATATATGAAGACAATTATGAAGAAATATAATATGATATGAAGACGCTTTTGTATGTCCGTCCACGATAACCTTTAGGGGCTTACAGGACCTAAAAACAATAAAAGTATATGATCCACTACAGTAAACAATATCAGAAAAATATATGATATTCTTCAAGATATATGCTAGGTAAATAGTGTGTTGAAAACATAATACAACTAATTTGATACGATAGAAAAAAATCATGAAGATACCTCTAAAAACTTTTTTAATACAGTTGCTCAAAAAGTGGTGTATTGCAGGGACGTATAGCGTTCGGGATGTGGGCTATTACATACTAGTGCTTTTTTTTACCTTTCCCGAACTCGTGCGTTCTCTTTCCCAACTGTCAAAATAATGTCTTTTAAAAAGAAAAACCAACCATGAAGTTTTTACTAAAGAATTTTTGTGATTCATACAAATACGTATATTTCTAAAAAGAAGCTACTAATTTATTTCAATATCAGATTTAATTGAATGAGTTAGGTTAGGTTTCATTTCATTTCATCTCATTAAATTTCATTTTCATTTCATATCAATAAAAAAAATATAATAAAGACTAAGCTGTATGGATAGTTCCCTTTGCCTACCAAAATGGGTGAAGAAAAAAAAACTCTGCTTATATTCTACGGTTGGCGCCATTTTCCAGAAATTTTCTTTGCGAGTTTAGTTGTTTGTTGCACAAAATGAGTAATTCCGACCCTATTTTTTTTTTAATTAACGCCACCGGAACTCAGTACCTATAATTGCACAAAATGCTTCGGAGAAAATTTTACCGGAAAAGTCAAAAAGTCGTTACATATCCACATACGACTAATTTATTGCGTAGAGAGAAGAGAAAAAAGCAATATTGTGTTTTTATTATTTTATTAAATTGCTTTATTTTTTCGCAACTGTATTAAAAATAGTCGTTCAGTACACCTGCGGAACCGTCATTGCAACTTGTTCCGACTGTCAACCCTCGCCTTCGGCTGCGCCTCGGCTCGGGTAGACATTTGTCGGAACTCTTTGCAATGACAGCCTTTCCGCACTTGTAATGAAATATACTATTTTCGTACCACTTGCTCAAAAAAGTGACATTCTATGCCACAAAAAACGAATATAACAATAGTCATTTTTAATCTGTTAAAAACAGGGAAAGAAAATTGTACAGAATTTCATTCATCCTTTAGGGGGAGAATGTGATTTGAATTTGGAATACTGAGGTATTCCACTCAGAGCACTGTTCAACCGCATTTGGACGCACCTGAGCACTTCCACTAACCACACTGAAACAAAATTTCGTAAAGTGCGGTTCGGTGGAACATTTTATCGTTATTGTTAATTTACCGAAATTTATACTGAACTACATCTGTGTTTACACCGTTGAGTTTGTATATAAAGAATTATACATGTTTTTGAAAAAGGAATACGCATTTATTATGCAGTTATGATTATTACATAAAATTACGAAAACCGACGAGGCCGTATGAGCTTGATGCCTTTGCTTTTCCGACAAAAAAATATTAGTCTAGGAATTTGCCGCGTTTTTGTTTTCTTCAAATACATAAACGTTATGTTTATTTTAATTTATTGACGTGACAACGTCTTAAATTAGGTTGCGGCTGGGAGTCACTTATGAAAAAGTGTAACGCTCGGTAACGTTACGATGAGTCACCGAACGAACAAAATATATTTCTATAGTTAAAATTTGTGCAATTCTTATTTTCATTCAATTCCTTGTTCCTATTGTGCAATTTAATTATATTCATATCAATAAATATTCTACCGAGAAAAAGACGTTGTCACGTAAAATCTTCGCCCGTAAAACCGACTTTACAGGCAACCATTTTTTTTATAAATAAGTTAATGTTCTAAAAAATACGTTTTACTTTTAATTGTCATTATTTTTAATAAAGGCTTATCTCATATTATTATTGTGTTATTTTTTTCGCAAATGGTAGGAAAAGTAGAGTATTTTCCGCGGTGATAAAGTTAATAATCTACTATTTTTTACAATAAAAACCATACTTACCTACATACATTGTATACAATCACTCTGATTTTTTGTCAGATTTTATTCTACAAGCAACATACTAGTAAACAGTAAACACTAGTGTTTTATTTTTTTTGTCCAAACAATAGTTTTTTTGTAATATAATTGCTTCATATTTTGCAATAAATTACCAGCGTTGTGTCATCGCGCTTCTCTGCAGCAGTAAGACGCTGGTGCGCGTACACAAACACCGCTGTGATTGATTACACTGATTTACAACGAAAACGAGCGAGCAAAATTTTTTGTACAGACCTTTGGGAATATGGATATCATGAAAAATCTATTGAATGTATCTGTTCAAAATAACATTACTTATTTGCATTTTTTAACAACTAATCTATCCCTGTATGGTAACTATTTTGCAATTTTCTTTCTTCTTATTATGGTATTTATTTCCGCCCAAAGATGCGTTAAAATTAGTGTTGAAATATGGAATTTTCGACGCTCATAACTTTCAAATATATATGTTATTTTTACTTTTTTGTTTCCATACAGGGAATTATAAGACAAATTGGTATAAATTTTATTTTGAAGGTACATCAAACAGTGGAGTAATCGCCAAACTACGTTTGTATGGAAGTATGACCGACTTTTGTACCCTTAATTATCCATAACGTGCACATATTTCTAAACACCAAATTAAACGTACCTACCTTATAAGCGTAATCAGATTTGTTTCTGTAATTAAAAAGATGCATTTCATTCAAGAAATAGAAAACAGTTTTGTTGTATTTTTGACTGAAGATCATTATTGCTCTCGACTGAAAAAGAATTACTTTTTTAGAACTTTTGCGGGGACATAAACACAAGTACTTAATTGAAAATATAAAATATTTTAATGGGACTGGAATGATTTGTCGATCTGCTTCCGGTTAGACTGGAAGTCGACCCCAACATAGTTGGGAAAAGGCTAGGCAGATGACGATGAGGCGTAAAGCTCGTCCCGCCATCTTCGCCTGGGTCTGCCTCGATAACGCCGGACGTTTTCTGGGACCCATATGGTGGTAGTTTTGGCCCATGACTCGTTCGACATGCGGCAAACGTGTCCGGCCCAGTCCCGCGCTTTTTTGGTAATGTGCCGGCGATTTGTGTTTTGGAGCGCAGCACTGTGTTCCTAACCTAACACTGTCTCCAAGTATACTGCGCTCCATCGCTCAATATCATCAACTACTGTTAAAGGTGTATTTAAATACTCAGGCTCAGCAATACTTACAAAAGCAATACTATTCATAAAAACAGTAATGTAAGTATGGCCCATCTCGAAAGACGACAGTTTCCCAGTGTTGTTCCTGATGTAGGTCATACCTACTACGAGCAAAAATGCATTGAGATAGATCACGTAATATCTATAGATATTAGACTCATTTGGACCCTTCGGCCAGGCATCTACAAGCAACGTACTCCAGCGAAGAATTTTAATAGAAGGAATATCTTGTGTTCTCTCGACCCCTCTATAACAATAACAACATACTTATTGGCAAAGTTTAAGGGGGGATGCGTTATGTAGCCCGCAAAATTGCAGGTCAAGGTTGTATGTCGATTTAAATACGATTCGTGACCGTAACAAATAGGACTTTATTATTTATTTATTTTATTTTTTTAAAAAAACGTTGCCCCACACTTGGAATTTCTCCTGTATTGTGGGTGCGTTTACAAACATTTAAACTCACATACACACCCCCCCAGACCCGGAACAACTACTTGTAGGTCCTACAAATATTTGTTCCGTGCGGGAATCGAACCCGCGACACGCAGCGCAGCAGCCAATCGCTTAACCACTGCGTCAACCGTGCGCAATTATCATCAATAAAATCATCAATACAACGCTCTTAGTTCATATAATCCCATGGAATGATTACTTAATGGAATATCAACCTGACACTGACCTGCAAATCGCAAAAAACCTAAGAAAATTTTATTTTGCAAGCTATCCTTGCGCTTTGGAGAATCAAGAAGTTCTACTGAAGGGGAGCAGAACTTCTTGATTTTTCGGAACTTTCCGTGATTTCTGGACTGTATTTCTGATCATAAAATTAATTACATTTTCTTATTACGTAGGTCAATGCTTAAAATGATGGATTCAATCAGAAAGAGAGATTTTGTGTAGGTCACTTACTCTAGCTCAGTGCCGTCAGATAGTATTTTCATGATGAACGTTCTTAAGACAAGTCCTGATTATTTATTTTCTTCAATAAGAATGTTATGAATGTCGATAGAACTATTTCTATTTATATACCCAACAAAGCATGTCATTTTCCACGTGATGGGCGACCTCGGGTGTCATGTCAACAATAATTCATGGCCGCATTAAATTATGAATCCTTAAACAGTCATCAGTCTTAGGATTCCGTAACAAACCTACCTACCACTAAAAGTGTTGCCTAGTATTGTCTTTTTCAGTGCCTTTTGAAATAGCTGGAAAGTCTCTTATCTTTATTACGAAACAAAACGAGAAGATCGTAGGAAAGTAAAAATCATAAAACAAAACGTTCTAATAACAATATATATTGTTATAAGAACGTTTTGTTTTTTATAGAAATACTGTTTGTCTGAAAATGGCTATAATTTTCCCCTAAAATGTGGCTCAAAATCTAATAAAGCCATTAAAATCAAAAAGTTTGTTTTGGAAACCTAGGATATAAAGAGAGACTATAATATTTTGCATTTTAAATTGTCTATAGCTCATGGGACTACAGCGCAAATGGAAGACTACATGGGACTTAGGGCCTTATCACACTAGCGAGGCGAGTGCGCAGCGAGCACACCGTGAGTTCGCAGCGAGCGCGCGGCGAATTCGCTGCGCACTCGCCTCGCTTATAGTAACTGACGAAATTTATGTGTTTACACCTCTGCCCAACCCTTTGGGGAAATAAGGCGTGATATTATGTTATGTGGTCTTCTAGATCACTGGACCAAACATTATTAAGAAGGACGCGCTAAGGTAGCCCGCCAAATTTCAATTTTCTTACGTTTTTTACAATTTGGTTAGTGTCAGGTGGTATGTTGATTAAAATATGATTCACGACCGTAATAAGTATATATTTACAGAATTATAATCATAAAACTCATCAATACAACCCTCTAAGTTCATAATATAATTCTATTGAATGACTATTTCATGAAATATGAATCATATTTTATTCAACATACAACCTAACACTGACCTGCAAATTGCAAAAAACGTAAGACAAAAAAAAAAGCCGACTTCCAAAAAAACACTACAAAGTGAAAAATAACTAATTTCGGAAGTCGGTGGCAAAAACTAAAATAGGTACAGATCCAAAGACACCGACTTCCGAAATTAGTTATTTTTCACTTTGTAGTGTTTTTTTGGGAGTCGGTTTTTTTTTTGTTAAAAAGTTTGTATCTTATATTGCAATTGCAGTCAAGGATACTGCTTGTTTATTATGACTTGTTTTCTATTCGTTGGATAAGCATATAATATTAAAATGATGACATATTTTTATTCATTCAATCAAAAATAAATTGGCAGTTTCAGTTGTCATCCCTGGAAAACGTACCTACCTAGTGGGAAAGCCCATATGTTGAAACATGTAGATATCTATTATGCCTTCATTATGCATTGGTATTATTCGGATTATTAATAAATGGAATCATATCAAGTTAAATACCAATTATAATAAACTGTACTTAATTAATAAATGTAGGTACCTATACCTTGGTCAAATGTCAATTTTAATAAAAATATTAAGGATGCCAAAGTACAATGAAGCGGAGTAGGTATTCTGGACGCCATCGCCAGATTGACAGATCATATTCGTAACACCTGCACACTGCTCTCCAAAACACAGATTACTAACATTGCTCAAAAAGCCGCTAAGCTGAAGTGGGACTGCGCTGGCTACGCCATTATGCCTCATAAGCTGTGGGCCAAAATAACTACTACGTGAAGCCCTAAAACACCCGGAAGGCGTCGCGGCAGACTCCGTGGAAGAATGGCGGGAAAAGCGGGAGAAAACAAACAACTAATGCTCCACTTTAGCCATGGATTGAAAGAGTTGGAAGTCATGGGGAGAGGCCTTTTCCCAGTAGAAGGGTGATGCATGCTAAAAATAACGGTAACAGTAATGAGGATAGGGATGACTACTATGTACGCAAAGTACGCGCTTTGACGTGGATTTGCGGACACCAGCCCGTATACCTAATACCTAGGGATGCCTAGTTTAACAGCAAAGTCCATACCCTGTAAAACCGACAATGATAATATATGTTATCTGATGTTTCAGATTGGGTTAAAAAACATTTGGCGCAATAGATAACCATCACGCGCTGAGGCGTAAATAAACATTATTTTTAACCGACTTCAAAAAAGGAGGAGGTTCTCAATTCGACGGTATGTTTTTTTTTTGTGTGTTTGTTACGCAATTACTCCGCCAATTGTGGACCGATTTTCAAAATTCTTTTTTTGTTTGAAAGGGTATGGTCTCGAGGTGGTCCCATTGTCACTTACTCGGAATCTGATGAGGGAAAGCTATTGTAAATTAGATAAATCACAAACTGACCCACTAAAAAGTGAAAAATAAAAACTTTTTTACAAAAAAAAAACAACCGACTTCCAAAAAACACTACAAAGTGAAAAATAACTTTAATTTCGGAAGTCGGTGGCAAAAAACTAAAATACAGATCCAAAGACAGTTTGACAGTTTTATGAGCAGTCAATTTAATTGAGTTTATTTCAATTAATGCAGCAAAGATAAACTTGATTGATTTTATAAGCCAAATGTTGAGAAAATACGAGTGCTGTGATGACGGCAAATGGGTTCAGATAACCAAAATAACTTTCAGTGAGCATTCGAATTCAAGCAATTTTTAATATTAAAGATCCTTATTTAACGATATCTTTCAACTAAATACGCAACCATCTATTAAACTATCTCTATTGTATTTGTCAAGAACAAAGTCCACAAAAAATGGGTAAGTTAGTATTTAATGGCAACACTGAAGCGCCATCTACCTTCCACGGGTGGAACTGGTTGGGTTGTTTGATATCGGAGATGACTGTTACACAGTAGGTAGACCCTCTACACAGCATCTCTGCACAATGTGGCGCCAAACAGGCAAATAAGTATTTGTAGATGGCGCTGTTTAAGTTAAAAAAGAGCTTTATAAAAATTGTTGGAAATTATGAAATATCCCGGCAACGTTTGCGTTATGTGTTCTTTAAGTATATATATTTATATCAAAGGCCTTTCTCGAAATTTGTTTAGTTTAAGAAGAGCCTACGGCATTATCTGGATGATAAGATATACTTTCAGCTTTAATTAAGTACTTATCTAAATGAACATCACTGAACGGCACCATTATTGCGTAACACACTTTCAATCCTAATCTGCATAATTTTGAAGGATATTTCTAATCAATTGCTTCATATAGATAATAAATCAATAGACTGATCAGGGAATGATCAGGGGCGTTCAATAAGCTCTCGGCTTAGGTATGAAGGACTTTGCCGCCGTCCCTTCTTAATTCTAGCTTGTAAACCGTCATCATAGTTAATTAAAGCAATTTCAACCTGCACCCTAATTGCGTAACACACTATCAATCTCAATCTGAATCATTTTGAAGGATATTGCTAATCCATTGCTTCATATGTTCGAAATGTCTGCTCAACAACGAAAATAACACAATGCATGTTGTTAAACTGTCAAAATGAAACCCATTGCTACTGATTGTGGGTTACGCAACTTACGCAATTACCCCGCTGTTCTTACGAATGACTATCCTAAAGCATCGACCACATCAATTATCATAGATGTATTGCCATCAAGTGCGGCTATAAATTTACGTCTGCCGCATCCTGGACAGTCAGCTCTGCTACCACTTGGCAGACTGGGTAGCCATTAGCCACGTCTGGGTTTCCCATGGAATAAGCTAGATAAGTTATTCCGTGGCAAACCCTGACCTGGCCTATCGCGGTTCTTGCCGTTAGATTCAGGAGGAGAAAAATTTGGTCATCAGCTAGGTACACATATCGTGGCCGTAGGTTGGGTAGGCTCTGATGCCCTAAGCAATCCACGCCTGTAGGCCCCCTGTCCTCTAGTCGCCTCGTATTTTTCCAAAACATCGACGAGCGATTTGTAAAGATCCGGCGCACATCTCTAGAGTGACTTTTGGATCTTGTAATACCTATCCTACTGATAAACAGCCTTGCTATTCGAGTGCTAGCAAATACTGTTTCGGTGCTGATTCTGCCTTATGGTACCCCCGAGATGTGATGCCCTAAGCAATTGCTTAATTTGCTTATGGGCTAATCCGGCACTGGTAGGCTATACGGCTACAAGATAATCCGTGTAACATGGTAACCTAGTCAGGAATCAGCTGAGTGAATGAATTTCGCAGGATATCACCTGGTTGTGAGCAACCAACGACGATATAGTTATATTCTCTTTGCGAGCAACACAGGACCGGTCGATATAGCAATGCTTGGGTAGGCCTATGCCCTGAAATAGAGGTACTTTAGTTGAATGTTGATGATGATGACACATTACAAAAGCTTTAGGAATAATCTGCAGATATGTAAATTACCATTACTTCGTTCGTTCTGCGGTGCAAATGTTTACTAGACTAACTGGCAGAGCGTTGGCAGCGCCGTTGGATGGAAGAAACTTATGAAGCTTTGGCTACGGATACTTTACCTTAAAAAATATATCGTTTATTACACATTAAGCTTTCTGTTCCTACAAGCTCGAACGCTTTCAGGGTAAACTCATAGATATTATATAAGTGTCTAAAGAGACGGGTGCATGACGGCTGCCCTTTGCAAGCTACTTACCTACTTCGCCTCTTCTTATGAGCTTACCAACCCACTCTAGTTTAGTATTGATCAGCGAATTTAGGTAATTTTAATTTCAATTACCATCTTGTATTTGCTTCGTAAACCAAACCAAGACAAAAAACAAAAGCTGCCTATCAAGTTCCCAGTCAGATACAAAGTGATATGTTTAATAACTTACTTAACTCAATCATTACCAATTAATTGCTAACAGCCAATTAGTTTGTCCGTGATTTAAAAATGATCAAAGATTCAGGTTGAGCCATTGAGCGCATCGTTATTCCCGTAGTGGCAAACGGAACGAATAAGCTAAGCGGTGGGCGGGGAGGACGCCAGCGGCGGCTGCGCGGCGGTGCGCGCGCCGGTCGGCGTTACGTGCGCGCGCGGCGCACTGCGCTTTTTGCTTGTGGCAGGGCGACCGCGGTGCGGCGGCGGCGGCGGAGGCGCACCGGGATCTTATCCTTATTGTATTTTATTCTGTTCTTAGCTCTCTGTCCCGACGAACGTCCCTACCACACATCCCTATTGTAAAACTTAACGTTTTATTGTAACAAAGCCAGTTTATTATAAACTAACGTATTATGCCAATATGTTAGTAAAAACTCAGTCATTCTTTGCCCGGTCTTCAGACGGTCTGTTTTGTTGTGTGAACGAGTGTTATAAATAAAATAATAATAGCGGTGAACAACTGATTTTTAGAAAATTGCTTTATCAACTGACATTATGAATATAGATGATTTAGTGACCCGTTTATTTTTTCTCACCATTATTTACGTTGTGGGAGCTACACCTGATGATAAGGTAAATATTATTTATGTATTGTTGATAGGACTACTTAGTTATTACTTATTGCTAGTGTTCCTAAGCTCGCGTTACTCTAAACTTAGTTAAAACGGTAATTTACTTTATATTATCTATGATTCGTTAAAGATACAAAGCCCGTCCTAAATAATAAATTTTTAAATACTTAAGTAAACTTAAGTGAACTTTAATTTAACTTCAGTTTAAAGGGGTGAATACGATTGATAGCAGGCAAGATGTTTAATATTAGTAAATGAGTTGAATGCTTGTAACTGAGTAGGTATGGATACCTAGCCGGGTAAGTACCATGTAGGTATTTCCTGCAGCTATCTGATGGACGTGACAAGCGACATAAGCGGCATAAGCAGTATCAAGCACATCAGTTATCTGAGAGCTTGCATATCGGGTACACGTTACGTAAGTACCTATAAAGTTGGCTTTTACAAAAATCTGTGGATCTAACTTTTAGACAATGTCATGTAACTGAGCCGTAGATCGCACTATTACTTTTATTAATTCAGAATATAGGTACCTACTACTTTATAATATCATTAAAACTTATACGATGCACCTAAATAACTTCAAGTGATGCATCTATAAATAAAAAGGTTTTAATTTCTATAATTATTTCATAGACGCATCTGAAATTCGCAAGGCAATTCATGGTTAAATATCAATCTTATGGGTTAAATTAACAGTTTCTCCCTTATTAGTCCTTTATGTGTAGTTATTTTATGAAAAGACCATCTTTCTAATCACATTAAGACCTAGCCATCGTTTTTGTGTCCAAGAATAAACATCAAAAAGGTCCTAATGTTCAAAACCAGTCTACGGCTGACTGAGGTAAGAACGACGTTCCCAAAAATGTCTGAAGCACCTACCTAACAAAAATCAATGGCATCTTCCGGACTTCCGGAGGAAAATGCTGCACTTATGTATCCCAATTTATTGGAGACAGTACCGCGTTTCCGCCGTTTCTTCTTCAATTCATACCCATCTATTATTTAATTTATCTCAGTAGGTAGTCATCCACTTTCTAGTTATTGGTATATCTTTCTATTGCCTTTCACAAAACTATAATATCGTTAGCAAACTGTTGCCATTCAACCATCTGGTGCACTTACAGTTAACTTACTATATAACACGAGCAACTGGCTTCTGACCTCCATTACCTAATTACATAGTTATTGGAGAAAGATGTATCGTTGGACGAGCAGTCTGATTTTCAGGCCTTGCACCAGCTCTATATTGATGAAACATTCGTTTCTCATACAAGACCGGTGATTTGCACATGGCCTTGCAGTTTTGGACCTATAAATTCTAACAAAGTTGTATCATCGAAAATTCGAAACGTAGATATTAGAAGAAATTCACTGACAGGCTACACACAACTTAAACCAATGCGTCTAAAAGCATGAAATTTTGTACAAGAGTTCCTTTATAACGAAGGTGAGCACTAAGAAAGGATTTTTAAAATTCATACCCATGTCCTTCATTTCCTAGAACCAAAAATTCGAAGACATGTGACATCGACCAAGCCGCACTGGGCGCGTGGTAGATTATAGCCTACTCCCTCTCGCAGAGAGAAGGCCTGTGCCCCAGCAGTGGGAACATTATAGGCTGATAGTGCATTCTCTAGAGGGAATAAATAGGAAACAAAAATTTGTATAGAAGTTCGTGAGTTAAATAAATGCGAAATCCTATCGGGCACGTGCACGGCTTATAAGTATACAAGTCAAACCGACGGAAGCCATTATATATTATATGAGAGGCGAAAATTTCAACTTTGAATGTCGAAAAAGTGACTTAATTGGTCGGTTAGAGTGCTCAAGAAGCTTCTTGAGCACTCTATTCCAAATATAGGCACCGAGACAGTACAGAATTCATTCACCTACATAAACATTTTCATTAACATCACGTCTCCAATTTACATAAATGTCAGTCAGGCCATGAACTGAAAATATAAGAAAAGGTAGGTATACTTTATTTATTATCAGCAACCTTTTATCCCATTATTAGTTTTTATCTTAGCAAGTTAGTAGTCTAGTCTAGGTTGTACGCGATTCGTTCGTAGGTATATAAAAGATCACCTCTCCAAAAAAGGGTGTGTATGCAGGATTTAACCCTCTATCCGAAATCGACAAGAGAGTCAAGTTTATGTAGCCTGAGATAGACAAACAACTGTGTTAGTCGTTGAAAGCGGCACTTGCTGAATATAGCATTAGACACGATAAAATCACGTATGGTTAATCCAGTCTGCTCCATGGTGCGCCTTATATATCGCTAAAAAATGGGTATTTTTAAACTGATCCACATAACTATTAACAATCATCCGAGACGCTATCGTATCAAAAATGACACATTTCGATAACCTGATTTGCTTTCCCCGGACAGCAAATAGATGTCGGAAGAATAGAGGTCGTCTATTTCATTCAACTGACAAAATTTTCTGGTTTTGGATTTGTGAACATCGTTTATCATCATCGTTTTCATCGAAGCTTACGCTTACCGAGTGGTTGTGGTGTACTGGAGCACAATTTACTAAAGACAGTCTCAACGTTCCTCGAGCTGATACCATATTTCTCTTCTAGTTTCTTGTCAGGCTTTCTTGTCTTGGATCTTCCTTGCAGGTGTGTTTATTTTCGTAGCGCATACGCATAATTCTGTATAGTCAATATTGATTCAGCCGCATATACTGATTAGACAGGTAGCTGACTCTGATAAATAGATTAGACTAAACATCAATAAACTAAATTGCATGTTCTGGTTATGTTTATCAAAAGTAGGCTAGCGAATAGTGTGATTCTCCATTTGCGAATATTGACATTGACATTGAGAATATACTTAGTGCATAAAGCTACAGTTACTCGCTTTCCATATAAGTTGAAACTGAATTTAAATTAGTCTTTAAGTTATGAGCTCGTATTATCCAGAAGTAAAATATTTAAAGTGTTTCCAAGTACAGCGCAACTCTATTGTTCAAACGGTTCAAGGAATAAACTGGAATGAGAAACCGAAGTGTATTTTATTTGCATTTAGGCGTAACACCCAAGCGATGTTAATCAATTCAGAAACCTGATCTCCCTGGGATCGATCTCATCAACCATTTGGCTTGAGAAATACAAACCTTTCTAAAAAGAAATTAAAAGCAAATGGAGCAGCAGTAATACGTAAAAATTTTGATAACACTAGAATTGTTTCCGATGCAATGCCAAATGATTAGCATGGCATATAACATTTCGACATACTGCCAACGAAACTGAGTTACATTAAACCCATGTGTTTTAATTCTTCAATCAATCAATTAGGTCAAGTGACAATTTAATTGTGTTTGTCACTTCTCTCTTGCAAGAGTTCGTCGTCACTAAGCACCGAGGGATGTAGCGCGCGCGCGGCGGCGTGCGAGGCGACCGCGGCGCATGCACGCCGGCCGGTCTGCGGGACCGATGGCAGGACATATCCTTCTCGGTGTCACCTCATGATAGCGCAGTGCTCCGGACCACCAGTCAACATCGCGAGGAAGGGACCTTGCGTCGGTAAGTGGCTTGTGAATTTGAAGTATCTACCACTAACTTTGGAGTTTGTTGCCGGCTCTTCTCCCTGTCGACAATAAATAAAACTCCCACGGTTCCATAGAGTAGTTGTAATTTTCCTTTCCTAAGAGCCTGCCCAGCAAGGAACTGCTATAGGCTGAATTGAATTAAAAGAGCCTGAGAAGGCCTAACTATATAATAAAACACATAATTTGAAAACGAGACGCTACCAACACTTTCAGTTCAGACCATTCTAAATGATTCAATAAAGTAAAGCTTGTCTCCACAAAGAGTCTCGTTGTTACAGACAAGTTCTACCTACCTATATCAAGTATAGGAAATACATATTTATGTCCCCCATGAACATGGCTCTTATAAAAAGCGTCTTTGTTGAACTCGACCTTGCATTTGCGGTATAACCGCTCTTTATGAAGTCATGGAATGTAGTCAGTTTACACTTTTACAGCACTACGAGAACATTAGTCGGTACAGATTATGCTTGAGTTGATGCTACACGTCCATTTGTGTACTTAGATAAAGTTTCATTACTTGTTTAAGCTTGTATAGTGCCTTAAACATCTATAGCCGATTCAGGTTGAACTAAAATAACTGGAAGTCATGGGAGAGTCTATGCCCAACAGTGGGATAGTGCAGGCTGAGAGTAACAGTACCTAACTCCTTGTTAGGATGACAATATGTAAGAGCAAAACAGCTTTCTCTACGTGGGCGATGCGTCAAAAACGGTTGAAAGATTAGTCTTAGATAAATTGTTTTTTGGTCACAGAAGGGCAGTCATCCTGCCTAATAGCGTTGCGGTACGCGTTGAACGCGCAGAGCGGTGTCTGGTCAGCGTATGTTCCTCGATGTCGCGCCGATGGCAGCTACGCGGCAGTGCAGTGTGCTAGCGCAGGTGCGGCTGCTGCAGGCTGCTGGTGCGTTACTCCTGACGGGAAACCGCTACCTGACACATCCGTCAGGAACGGCAGACCTGACTGTACTAGGACCGGTAAGTAACTCAATCATAAACGTTGACTTATTAAATGCTATATCAGCGCCTTTGTTTGGGACCAACGCTTGGTGTGAAACAAGTGAGCATCACCCGATTACAAAGAATTTTGACTGGCAACGGGTTCTAAGTACACCAAGGGCCACTGAAGCGTGTAAGTACTTTCCGTCTGTGCTGTTATTGAGCTAGCCTAATACATTATTAAAGTTGGTATTGCAAGGCGAATTTTGTTCACTCTTTGTTGCCTAGCTCATATTTTATCGCCACTATCGTACCTTATACATAATAGAAAGTTGAAATAAAATCAATTTATGAACCTATAATTTTGCATGTAAAGACATTTTCCTCGTCTTCTATCTCTGTGTGCTTATTGTAAGAACATGCTTGTTTCCTTGTATGCTAAGCGAATTTTACATTATTGCCGTTATTGCCCATTCACTCGATAGGTGAATAAACTAAACTTGTCTATTTTAATGTCACCTTTACGACATTAGATCAGAATGTCTATAAAAGCTATTCTATATAAACGCTAACAATAACATTAAATTTAAATTAAACAAATTGTTACCACATTATATTAGGTACCTTAACAGTGTGATTGAAACAATGGTAGGAAGGACGTAAGGTACCTATAAATCTTACTGAACGTTGTAGTAGGCGAAACGAAACCGGCAGTACTCATGATGATTTATAAGTTTCGAAGTATTTGCTCGTATTAAGTTCAAAACATTTTATAGGCGATCTACAGTAAGAGATTTTTTCTACCCGGATTCGAGACATCTGTTTTATCTAACACGCCATTGTAAATATCGTTGGATACACTTCAGACATCATTTGTAAACAATGATCCAGATGAAAGCCAATGTTTACATTACACTAGAACGCCTTTTCGAAGTACCGATAGATAAGTTTCACGTAGATATTATCTTAAGCAATTTTCACAGAAACATTACCAATTCGTTGGAAAATGCTGATAAACACATCACTCCTGCGCGCTATAAACATAGTGCTGAACTGCTTATCCACATAAAAATATACAGGCCGTTAAACTAATTAACCATAGGTTACTGTACTTTTAACGTAAACAGACAACAACGTATGTACCTAGTCGTGGAGCTATCGACAGAAGATTAAAATGTATCAAGTATTCAAAACACTCTTTTAAGATTATACAGAAATTACAAAAATAAACACAAATAATAAAAGTGATCTCTAAATGCCAAAGACTATGTGGTTATATTCTCTTTGCTAAATGCCTTTCAAACTTCAGACACAGAATGCAATTCCAGAATAAAATGAACCTATTCGTTTTGACATACAAATTGCATCGTGCACGCAGACGACTCGGCTGCCACACGTCT